>JAVYIG010001256.1:0-361483 GCA_035222895.1 Strongylocentrotus droebachiensis | reverse complement strand
ACCTTGGTCTTTTCTTTCTGGAACCTGCCCCCAAAGGACGCCTAGCTGGGGCACATCAAGGACAGGTGCCTTGCTTTCGAAAAACTTCAGAGACCCAACCCTGGTACACTGACGCTTGCATCCATATCAGAAGGAATCTGTCGGTCAATCCCACGAATGAGGCGCTTTGCCCAATCCCTGTATTGAAGAACCACTACCTTCGGGTCACTACTGTCCAAGAGTTCTTCAGCACATCCGATTTCATCAGAGACATTTGAGATAGCTTCCTCCACAGGGACCAAGATGTTGTCTACGGCCTCGTTGAGATCACTTCTATTGGATTCGACCCTTGTCATGAGATCATCCTTCTTACGATTAATCATATCAGTAAGAAGTCGTAAGCACGAACTGGGAAGATGTTTGAATTGCTTCTGAGATGTCGTCTAGTCGCTTATTCCCTTCCACTTTTTTCTTCGTATAGTCCATAAAGAATTCTTGATGAGGCGCCATCCACATCGTTGCTTTACTCATCAATTTGACCATTCCATCTACCTTTGCTTCCAAAGCATCTTCCACATTTTTAATCAAAAATGTATGCTTGCCGTGAGTACGAAGAGCGCATTCACTGCAAATTAGTACACCACATTTCTCACAGAAGAATTTCTTTTCTGCACCGTGCTCCTTACAAAGTTCTTTTGTTGATTCAGAATCCTCATGGCGTTTTAGTTCTTCGATAATCTTGTTGGCCAGCAGATTTGGTCTCAGGGTTTCTGGGGGAATATCATACTCATATTTTGTTTCTTCACGGCATACTGGGCATCGGACATTATTTTCCTGCAAGAAACTTTTATATTCTGAGTCTATGACGCTCTTAATGCAGCTCTCACAAAAGGTATGCAAGCATTTGAGGCATTTCGCATTTTCGAATCTACGGTAGCAGATAGCACATTCCAGGTGACCCGATATGGCTCCTACAATACTCGCAGCCATGGTTATATTTTGGCAAACAAAATTCCGGTCCCTGAAGTGTCACCTGTATATCTCTTGAATCTTGACATTCGTATTTAAACCAGTCATGTCTTGTTGGTAACTCCAAGCACGATCGACAAATAGTTGCTATAAGTGTACTGTACGGTAACTCCAAAATATCACAGCTACAAATCAGGTCTACTGTATACCCCACTATTGGCAAAAAATAGAGACGTGGGAGTTCCCCATCGCCATCACTAAACTAGTATAGCAGTGTCAGAGTTCAGTGAACGACAACACAATTGAATGCGGCAACGCCCTCTACGTTTGATGCGAGCTATTGCAATGAGGGAATTCCCAGACCCATAATTTGCCCAGGCCAAAGTCAAATCAGCCGAAACTGTAGTGCAGATTCTTACCCAAAATAATATTAGGCACATTTCCGTTTTGAAGGATAGTGCGAAACCCAACGGAGTGAGCTTACAAGGTGAAAATGTATCGCAACTTTCAAGTATAGACAATAGCTAACCCTTGCATAATTATTTACAGAGACTTTGATTTAGAATGTGGATTAAATAGCATAGGGTAAGGAGTATTCTGAAATAAATGAATAACCTAAATATCGCATTCCGCTGCCGAGAAGCTAGGATTGTTTGTGTATGGGGGAGGGGGGGGGGGGAAAGGACGTGGATGGCGCTACATACTTTTATATTTAAACAAACTGATTGGAATTTATGTCTAGCTGTCAATTAGAACGACAACAATAATGACAAATTAATGTACAATAACCATTGCTCCCCGCTCCAAAGAAAGAATGTGTTATGTATAATGTGTGTATGTAATTTGATAATGAGAATACTTTTTACTATCAGCTTTTCTTTTGGTCGAGTTGAACATTCACAAATTGAAGGGGTCATAGAAAAATTAAGACAATTAAAATAAAAAACCTTGCTCGGAAAAAATGGTCATTCCATCGACGCAGATATTATTGTTATTTAAATATGAAGAAGTTCGAGCAAAACAATTTCAGTGTACATTGATGGCAGTGGCGTACGCGGGATTTTTTCAGGGGGGGGGGGTTAACATTTTGAAATTGGGCCGAAAATTTTGCACCGACTCAGCCAGCCGCTGAATAAGCGGGGGGGGGGGGGGGGGGGGGGGGGGGTAAGAGGTAACTTCTTTTTTTTTCGTCTCGAAATTTGAAGATTTGAAATTTTTCTACCTTTGGGGGGGGGGATAAGGTCACCTTTTTTAGGTCAGCCATGGGCATTATTATTATTATTTATTTATTTTTATAATTTAAAAAAAAAACCAAAGGGGGGGTTTTAGGGGAGTTTTCTTAAAAATACACACATACAAAATTCCAAAGGGGGGGGGGGTTTAACCCCCTAACCCCCCCCCCCCCCTGCGTACGCGCCTGATTGAATGTACATAGTTCTATTATATTTTACCGTGTTGCAACCAATCATAAAATCCTACTTGTATAACAAATAATTTTCATGATTACATCATAGTTACATAAATCAATTTCACTTTCTTCTGATATAAGTCTTAGATACGAGGGAAAGTTGGATTAGGAGTAAGAAACGATTGTTACTTTATTATTAAGCATCGAAGTGAGAAAAACAAATATCGTTTTTTGAGCAAAAGAAATTAACATAACCTTTGGTATAGCTTATCTGAAAGAAAACATACCATTAATATTGAATATCCTTGTAAAGAATGATTATACAAATTGACTTTTCACATTACATGAAGTTGAGACATTCAGTGCATGGGTCATCCTCAGTGGCACAGGGTAATCGATGCTGGACATGGTACTTCATGTAAGGCCAATGTCCACTTGCCTGAATATCAGGAATAATGAAAGAAATTCATCACGAAGATGCTATTGATTAAACTGAATAATTTTAATTTCTTTAATACGACAGGGAAGAAAATGAATTACATTGTTGTCTTTCTTGGAGTGCTTATAAATAAAATTAGCCAGATTACGCTTCTTATTTTTTCTTTCAAAATATAATTGTATAATTGTCCTTGTATTTTTTCATTTTCCATTTTGGTTATTATTCCTTCTCAACGGCAGCCTGGTTCCTCATGCACGCTGATAAATTTGCCGTAATAGATCCACAAAATGATATCGAATAAAAAGAAACATATTGTTGTTTGTTTGTTTCATTTATCTTATTTTGCGTCCTGAATTATAATTATATTCGGTTTTTGAAAAATCATAATGCATTTCGTCTATATTCGAGACAAAAGTGAAAGTTCCTATTTAAGCTTTTTACTTTATAACCAACAATGAGGATATATTTCGAGAAAGGCCACACATTGTTCAAAAGTAATATTTACCGTTACAGTAATAATGATAGTAACTATAAAAGTAATGGTAATAGAAATGGTAATATGAACAGTAATAGTATCGGTAAAAGTAATGATAATATAAATAGTAATATGAATAGTAATAATATCGGTGAAAGTAATGATAATAGAAATGGTAATATGAATAGTAAAAGTATCGGTAAAAGTAATGATAATAGAAATAGTAATATGAATAGTAAAAGTATCGGTAAAAGTAATGATAATAGAAATAGTAATATGAATAGTAATAGGATCGGTAAAAGTAATGATAATAGAAATAGTAATATGAATAGTAATAGGATCGGTAAAAGTAATGATAATAGAAATAGTAATATGAATAGTAATAGTATCGGTAAAAGTAATGATAATAGAAATGGTAATATGAATAGTAATAGGATCGGTAAAAGTAATGATAATAGAAATAGTAATATGAATAGTAATAGTATCGGTAAAAGTAATGATAATAGAAATAGTAATATGAATAGTAATAGGATCGGTAAAAGTAATGATAATAGAAATGGTAATATGAATAGTAATAGGATCGGTAAAAGTAATGATAATAGAAATAGTAATATGAATAGTAATAGGATCGGTAAAAGTAATGATAATAGAAATAGTAATATGAATAGTAATAGTATCGGTAAAAGTAATGATAGTAGAAATGGTAATATGAATAGTAATAGGATCGGTAAAAGTAATGATAATAGAAATAGTAATATGAATAGTAATAGGATCGGTAAAAGTAATGATAATAGAAATAGTAATATGAATAGTAATAGGATCGGTAAAAGTAATGATAATAGAAATAGTAATATGAATAGTAATAGGATCGGTAAAAGTAATGATAATAGAAATGGTAATATGAATAGTAATAGGATCGGTAAAAGTAATAGTACTGGTAAAGGTAGCCTATTATTAAGAATAATACATGTACAAATGAAAAAAGAGACTGAAACATTGCTATTTAGTATTACTGCTCGCCTTAATGCGACTTTTAACATTGAATCATTATTATGCTTGTATGTCTCCAGCACACTCTCCCACTTGGGGTAGTCATACTAATACTTGTATTTGAGACCAAGCTAGACAGGTACTAATAGCTGAAATTCCAGTGGCCAAAATACAAACGGTCATTTCCAACATAGCATAATGTAACAATGTCCAGGGAGAATAAGACTATGCGAAGTAAAAATCCACAGGATAATTCACAGGATTGTCTACATCTAGTTACACTCCTGGAAATTATAGTATTTTGTAATGGCATTACATTTGGCGGATGAACCAGCCAACTTCGTTAGGTGATAGGACAGCAGCAAAGCAGTTTGCTGATGCAGCAATGCCCCAAGGCTCAAACCCTGGAGCCGCGGAGTCATTCGGCAGGTAAGTATCCACAATGCGATCACCATTCTCCCCATACACCTCGAGGAAAGCCCTTTTGGTACCCTGGATGTCCTGATGAGATATCATCCACATGTTGCCTTCTTGGTCGCAGGATACTTTATCAGTCTCTCGGATAGGTATCCTCTGATACAAACCGCCTTCATCGGAGCTGGCGATCAGGAGTCCATCCTCCTGCACTATGACGATCTTTCCCCTCGTTGTCGATATCATCCTCAACACCACTTTAAATTCGACGCAGTTGATGGGGATGACATCCATAGGTTCCCCTCCATCTGAAGAAAACTTCACGACCCTTGCGACTCCTGAGTACAGCAGCAAGACATTGTCGTGGATATCCGTAGCGATAGCATCTGCGAATTCGTCGTCTTCCCTCGTCACAAACTCGACCTGTTGAATTTCACCTCCTTTCCCGTAGATCTTCACCGTGTTCCTTTTCGTCAGAGTGACGAACCGGCCATCGGACATTGCAGCCATGTCTCTGGCCGAGATTGAAGGGCCACGGATTCTGCCGCAACTGCCGTCTGGACTGAGGACCTCCATGTGGCCATCTCGATAACGAACCAAGATGCTGCCATTCGTGTAGGGTGTCATCAGCTTTATTCTGCCGGATACATGGACACGTACCGTGAGAAGAAGTCTTTGCGTAGGGCGTTGCAGAAGTGGCATTTCTTTATCTACAGAAGAAAAAAAAGAGAGAGAGAGAGAGAGAGAGAGAGAGAGAATTTAAGAGAGATATGTATCAATATTGAACGTTGAATACAGAAAGTCCGATTTTTTAAGTATACAAGTATAATTATATATATATATATTTCCCCTTCGGAGTATGGTATTCGAAAAAGATCTATGTTTTTCCCTTTATGTATTTTTTAATGGCCAATTAAATTTTTATTCATGTTCACACAACAGAATTCTTATCTACTATGTAGGAAATTTAGATGAATATACTAGGTAAATCACATTGTAAAAGTAGATAATGGATTTTCATAACACAATCTGATCAAAGTATTCTTTTTATGAAACCCCTAAATCGTTCTCCCCCCCCCCCCCCAGAACAAAAATAATAAACGCTACTTGAAAATGAAAATAGTTATACTTTTCCTAATCTTTTTACCAATGGTCGTATAAATCATATGTATCAAGAAATGTGCTTAACTTCAATTCGCCCCGATATTGTAGTATTTTGTAGCAATTTTTTAAAAGCCATTGTAAAAATAAAGATTGCTTAAGTACCATTCAAAACACGTGTTCAAATAAAAGTAAGGAATACGGTAAGCATTGAAAAGGTGTAGATAGCAACAAACATTTCGTTGTTCGAGGGGGAGGGGGGGGGGGCTATTCTATCTCCTCCTGACTCCAACTTCAAATTTATCCATATATATAATTTGTAGTTCACACATGCCTTCACATTTCCAAAGATACTTTTAGATTTTAGTTGATGAAAATGATATACAATTTATGGACCTTGGTCTTTTCTTTCTGGAACCTGCCCCCATAGGACGCCTAGCTGGGGCACATCAAGAACAGGCGCCTTGCTTTCGAAGAACTTCAGAGATCCAACCCTGGTACACTGACGCCTTGCATCCATATCAGAAGGAATCTGTTGGTCAATCCCACAAAGGAGGCGCTTTGCCCAATCCCTGTATTGAAGAACCACTTCCTTCGGGTCACTACTGTCCAAGAGTTCTTCAGCACATTCGATTTCATCAGAGACCTCTGAAATGGCTTCCTCCATAGGCACCAAGATATTGTCTACGGCCTCGTTGAGATCACTTCGACTGGATTCGACCCCTGTCATGAGATTATCCTTATTACGATTTATCATATCAGTAAGAAGTTTTAAGCACGTATTGGAAGATGTTTGAATTGCTTCTGAGATGTCGTCTAGTTGCTTATTCCCTTCCACTTTTTTATTCGTATAGTCCAAAAGGAATTCTTTATGAGACGCCATCCACATCGTTGCTTTACTCATCAATTTGACCATTCCATCCACCTTTGCTTTCGAAGCATCTTCCACATTTTTAATCAAAAATGTATGCTTACCGTGAGTACAAAGAGCGCATTCACCGCAAATTAGTACACTACATTTCTCACAGAAGAATTTCTTTTCTGCACCGTGCTCCATACAAAGTTCTTTTGTTGATTCAGAATCCTCATGGCGTTTCAGTTCTTCGATAATCTTGTTGGCCAGCAGATTTGGTCTCAGGCTTTTGGCTTTACGTGACTCATATTTTGTTTCTTTATGGCATATCGGGCATACTACACATGAGTTAAATTTTTTTAAGACTCGGTTGAATTTTAAGTTTGAGACGCTGTCAATGCAGCTCTCACAAAAGGTATGCAAGCATTCGAGGCATTTCGCATTTTCGAATCTACAGTAGCAGATCGCACACTCCAGATGATCCGATATGGCTTCTACAATACTCTCAGTCATGGTTATATTTTGGCAAACGAAATTCCGGTTTCTAAAGTGTCACATGTATAGCTCTAATTGAATCTTGATAATCGTATCGAAACCAGTCATGTCTTGTTGGCAACTCCAAACACGCCAAATAGTTGTCATACGTGTACAATACTTCCAAAATATCACAGCTACTAACCACACGTACTTTATACCTCGCTATTGGCAATAATAGAGACGTGGGAATTCCCAATCGACATCACATATTGAATGCGGCAACGCCCTCTACGTTTGATGCGAGCTATGGTAATGAGAGAATTCCCAGGCTTTCCCACTATAAACACCAGGCCAAAGTCATTCGACTGTCAAATCAGCCGAAACTGTAGTTCAGATTCTTACCAAAAATACACTGTCGCTGATAACGTTGTAATATTTCCTCTGTACGGCCATGCATTATGGCTCAAGGCATGGGCACACAGGAAAAAAAATTATGTTGGGGACCGGGGGGAAATACAATGAATTATTGATCATTTATTGCATTTTCTTTGTTTTTATTTAATTGTGGGAACTGCCCTCTACCCTAGCCCCCACTGCATAAAGTTATGGTTCAGTAGAAAAGCAATGGCCTCGCAACTGTGAGGCCCCAGGATCAAAACCGTGTCGATGTGCTATATTAGTGCCCTTTTTGTGGGGCATTATTCCTCATTACTGTCATTTATGACTTATAAGGGCGTAGGTCCCCTAGTTGATAGGCATATTAATATACATATGCTTTAGCAGTCACGCAAAACAAACACTGGCAAATGATTATTCAATTAAATCTGAGAATGTATACTATTATCTAGATCTATTAGGAATAAATCATTGTCAAAATAATTCCATAAATTGGGGTAAAAAAAAAATATTCCAACGTTATGAGCGACAGTGTAACAGTAGGCACACTTCTGTTTTGAAGGATATTGCGAAATCCAATTTAATGAGGTTACAAGGTGAAAATGTATTGCAAGTTCCAAGTCCAGCAAGTAGCTAACCCTTGCATAGTAATTTACAGACACTTTGATTTAGAATGTGGATACAATAGGATGGGTAAGGAGTATTTTAAAATACATGAATAACCTAAATATTGCATTTCGCTGCCGAGAAGCTAGGATTGTTTGTGTATGGGGGAGGGAGAGGAGGGAGCGTTTGGTTTGCGCTTCATACCTCTATATTTAAAACAAACTGATTGGAATTTATGTCTAGCTGTCATATAGAACGACAACAACAATGACAAATTAATGTACAAAAACCATTGCTCCCATTCCAAAGAAAGAATATGTTAAGTATAATGTTTGTATGTAAATTGGTTATGAGAATAATGTTTACTATGAGCTTTTCTTTTGGTCGAGTTTAACATTCACAAATTGACGGGGTCATAAAAAAAAAAAGAAAATTAAAAGAAAAAACCTTGCTCGGAAAAACTGGTCATTCCATCGACGCAGATATTATTGTTAGATAAATATGAAGAAGTCGAGCAAAACAAGTTCAGTGTACATTCAATGTACATAGTTTTATTATATTTTACCGTGTTGCAACCAATCATAAAATCATAATCGTATACAAAATAATTTTCATGATTACATCATAGTTACATCAATCAAATTCCCTTTCTTCTGATATAAATCTTAGATACAAGGGAAGACAGAACGATTGGATCAGGAGTAAGAAAACGATTGTTTCATTATGTTATTAAGCATCGAAGTGAGAAAAAAAATCGTTTGTTTTGGAATAAAAGAAATATACATAACCTTTGGCATAAGCTTATCTGAAAGAAATTCATACCATCAATATTGAATATCCTTGTAAAGAATGATTATACAAGTTATAGTAATATGACTTTTCGCATTTCATGAAGTTGAGACATTCAGTGCATGGGCCATCCTTAGTGGTACAGGGTAATCGATGCTGGACATGGTACTTCATGTAAAGCCAGTATCCCATTTCCCGAATATCAGGAATAATGAGAGAAATTCATCACAAAGATGCTACTAACCGATTTTAACTCATCAAAGACGACATATAAGAAAATGAATTACATTGATGTCTTTCTTGGAGTGCTTATAAACAAAATTAGCCAGATTATACTTCTTCTTTTTTTCTTTCAAAATTTATATTTCATAATTGTTCTTGTCTTTTTTTCCATTTTTCGTTATTTTTGTTATTAGTACTTTTCAACAACAGCCTGGTTTGTTATGCACGCTGATAAAGTTGCCGTAATGGATCCACAAAATGATATCGTATAAAAAGAAACATTTTGTCGTTTGTTTGCTTTGGTTAGGTTATTTTGCGTCCTGAATGATAGCGATATTCGGTTTTCGGAAAACACATATTGCATTTTGCCTATACACGATTCCAAAATTAAAGTTTCTACTTTAGCTTTTGACTTCATAACCAACATTTCGGATATCATCGAGAGAGGCCACAAATTGTTCAAAAGCAATATTTACCGTTACAGTAATGATGATAGTAATATGAAATGATAATAGTAATAGTAATAGTAATAGTAAAAGTAGCCTACTATATATTAGGTGTAATAGTATAAAAGAAAAAGGAGATTGCTAAGAGAAAAAAAACATTGTTATTTAGTATTCTAAAGGTGTAAACGTTATTCTCTCCCCTGCATGTTCGTACTGCTCACCTTAATGTGACGTTAATATAAGATCATAATTATGCTTGTATGTCTCCAGCACACTCTCCCAAAAATACAGATGGTCATTTCCATCTTAGCATAATCTGAGAAGATAAGAACAAAAACATGCTCAGTAAAAATCCGCAGGATTATCTACATCTATAGTTACACTGCTAGATATTACAGTTATTTATTATGGTATTACATTTCGCGGATGAACCAGCCAACTTCGTTAGGCGATAGGACAGCAGCAAAACAGTTTGTTGATGCAGCAATGCCCCAAGGCTCAAACCCTGGAGCTGCGGAGTCATTCGGCAGGTAAGTATCCACAATGCGATCACCATTCTCCCCATACACCTCGAGGAAAGCCCTTTTGGTACCCTGGATGTCCTGATGAGATATCATCCATATGTTGCCTTCTTGGTCGCAGGATACTTTATCAGTCTCTCGGATAGGTATCCTCCGGTACAAACCGCCTTCATCGGAGCTGGCAATCAGGAATCCATCGTCCTGCACTATGACAATCTTTCCTCTCGTTGTCGATCTCATCCTCAACACCACGTTGAATTTGACGCAGTTGATTGGGATGACATCAATAGGTTCCCCTCCATCTGAAGAAAACTTCACGACCCTTGCGACTCCTGAGTACAGCAGCAAGACATTGTCGTGGACATCCGTAGCGATAGCATCTGCGAATTCGTCGTCGTCTTCCCTCGTCACAAACTCAACCTGTTGGCTTTCACCTCCTTTCCCGTAGATCTTCACCGTATTCCTTTTCGTCAAAGTGACGAACCGGCCATCGGACAGTGCAGCCATGTCTCTGGCCGAGATGTTGGTTGAACGGCCACGGATTCTGCCGCAACTGCCATCTGGACTCAGGATCTCCATGTGGCCATCTCGATAACGAACCAAGATGCTGCCATTCGTGTAGGGTGTCATCATCTTTATTCTGCCAGATACCTGGACACGTACCGTGAGAAGAAGTCTTTGCGTTGGGCGATGCAGAAGTGGCATTTCTTTATCTACAGAAGAAAGAGAGAGAGAGAGAGAGAGAGAGATAATTAAAGAGAGAATGTATCAATATTGAACGTTGAATGCAGAAAATCTGATTTGTTGAGTATATAAGTATATTTTTTCCCCTTCGGAGTATGTTATTCGAAAAAAGATGCATGTTTTTCCCGTTTTATATAAATATACAACAGAATTCTTGACGATTGATAGTCAACCTGTTCGAAACGTCGAGCCACTCCCGCCACTCATCCTCTCCAAGCGCTATTATAGTTCTCCTTAGAACTATATGCTAAGAAAGATAACCAACTGTCTTTTTCAAAACTTCACAAACAGTCCTTTTCAGGACTACACACCCCCAAGAAAGATTACCGAGAGCCCTTTTCAGGACTTCTCAATCCTCTCTCTCTCTCACACATGGTGCACCCGCAAGCCTACTGTATAACAGAATTCTTATCGACTTATGTATGAAATTAAGATGGATTTAAGCAAATCACATTGTAAATTTGATAATGAATTTTCATAGCACAGTCTGGTCAAAACATTCTTTTCATGAAACCCCTGAATCCTACCCCCCCCCCTAAAAAGGGATGAGTGAATAGTTATTCGAGCGATTCTAAGGGTAGGTACGCTGCAAATAGTTATATTTTTCCTAATCACTTTCTCAATGTTCGTATATATCATATATTTCAAGGATGGCATATTCTAGTTCATCGATAAATGTGCTAAACCTCGATTCGCCTAAATGCTGTAACAGTTGTGAATTATTGTAATGGTAAAAAAAAACTTGTAAAAAAAGGATTGCTTAATAATAATAATAATAATAGCTCACATTTATTATGCGCCTAATACTACGTTTCTAGGCGCGGAACATATTATTACCCCGGTCATCGGATTCAGGCTTACCCGCACACAAGGTATGCACATTCTCCACTCCCTGGGGAGCATTCCAGCCAGTCGCCATTTTACAAGCGCCACTTGCTAATCAAACCACATTAGCTTTCGCATCCTACCGGGTACCCATTTTAACACCTGGGTGGAGAGTGGCAAATGTAGATCAATGTCTTGCCAAAGGACATTAGTGCCGCGGCGGGACTTGAACCGCGGACCTTGTGATTCACAGTCCGGTGACATATCCACTCGACCACGACACCTCTAAGTAACATTAAGGGTGTAGAAAGAAACAAACGTCTCGTTGTTCGAGGGGACGTATCGGGGGAGGGGTTGTTGGGCTATTGGCTATTCTATCTCCTCCTGGCTCCACCTACAAATATATGGATTGATATGCTTTATAGTTCTCACATGCCTACACATTTCCTTAGTCCCTTTCAGAATTTGGTTGATAAAAATCATATATAATAGTTTATTGACCTTGGTCTTTTCTTTCTGGAACCTGCCCCCAAAGGATGCCTAGCTGGGGCACATCAAGAACAGGCGCCTTGCTTTCTAAGAACTTCAGAGACCCAACCCTGGTACACTGACGCCTTGCATCCATATCAGAAGGAATCTGTTGGTCAATCCCACGAAGGAGGCGCTTTGCACAATCCCTGTATTGAAGGACCACTTCCTTCGGGTCACTACTGTCCAAGAGTTCTTCAGCACGTCCGATTTCACCAGAGACCTCTGAAATTGCTTCTCCACAGGCACTAAGATATTGTCTACGGCCTCGTTGAGATCACTTCGACTGGATTCGACCCCTGTCATGAGATTATCTTTCTTACGATTTATCATATCAGTAAGAAGTTTTAAGTACGTACTGGAAGATGTTTGAATTGCTTCTGAGATGTCGTCGAGTCGCTTATTCCCTTCCACTTTTTTCTTCGTATAGTCCATAAGAAATTCTTTATGAGATGCCATCCACATTGTTGCTTTACTCATCAATTTTACCATTCCATCTACCTTTGCTTTCGAAGCATCTTCTACATTTTTAATCAAAAATGTATGCTTGCCGTGAGTACAAAGAGCGCATTCACTGCAAATTAGTACACCACATTTCTCACAGAAGAATTTCTTTTCTGCACCGTGCTCCATACAAAGTTCTTTTGTCGATTCAGAATCCTCATGGCGTTTTAGCTCTTCGATAAGCTTGTGGGCCAGCAGATTTGGTCTCAGGGTTTCGGCTCTACCTGCCTCATAGTTTGTTTCTTCAAGGCATATCGGGCATTGGACACGATCTATCCAATTTCCTTTTAAGTCTAGTTCAAGTAGACTTTCTGAGACGCGGGTAATGCAGCTCTCACAAAAGGTATGCAAGCATTCGAGGCATTTCGCATTTTCGAATCTACGGTAGCAGATAGCACATTCCAGGTGGCCCGATATGGCTCCTACAATACTCTCAGCCATGGTTATATTTTGGCAAACAAAATTCCGGTCCCTGAAGTGTCACCTGTATATCTCTTGAATCTTGATATTCGTATTTAAACCAGTCATGTCTTGTTGGTAACTCCAAACACGACAAATAGTTGGTATACTAATGTACAGTATACCTCCAAAATATCACAGCTACAAATCAGGTCTACTATATACCTTGTTATTGGCAACAATAGAGACGTGGGGATTCCCCATCGACATCATTGAACTCTTATAATATTAGTGTCACAGTTCAGTGAATGTCAACACATATTGGATGCGGCAACGCAGACCCCAAAATTCCCCAGGCCAAAGTCGTTCGTACTGTCAAATCAGCCGAAACTGTAGTTCAGATTCTTACCAAAAATACACTGTCGCTCATAACGTTGGAATATTTCCTCTGTACGACAATGCATTATGGCTCAAGGCATGGGCACACAGAAGATTTGTTTCTGTTGGGGACCGGGGGGAATACAATGAATTATTGATAATTTATTGCATTTTCTTTGTTTTTATTTATTTGTGGGAACTGCCCCCTACCCTAGCCCCCACTGCATACAGTTATGGTTAAGTGGCAAAAGCAATGGCCTCGTAACTGTGAGGCCCCAGGATCAAAACCGTGTCGGTATGCTATATTAGTGCCCTTTTTGTGGGGCATTAATCCTCATTACTGTCATTTATGACTTGAGGGCGTAGGTCCCCTAGTTGATAAGCATATTAGCATACATATGCTTTAGCAGTCACGCAAAATAAACACTGGCAAATGATTATTCAATAAAATATGAAAATGTATACTATTATCTAGATCTATTAGGAATAAATCATTGTCAAAATAATTCCATAAATTGGGGTAAAAAAAAAATATTCCAACGTTATGAGCGACAGTGTAACATTAGGTACACTTCCGTTTTGAAGGATATTGCGAAACCCAATTTAATGAGGTTACAAGGTGAACATGTATTGAAACTTCCAAGTATAGACAAGAGCTAATGCTTGCATAATAATTTACAGGGATTTTGATCAAGAATGTCCATACAATATGATGAATTTAAAATACATGAATAACCTAAATATCGTATTTCGCTGCCGAGAAGCCAGGATTGTTTGTGTATGGGGGAGGGAGGGGAGGGAGCGGTTCGTTGGCGCTTCATACCTCTATATTTAAAACAAACTGATTGGAATTTATGTCTAGCTGTCAATTAGAACGACAACAACAATGACAAATTAATGTACAAAAACCATTGCTCCCATTCCAAAGAAAGAATATGTTAAGTATAATGTTTGTATGTAACTTGGTTATGAGAATAATGTTTACTATGAGCTTTTCTTTTGGTCGAGTTTAACATTCACAAATTGACGGGGTCATAGAAAAATAAAGACAATTAAAAGAAGAAACCTTGCTCGGAAAAACTGGTCATTCATTATTGTTAGATAAATATGAAGAAGTCGAGCAAAACAAGTTCAGTGTACATTCAATGTACATAGTTTGTATTATATTTTACCGTGTTGCAACCAATCGTGAAATCATAATCGTATACAAAATAATTTTCATGATTACATTATAGTTACATCAATCAATTTCACTTTCTTCTGATATAAGTCTTAGATACGAGGGAAAGTTGGATTAGGAGTAAGAAAACGATTGTTACTTTATTATTAAGCATTGAAGTGAGAAAAACAAATATCGTTTTTTGAGCAAAAGAAATTAACATAACCTTTGGTATAAGCTTATCTGAAAGAAAACATACCATCAATATTGAATATCCTTGTAAAGAATGATTATACAAGTTATAGTAATATGACTTTTCACATTTCATGAAGTTAAGACATTCAGTGCATGGGTCATCCTTAGTGGTACAGGGTAATCGATGCTGGACATATGGTACTTCATGTCAGGCCAGTATCGACTTGCCTGAATATCAGGAATAATGAGAGAAATTCATCAAGAAGATGGTACTGATTAGACTGAAGATTCTACTCTTTAAAGATGACATGGAAGAGAATGAGTTACATTGATGTCTTTCTTGAGGTGATTGTAAACAAAATTGACAATATTAAACTTTTTTTATTTCAAACTTTATATTTCATAATTGTCCTTGTATTTCTCAATATTTTCGTTATTAAAAAAAAAAAATTCTCAACAACAGCCTGGTTCCTAATGCACGCTGATAAAGTTGCCGTAATTGATCCACAAATATCGTATTAAATAAACATATTGTCGTTTGTTCGATTTATTTAGGTTATTTTGTGTCCTGAATGATAGTGATATTCGTTTTTTGGAAAACACATAATGCATTTTGCCTATATTCGATTCCAAAACGAAAGTTCCTACCCTATCATTTGACTTCATAACCAACAATGAGGATATATTTCGAGAATGGCCACATTTTGTTGAAAAGTAATATTTAACGTTACAGTAGTAATAATAGTAATAGTAAAAAGTAATGATAACTGGTAAAGGTAGCCTATTATTCAGAATAATACATGACAAAAGAGACTGAAACATTGCTTATTTAAACATGTCTGTGGCTTACAAACACACACCAACAACAAAATTGCTATTTAGTTTTCGAAAGGTGTAAACGTTATACTCTTCCCTGCATGACCTTACTGCTCACCTTAATGTGACGTTAATATTAGATCATTATTATGCTTGTATGTCTCCAGCACATTCTTTCACTAGGGACAGTCATACTTTTAATTGACACCAAGCCAGACAGGTGTTAATAGCTGAAATTCCAGTGGCCAAAATACAAATGGTCATTTCCACCATTAAATAATCTGATAATGTCCAGGGAGAAAAAGAATACAAATAAGCTAAGTGAAAATCCACAGGATTATCTACATCCATAGTTACACTGCTGGATATTACAGTATTTTGTCATGGTATTACATTTCGCGGATGAACCAGCCAACTTCGTTAGGTGATAGGATAGCAGCAAAGCAGTTTGTTGATGCAGCAATGCCCCAAGGCTCAAACCCTGGAGCCGCGGAGTCATTCGGCAGGTAAGTATCCACAATGCGATCACCATTCTCCCCATACACCTCGAGGAAAGCCCTTTTGGTACCCTGGATGTCCTGATGAGATATCATCCACATGTTGCCTTCTTGGTCGCAGGATACTTTATCAGTCTCTCGGATATGTATCCTCTGATACATACCGCCTTCATCGGAGCAGGCAATCAGGAGTCCATCGTCCTGTACTATGACCATCTTTCCTCTCGTTGTCGATGTCATCCTCAACACCACGTTGAATTTGACGCAGTTGATTGGGATGACATCGATAGGTTCCCCTCCATCTGAAGAAAACCTCACGACCCTTGCGACTCCCGAGTACAGCAGCAAGACATTGTCGTGGATATCCGTAGCGATAGCATCTGCGAATTCGTCGTCTTCCCTCGTCACAAACTCGACCTGTTGGCTTTCACCTCCTTTCCCGTAGATCTTGACCGTGTTCCTTTTCGTCAGAGTGACGAATCGGCCATCGGACAGTGCAGCCATGTCTCTGGCCGAGATGTTGGTTGAACGGCCACGGATTCTGCCGCAACTACCGTCTGGACTCAGGACCTCCATGTGGCCATCTCGATAACGAACCAAGATGCTGCCATTCGTGTAGGGTGTCATTATCTTTATTCTGCCGGATACCTTGACGCGTACCGTGAGAAGAAGTCTTTGCGTTGGGCGTTGCAGTAGTGGCATTTCTTTATCTACAGAAGAGAGGGAGAGAGAGAGAGGGGGATAGAAAGAGAGAGAGAGAAGGTTCAGTATTTAACGTTGAATGCAGAAAGTCTGATATGTTGGGTATAAAAGTATATATATTATTCACCTTCGCAATATGGTATTCGAAAAAAGAGGCATGTTTTTCCCTTTATATATTTGTTTTTAAAGGCCAATTCTTATCGACTTACATACCAAATTGAGATGTATTTAAGCAAATCACATTTTAAAAGTAGATAATGGATTTCCATAAAACAATCTGGTCAAAATATTCCTTTCATAAAACCCCTGAATCCCCCCCCCCCAAAAAAAAAAAAGAAGAAGAGATGAGCGACTAATTATTCGAGCGAACCTACGCGTAGGTAAGCTGCATAAAACTGAAAATACTTATATTTTGCCTTATCTCTTTCTCAATGTTCTTATAAATCATAGTGTATCAAGAAATGCATATTTTAGTTCATCGTGAAATGTGCTTAACTTCGATTCGCCCCAATATTGTAGCAGTTGTGAAATAAGGAAATGATTTTTTAAAAAGCCATTGTAAAGATAAAGATTGCTTAAGTAACATTCAAAACATGTGTTCAAACATAAATATGGAATACAATAGGCTTTAAAAGGGTGTAGAAAGCAACAAACGTTTCGTTGTTCGAGGGGACGTATCAGGGGAGGGGGTGTTGGTCTGTTGGCTATTTTATCTCCTCCTGGCTCCACATACAAATATATGGATTAATATGCTTTATAGTTCTCACATGCCTACACATTTCCTTAGTCCCTTTCAGAATTTGATTGATGAAAATGATATACTGACCTTGGTCTTTTCTCTCTGGAACCTGCCCCCAAAGGACGCCTAGCTGGGGCACATCAAGAACAGGCGCCTTGCTTTCGAAGAACTTCAGAGACCCAACCCTGGTACACTGACGCCTTGCATCCATATCAGAAGGAATCTGTTGGTCAATCCCATGAAGGAGGCGCTTTGCCCAATCCCTGTATTGAAGAACCACTTCCTTCGGGTCACAACTGTCCAAGAGTTCTTCAGCACATTCGATTTCATCAGAGACCTTTGAAATTGCTTCCACCACAGGCACCAAAATGTTGTCTACGGCCTCGTTGAGATCACTTCGATTGGATTCGACCCTTGTCATGAGATTATCCTTCTTACGATTAATCATATCAGTAAGAAGTCTTAAGCACGTATTGAAAGATGTTTGAATTGCTTCTGAGATGTCGTCTAGTCGCTTATTCCCTTCCACTTTTTTCTTCGTGTAGTCCATAAAGAATTCTTGATGAGACGCCATCCACATCGTCGCTTTACTCATCAATTTGACCATTCCATCCACCTTTGCTTTCGAAGCATCTTCCACATTTTTAATCAAAAATGTATGCTTGCCGTGAGTACGAAGAGCGCATTCACTGCAAATTAATATACCACATTTCTCACAGAAGAATTTCTTTTCTGCACTGTGCTCCATACAAAGTTCTTTTGTTGATTCAGAATCCTCATGGCGTTTTAGTTCTTCGATAATCTTGTTGGCCAGCAGATTTGGTCTCAGGGTTTCGGCTTTACCTTGATCATAGTTTGTTTCTTTATGGCATATCGGGCATACTACACATGAGTATATTTTCGTTAAGACTCGGTCGTATTTAAAGTCTGAGACACGGTTAATGCATCTCTCACAAAAGGTATGCAAGCATTCGAGGCATTTCCCATTTTCGAATCTACGGTAGCAGATCGCACAATCCAGATGACACGATATGGCTCCTACAATACTCTCAGCCATGGTTATATTTTTGCAAACGAAATTCTGGCCGCTAAAGTGTCACCTTTATAGCTCTTGAATCTTAATATTCGTATTGAAACCAGTCATGTCTTTTTGGTAATTCTAACATGACAAATAGTTGTTACAATAATATTGTAGAGTACCTCCAACATGCTATTAACATGTCACAGCTACGAATTAGGCGCACTGTATAGCTTGGCTTCCGCAATAGATGTGTGAATTATCCTATCGACATCCAACATTCGATGCGGCAATGCGAGCTACAGCCATCAGGGAATTCCCAGGCTCATTGTCTTCTATTCTGTCTTGACACCCCATGCACAACATACAATGGACATGTCTTTTTAAAATAGTTTTCCTTTTCCCACTTACACTAGGCCGAAGTCGTTCGTACTGTCAAATCGGCCGAAAATGTAGTTCAGATTCTTACCAAAAACAACATTAGGCACACTTCCGTTTTGAAGGATATTGCGAAACCCAATTGAATGAGGTTACAAGGTGAACATGTATTGCAAGTACCAAGTCCAGCCAGTAGCTTACCCTTGCATAGTAATTTACAGACACTTTGATTTAGAATGCGGATACAATAGGATGGGATAAGGAGTGTTCTGAAATACATGAATAACCTAAATATCGCATTCCGCTGCCGATAAGCTAGGCCGATTGTTTGTGTATTGGGGAGAAGAAGGGGCGGAAGGGGGAGCGGGAGGTTGGCGCTACATACCTCTATATTTAAAATAATTGATTGGAATTGATGTGTAGCTTTAAATGAGAACAACATCAATAACAGCAACAATTTAATGTAGAAAAACCATAGCTCCCGCGCCAAAGAAAAAGGACTAAGCGTCCTCAAAAATGAACCTTGGTATACATGAACTTGAAAAGTTCGTACTGAGGATAAGATAAGCTACATACATTTACAACTAAATTATTCATACCCTTACCAAGTTTGGTAATTTTGTTAATATGTGAAAAATTGATTTGTCTTGATTTAAGTATCTTGAGAATGTGAAATAATATAGTATTAATGACTGCTTTGAGAGAAATAGTTGTTTTATTACGCTCAAGGGAAGGTTAGAATTGTGCTATTACCCGAGGCGTGCCGAGGGGAATAGCCCAATTGTAACCTTCCCGAGAGCGTATAAAAACAACTATTTCTCGAATGTTAAAGCAGTCATTAATACTTTTATATGCCGAAAAAAAATAGACTAAAAAATAAAAAATAAAAAATACTTTTTTTTTTTGTCGAAGATGAGATTCGAACTCTTGCGTTCAAAAGGTGATGTATCTCAAGTCAGCGCCTCAGACCTCTCGGCCATCGCGCGATGTTAACATGCTTGGCAGTTTTGTACAATATATACATTAGATGGATTGAAACCGGCTTCGCGTGTGATGAATGCTTCGCAAAAGCTCCATATACGGACTCTTCTTTTACTTTTGCAATGCATATTGGCACGAACTTAGATCAAGATCTATCGGCAGATGTTGTTTTTTTGTTTTTGGAAGTTTATTTTCGTCTTCATGTCAACAATGCAAGATAAAATTGTCGGTAAGATCGATCGAGATTCAATTGTATTGAAATTACCGACCAATCCTTCGCACACATATGGTATCCTCCATCGCTCAAACCATTTTTTAACATGTAAACCTATGGGGTAACCATGGAGGCTGACCAACTATTTTGAATAACCATGGTTATTAAAAATATTGAAATGTTTTAAGCATGGTTACCGAGAATTTTACAGGAACAGTTGAAGTTTATGAATGCAATTCGACCAATCAGATGGCTGGATTTCTTAAGTGAGGTATATAATAAAGCTTACATCTAAAAGTATTCAACATGGGCTCTAAAAAAACTATCCACCTTTTATTCTTGAGTAACAAAAAACACAAGAAGCATCAAATTTACAAGGGATATGAATAATTTAGTTTTTAAATGTATAGATGTGATGATTAAATCATGCTTGTCATGATGGTAAGGTCTGTAGTCAAATGCATAAAACAACGACCCTATTACTTTAATAAATAAACAGTCTATATCATGTATGTGGTGAAATCATCAACTATATGATGAACGAGACGTTTGCCGTTATCAAAGGATGCATGCCTGCTTGGTCACATTATTTACTTGACAACCAAATGCGGGGGCAATTTATCCCCTCAATGATAATGCACAAATACTTGGGCCACACTTCATGCCCCTATCACGGTTGTGAAGTACTAATACGAAGAAGAAAACAAACTTTGTAAAAAAAAAAAAGATTGCTTAAAGGTCGGGTGACATCCAAATATAAGTTGATACCTGCTGATGTGCAGGGCTGCATACAACTCAAATTTTGTTATTACATCTCAATATATTTCATAGATTTTGATCATTAGTGAGCTAATAAGAGACAGTGGTATGTAGGTTCACCAAAGATGACCACCTGTTTACAAAAGACAATACAATGCAAACGTAGGAGTTGCTATGTCAGACGTGCTGTAGCATCACCAGGAAAAGAAAGGTAATGTGGAGGTAATGTATGAAAGAATGCAATTATTTTGATAACATGTGCTTAGGCTGGGGAAAGTCACGTTCCACTGTCTTTCGTTAGCTCACTAATGATTGACATATGATGTCACAAGATGAATGAGATCTGGGACATTTTTTTAGGGTGTAGCCTAGCAGGTATGAGAACATTATTTCAAAAAAATATTTAAAAATCTATAAAATATATTTAGATGTTTGAATAACAAAACATGAGTTTTATGAGCCCTGTACATCATCAACAGGAATCCATTTATGTTTGGATGTCACCCGACCTTTAAGTAACATTCAAAACATGTGTTCAAATAAAAAATAAGGAATAAAAGAGGCATAGAGAGGTTGTAGATAGCAATAAACATTTCGTTGTTCGAGGGGACGGATCGGGGGAGGGGGTCGAGGAGATGATGTTCGCTACTATATATCCTCCTGACTATTGACTTCACCTACAAATATATGAATTTATATAATTTATAATTCACGCATGCCTTCACATTTCCAAAGTTACTTTTAGATTTTAGTTGATGAAAATTATATACAATTTATGGACCTTGATCTTTTCTTTCTGGAACCTGCCCCCAAAGGACGCCTAGCTGGGGCACATCAAGAACAGGCGCCTTGCTTTCGAAGAACTTGAGAGAACCAACCCTGGTACACTGACGCCTTGCATCCATATCAGAAGGAATCTGTTGGTCAATCCCACCAAGGAGGCGCTTTGCCCAATCCCTGTATTGAAGAACCACTTCCTTTGGGTCACAACTGTCTAAGAGTTCTTCAGCACATTCGATTTCATCAGAGACCTCTGAAATTGCTTCCACCACAGGCACCAAAATGTTGTCTACGGCCTCGTTGAGATCACTTCGATTGGATTCGACCCTTGTCATGAGATTATCCTTCTTACGATTGATCATATCAGTAAGAAGTTTTAAGCACGTATTGGAAGATGTTTGAATTGCTTCTGAGATGTCGTCTAGTTGCTTATTCCCTTCCACTTTTTTCTTCGTATAGTCCATAAAGAATTCTTGATGAGACGCCATCCACATCGTTGCTTTACTCATCAGTTTGACCATTCCATCTACCTTTGCTTTCGAAGCATCTTCCACATTTTTAATCAAAAATGTATGCTTGCCGTGAGTACAAAGAGCGCATTCACTGCAAATTAGTACACCACATTTCTCACAGAAGAATTTCTTTTCTGCACCGTGCTCCATACAAAGTTCTTTTGTCGATTCAGAATCCTCGTGGCGTTTCAGTTCTTCGATAAGCTTGTTGGCCAGCAGATTTGGTCTCAGGGTTTCGGCTTTACCTTGATCAAAGTTTGTTTCTTCACGGCATATCGGGCATCGAACACAATTTTCTGTCAGGTAAAGATCTTCTGAGTCTGAGTCTACGGCTGTATCTATGACGCTGTTAATGCAGCTCTCACAAAAGGTATGCAGGCATTCGAGGCATTTCGCGTTTTCGAATCTACGGTAGCAGATCGCACAATCCAGATGACCCGATATGGCTCCTACAATACTCTCAGCCATGGTTATATTTTGGCAAACGAAATTTCGGTCTCTAAAGTGTCACATGTAAAGCTCTTGACTCTTGATATTCGTATTGAAACCAGTCATGTCTTGTTGGTAAGCACGATCGACAAATAGTTGCTATAAGTGTACGGTACCTCCAAAATGTCACAGCTACCAATTAGGCCTACTGTATACCTTGCTATAGGCAATACTAGAGACATGGGAATTCCCCCATCGATCCATGATTGGATGCAGCAATGCGAGCTATAGCAATGAGGGAATTCCCAGACTCATTGTTTTTTTATGACACCTCATGCACAACATAGAATAGACATGTCTTTTCCCACTTACACCGGGTCAAAGTCGTTCGTACTGTCAAATCAGCCGAAACTGTAGTTCAGATTCTTACCAAAAACAACATTAGGAACACTTCCGTTTTGAAGGATATTGCGAAACCCAATTAAATGAGGTTACAAGGTGAACATGTATTGCAAGTTTCAAGTGCAGACATTAGCTAACCCTTGCATAATCATTTACAGAGACTTTGATTTAGAATGTGCATAAAATAGGATGGGTAAGGAGTATTCTGAAATACATGAATAACTTAAATATCGCATTCCGCTGTCGATAACCTAGGATTTTTTGTGTATGGGGAAGGGGAGGGGTGGGGAAGGGCATGGATGGCGCTATAAATACCTCTGTATTTAAAACAAATTGATTGGTAATTATGTGTAGATGTGAATGAGAACGACAACAACAACAACAAATGTAGAAGAACCATTGCTTCCTTTCCAAGCGTGTAATGTTCTCAGGGAGAATAGCATTGTAGTTCATGAGGCCAGGCGCGGATCCAGGATTTCTTAGGGGAGGGGGCCCAACTTTTTTTTTTTTTGCTCCCGAAAATTTGAAAATCGCGCCGGCCGAAAAGTCGCCCGGGGGGGGGGGGGGGGGGGGGGGGGGGGTAAGCGGACACTTTTTTTATTTTTTTGGAGTCCAAAAAAAAATCGCAACGACTAACCAGCCGAAAAGTCGCTCAGTGGGGGGGGGGGGGGGGGGGGGGGGGGTAGTGAGCACATTTTTTTTTTTTTTTTGGTCCTCGAAAATTTTAAAATTTGCACCCCCTCCCAAAAAAAAGGTAAAAATCGCGTGATTTTACATGATTTTTTTTCTCAAGGGCCCCCCCCCCCCTCCCCCTGGATCCGCCACTGCATGAGGCTGCCCTGGGTAAAGTAAATATGTGTCAATATATCCCAATTCTTTTTCAAAAGGAAATCACGCAGTTCAAATAGTTCACTTTATTAAGGAAGAAATCAGTCTCAATGAGCTTAACAAGTTTATTGGTATTTGGGTTGGCCCTTAATAAAAGGAAATTATATGTGTATATATACTTAAATGTAAATATATTTATATCTGGAATATGAGTCATAAAAGAGGTACCCTCTCATATGACATCAGCACTTCGTAGACATTCTTCGAGCAATTATTCATCATCAGAAAGGCTCAGAGGAATATATATATATATATAGAGAGAGAGAGAGAGAGAGAGAGAGAGAGAGAGAGAGAGAAAGTGAGAGTGAGAGAGAGAGAGAGAGAGAGAGGGAGAGTGAGAGTGAGACAGAGGGAGAGAGGGTTGCTGCTTTTTGCGCATAGTAGAGTTTTAGGCAGGGTTGTTGATGGGGAGGGAGGGTTGATACAAACACCCCCTAAGTTTGTAAGTGTTGAAAATGGTGTTTAACTTAATGTAGTTTGCTCCGCCCACCCCCCCCCCCACCCCCTCCCCACGGTGATCATGACAATACATGTAGATCGACCCTCGCATAATCGAATGAAAAATCGATTAATATTTATCAGTTTCATTTATATCCTTCAATTCTACACCCAGCTCATGCATGTGTTATGTCGATATCACTATACGCTCTCATTGGAGTACATATTTGGAGGCGCTTCTCACATTCCAGGACTACGCACTACCAGATTTGTTTTCTTCTTCTTCATAAATCATAATAATTTTCGTAGAATGATATATTTGTCCTTTAAATGGTTGGTTAATTCGAGCCGTACGTGAGAGAGGGAATCAGCGGAAGTCTCTAGCAGGCGAACCCGAGTTTCTTGCTCCGGTACCGTTACCTCAAGATTAGTCATATTTCAGTGCTGAGAAATTAAAGGAATTATTAGTCATTTCAAAGGGGATAGAAATAATTCAGCTGGATAGGGAATAACTCGGATAACCAACAGATCAGTGAATGAATGAATGAGATATTCTATTCATACCCTTAAATGACATTTGTATAGAATGATGTAAGCCGATTTCCGCTGATCATTACGTGTGTTCTAAAAAGTGACTTTAATATGCCACAGGGCCTTTGCGTATTCAAAACTTCAGATTTTAAATTCTACCGATGCGTCATTTAAAGAAGATCATATTATTCATCAAAAAAGTTATTAGATGATATCTAAATAATACCAAATAGTCTTCTGGCAGATCAGATTTCATATAGAAAAATCCAGTAACTTTTGAAAAGAATTGTTCAATGAAAATTAACCCGAATTTGCCAACACTACAAACTTGTCGACTTAATAAATGATTCACTAAATTATCATTTAATACAATTAATTACATTTTAAGTTGTTAAGTTTCATGATCTCCTTTACTACAGGGTCCTTTACTACATGGTTCATTCGATATGTATTCAACATGATATGCTTCTCTGTATATACAGCACAGAACCGTGTTTTGTATTAGTGCATCCTATTGCAATGTATTAGCTCTATTGCGCATGCGCGTGGACCTATGTTGTATCAATTCTTATTCCCGGAGGCAATACACATTTAAGAAATGAGAAGTATTAATTGAGTACACTTAATGATAAGGACATGGACGCCTTCTTAAATTAGTGAGAATTCTTAAAAGCAAAGGCACATCGTTGTGATAATTTAGACAGTCTGTATCTATGTGAGCAGCAAAGCGCTGATAATGTGAAAGGAAAATAGGCAATCCAAGAGACGTGGGGTGACGAGTTCACATCAAAACTTCGCCACGTCGAGAAGAGTCATTCTTTCGTTCGTAACAGAGCAAGTTACTTCTCTGTGTAAGGTGGGAATGAAAAGGAACAAACATATTTAGAGTTCGGAAGCAGCGAAGTAGCAGTCGTGCTATCGTTGACAGACCTTGATGTGGTGAGCAAAGGAAAGTCGTTAATTTGCGCAATCAACAATTGGACCATCTTCTGTAGTTCTTCAAACGACTGGCACTTCATTTTGTTGTTTGTTGGGATATCACTACGCTCGTGTCGATTGTGAGCTCTGCTTAGATGTCAGATCAGCACCCCTTGTTTGGTTGCGTCGGTCATCGTTTTTCGGTGCTAAGTATACGCTCTTCAGTAAGATAACTTCGCACTTTTTTCAGGATGGCATGCAATTAGTAATTGTGAATAACGACAAGCAAGTCAAATGGAATATATCATATTTTGAAATCAGTGCAGAATATCTGTAATAGGTGTCTGTGACCTCGAATTGAAGTTTCCACCCGCATCTTTGAGTTTTGAGTTTTAATTTGGACAGTGTGAGGGGTTCTTTTTCAGTCAATATGAGCAGCAAGAAACGCCCAGTTTCGAGGACCAGCAGTAGTAGCGTAACGGATGCTTTGTTTCCTGGTGTCAATCTGGAACAAGCGGAAAAGGATGCCGTGCTCAAGGAAGGCACCATCGACAAGGAATCCTCAAGTCTCTTTTATCCTTGGAGACCCAAATTCTGCGTCCTCACCCCAGAGAACCTAACCATCTTCCGCTGGCATTCCAAGAAGAAGTCATCCCAGGAGAGGGTGCGGAATATTCTCTATCGGATGCCCCTGGATGATGTTACAGCCATCGCCAACATAGCCAAGGGGAAGAAGCACATCCACTTCACAATGGTGACGAAAGACGGCACTCTAGATCTACGCGTGGGACTGATCAATCGCGAGTGGCTCACACAGATACAGATGGCGGTTTTGGCGCGGAAAAATCGACGTGACTTCGTGAAGGAGCTGAAGACAAGGTCGTCTGTTGTAGCGAATAAGTTCAAGAGGAAAGCGTTAAGACGGAGATCATTCACTAAAGACCTGGAGTATGGAGACGGTAAGTCGAGGTTGTTTTGAAAAAGATCCTACACCCGAAAAACCCCAACCTAGACACAAATATTGTTGATGAATCTTAAAAAACAAGTATACACACCCATAGTTTGACAGAACCTAATGACATGTCCTAATCAATCCCTATATCGATCAGTGTGTATATCTGGAGAAAGACAAATTTGCCATAAACGCATACAACATAAAAACCGAGATCTCCCAAATAAAATAAAAAGAATTATGGTTAGCGTTAGGATCGGGTCCAGGGTTAATGTTTAGGACTTTTGTTAGTGTAGGAAATGTCGTAGTATCATGATTGTGTCTTAGAACCAACTCAGTTCTCATACCATTCCTACCCAAAGACACTCAACACCCGGCTCTTATGACCGACAATAACCTCTATCAAGAAAGGTCTTTATACCCCCAACCCCACCCTACCCTCGGGCCCAACAAGCAGAAACAGTTACGCATACACTTATAATTATCTTGGGAAAGTTGCAGTAAAACATACTGCCTAATGTCGCATTCATTAAACGACATCCCTTTAATGAAAGTCGGAAATAGGTCTGTTGACACGAATTACCCTTTGGGATAATCAAGCCTGGCACAGACGTGCCGGTGAGACGTGTGATTAACATGAACTTAACATATAGATAATACAATGTTATTAGTGCTACAAGTTTCTGTCTAATAGCCTAGTTGAACAATAACAACAGAAAAGGCTCACATAAATAGTTGCATGATTGGGCCTGAGTTATAATGAAAATCGACTTTGCTTTCGATATGAATAGGGTCTATAGCTACACAAAATTAAAATGATTTAAAATTAAAAGTGTTCAGAAAGTTTTGTATTCATTCTATGAAGTGTTTTTTTTTTTCATATTCAAAATAGATCTCTTGCATAT
Organism: Strongylocentrotus droebachiensis; assembly: GCA_035222895.1. NCBI lineage: Eukaryota > Metazoa > Echinodermata > Echinoidea > Camarodonta > Strongylocentrotidae > Strongylocentrotus > Strongylocentrotus droebachiensis. The sequence goes on along the minus strand of JAVYIG010001256.1, from coordinate 333,807 downwards.
TTTCATGAACGCTTATAAGGGCACTTATTCATTTAAAACTATAAAGAAATTACCACTGCAGAACATTATCTTTGTAAAAGATATTGAAGGTCTCCTTCAAACTTATCACAATTTCCCCTATCTTATTAATTATCTTTATTGTAAAAATATGCAACACTCAAATAATACCTAATAGTATGTACGTATACACAATCATACAGTTGTACATAGAGATGGCAGTATCTAATTTCTTCTGAATTATTTTCAAGAAAAAAAGAAGCATAAAAAAAAATGTTGACAAAATCATACTTTGTTACACCCATAGTCAGAGAAAATTGAAACTGTATACAGCTATGATATCGTTAGTTAATTACTTCACCAGTTCTACATTTATATCAGTCATGTTGTTTTGGGGATTCGAGATTTTTGCTCAGTGGGTATATTAATATCTCACTGACGATGTCATTGTCAAGTGTTTTTCACTGCCTCCTTGTAAATCGCATTTGATTACTCTAAGGGAAGTTATGATTAAAAACCCGTCCTTAATAATTTGCTCGTGACTATTATTTGGCGAACAGTATTCCTGCGGAGTAATAAACCGATGACAGAGTGTCATTTTTACGTCCCATAGTCCCATGTGCATCGAAAAGGTGTAGGGAAAGAACAAGGATGCACCTTGGCCTATAAGAATATGAAAAGCCTATACTGAGGATAAGATAAGCTACGTAGATGTGTTGGATGAGTAATATCCCTGGTTTAATCCTGTTTGTCATGATGTTAATGTCCATGGTCAAATGCATAAAACAACGCCCCTATCACTTTAATTGATATACGATCAGATCATATATATCATGTATGTGGTGAAATATGATGAGACGTTTGCCATTTTTTAAAGGATGCATGCCTACTCGGACACGTTATTTACTTGAAAACCAAATGTGGGGGGCAAAAAATATGTATCCCTCAATGATAATGCGCACATAGTTGGGACACACTCCATGCCTCGATTATGGTTGTGCACTACTAATACGATAAAACAAAAATGTTATACTTTATCAGGGACCTATATACCTACGAAAGACCCAAGCAAACCAAATAACAAACATCAATTAAAGTAATTCAATTCAATTAATGACAACATGTTTTACAACAATAAGCTTAATTGCACATGTACATAGAAGATTTTTAAAAGTAACATTAAAATTCAGATTACATATAAAGTTTGTTTAAAAAAATACAATTTTTGATATATACGGATAATCAAAAATACATTGTTAAAATTCTGGAAAAGAATAACATTTAATACCTATAAATATTAATTGATAAGACCAATTACTCCATAAATAAAATGATTCAGAGCAAAAACCAGGACATGAAACCAATGTATTCGGATATGTTATAAAAGAGGGAAAAGTAAATGACATAAGGCCAGTTACAAGTTTCCAGGATGTACGCGAAATGAAATTGTTTCCTTACAAATCGAAATAGTTTTAAAAACTACTTACAAATGAACAAACAAGTAATAGAAATGAAGACAACAAAAACACTGTTAACAAACATTTGTTTCACCAAAGCCTTAATGTCAACAAACTTTATGAAGGGATTTTAATTGACTGTATACCACTAACATAATATTCACATTGGTAAAATAGTTTTGTTTAGTCTCTGTTTCATTAGCTTAATTGATTATATAATATATATATGAAGACGATACAATACTTTTAATCGATGTCATCTTCCTCTTGTTCACAGGATGTTTCTTTTAAACCAAAATGAATTACTTCCATATTCGCACAAAACGGTTCTACACCTGGTAACAGATTGAGAAAGCTTTAATAGCAATGTAATTGGATTATTCTTTTCCTGTTGTGATGAAGAGAACCCTCCCATCTCCCCAATATACATTTAGAGTCTAGTGCTCGTTTATGAATTAGGAAAAACAATGGGCAAAGAGTTTTGATGATTAATAATACTGCATTTAAAGAAAGACTGAATTCATCTGAAAGAGAAAGAGAAAGACAGAAAGAGAGAGAGAGAGAGAGAGAGAGAGGGAAAGAGAAAGAGAGAAAGGTTTAGTCATGACAATAACAGAGCGCAGATATAACATCGTACAAGCTTTGATATACAGAATATGGAACAATCTTATCATCCCATGCGAGAGACCCTTCAAGACACTCCTTAAACTTATCGTTTGAGATTATCTTCTTGATCTCAGTAAATTTACGCTTCTTCTTCTTCTTCGTCTTCTTCTTCTTCTTCTTCTTCTTCTTCTTCTCCTCCTTCTCTCTCTCTCTCTCTCTCTTTCTCTCTTTCTTTCTATCTCTTTCTCTTCTTTCTTGAAGTCTTTCCGGTGCCTAGAAACATTGCATGAAGTGCTTAATGTTATGAACTATTTAAGTGTTTTAAAACATGGCTATCTTTCAATCAAGTGGGTTGGCCACAAGTTCCCACAACCAAATGATCTTGAGGCAAACCTTCAGTTATTGATATTCAAAATCGAAGCATTTAATGAGGTTTAGCAAAGACTAAAAATACAAGACTTAACCATGTAGGAGAGCACATTAAATTGACAACTGTTTTTTTAATTAAAATAATGCCCATAAACCAGAGCTTGTCGCCTGAATGATCAGTGTCAATTACACTAGATTCATCACGGATACACAACAACAAATATGATTGATATAGACGACAGGGCTGCAAATTAAGCGGGTTTTAAACTGTTCGCAATAATTATGGCACATTCTGCTTCTTTAATACGAGATCAGATCCAATTACATCATTTTCGCAAGCCGATCCTCATTATAAGCAATCATTGAACAAGGAATGACATGACTTTTAAGGGCTTCGAGTGGTTCTCGTTTTTCAAGAGGGTTGGAGTCGCCGAGTGTCTCATAACTACAGGCCTACAAGTGTGTCCCCATTTAACATTTGTTATTAATAGAGCGACACGCAGAAGACAAAGGAATTAACCCCTAATCTTGGGACCTTGGTTATGATGTATCATAACTCTCGAAAGGGGTAAAGGGAGAGCGTATTGCGGTATAACATCGAAGGGGTGTGTATATTTTACACTTTCGGAGGGGTCCGATTTATAAGAGGATCAAGGGAGTTTGTTCCCATTTATCATATTCATTATATGAAATTTCTCATGCATAGGCCTGAGCTAGATTATGTGTGATATATCAAATGTATAAATTGGCCACTTCGTGATGTATTAAAGAGGATTATAACGTGCTGCGTAATCATGTTGATGAAGATGTCTTTTAATTTCTGAACTTTGCCTCATTTGATATTTTCCTTGTTTGGGGGGGGGGCTGGTATATCAAGAATATATAAATGCCAAGGAATAGTTAGTAAACTAGAAAAAAAAACCACTATGCTTATCATTACTATCATAATTGTTATTTTGTATAATAATAATTATTGTAATCATTATCATTATTATTATCATTGTTAATGATATTGATATTAATATTATTATTATTATCAACATCATCATTGCAATTTTCCAGCTTTCCCAGTCAATTATTAGTCGAAGGCAATATTTTTTCAAGTTTCAAGTTTCAAGTTTTTTTTTTTTTTTCAAGTTGCACTATTGCACTAACTACCGCCGTTCGTATCTTCCATTATCATGTTTATATTGTGTAGTCATTCGTCCTTCTCAGTTCTTTTTACGTTATACATATATAAAATACAAAGTAATATTAGAAACGATCATCCTTAAACACATACATGCTTTTCAAAAAGTTTTTGAGCAGTCGCGTGAAGCGCCGACCTTACGCACCTCAATAATTATACCTTGAGATATATTTAACGTGAACCCCTACCCCTAAATCTTTTTATTTTTTATTTATCCCATTCCCATCTTTCTTTCATTATTTCATTTCTCCTCAATACTGCCGATACCTTTCACTACTTCCCAAAGTATGAGTCATCGTTTTTGTACTCTCTGTGGAGTGAGAGAGAAAGAGAGGGAGAGAGAGAGAGAGAGAGAGAGAGAGAGGAAGAGAGACAGAGATAGAGAATGAGAGGTCAACGAAATTTTGAGTCCTCGATTCTTATCAAAAACAGCAGAAGACAATGATATAAATAACATTCAAGACCCCTCCCCCCCCCCTCCCATGAAAAAAAGCTAAGATAAAATGACGATGCCATTTTTTTCTAGACGTTTCGAATAACTTGTGTTGAAAGGAAGAGACAATAGAGTTCACCGTCTGTGCATGCAGACAACGGAAGAAATACACAGCAAAGAACATAAAATGGCTAGACCGGAAATTGAATGTTATATATACTTTTTTTCTATTTGGTTCAACTTCACTAACTGAACATGACTAAATGCGTCTATTCGAGTTCACCTAGTACGTGGTGACGAATGCAAATTGGAGATTATGAATCTGCAAATTAAGAGATATGTATTACACGAATGAATTATACATGAGGTTTAGAATTGGATATCAATGTCTTTTTCGATCCGTACTGGCTCGTGTCGTGGTGGTTGAGGTCAACAAACTTTTCTACCAATTATGATAAATTCAGACAAAGCGAATAAAAGTACAATCAGATTTTCAGTTAGAATGAAAGTTTGATTCAAAGTAATCGACATTAAATCAACTGAGACATTTGCTTACAGAAAAAGTGATTTGATAACTCTTAAATTGTCTTTTTTACGACGTTTGGAATGACTTAATCTTAAAATGTTAATCGATTATAATACATTATTTCTCTCGATCTATTTTCGGATCTCCTACTGGTTGTTCAAATATGACGGATTCCACAAAAGTGTTCGGCACTTCTCTTTGAAAAGTTTGAGCCATTATTTAAAATGATATTACTATAGTAAACGCTTTTAGAGCATGGATGCATGTTATTGACATTGTATTTGCCTCACATCAAGAGACGGTCTAAACGCGGTAATACTAATAGGCGAGGCGCTTCAGAGAAAGACAGAATTGTTATTATTATCATCATCATCGTCATCATAATCATAATCATCATCATAATCGTCATCCTTACAATTATTACTAGTATCATTATATCTTGTATTATCAACATGTATATTTTCTTTTACAGGTATAGGAATAACAATCAAGAACGAGGGAGAATGCATTGTTGTTGCTAGACTCTTCTCAGATGGGCCGGCGGCTAAAAAAGGAACTCTCAAAATCGGTAGGTCTTTAAATTAGTATGCATAAATTGTATATTTCCTCATTATTTGGTTATTCTATTAGCTCTGCAGTTTTACGCAGTAAAGCATACTACATAAATTCAGTCTGCACTATGTAAATTGTTTTGCTCGAGTGTCCTGCAGTTTTATAAATTTATAACGATTGCCAGAGCTAAAGCCGGGGTAATACTTAATGAAAATGCATAAATAACCCCATATAATGTAACGGAGCCCTTTTAATAATGAAATAATTCTATAAGCCATACTAATAAAATGATATTTAAGCAGTTAAAAATGTAGACATTGTGACTTCTAATCCTTCTAGCTAGACACCGTGCCAACAACAGATTTTGTCCTTTAAATACAATATTCTCCCTGGAAAAATTCCAAATTGATCGTTTTCATGTGATTCTTAAAAATATTTTCATAGGCCTGTACATATAAGCTTATCTATGGAATTTCTAGTTTAGTGCGTAAAAATTTAGTGCGTAAGATAAAATGTATTCACAATTGAACGAATTAGCCATAACACGAGAAATGTAATGGCGGTAGATAAATAACCAAGTAAATAATTGGGGGTTTATAGGTTCTTCCCAAATGATAGAAATATTTTTTTACTCCTAAGAGTAAAAAGTTTTATCAACATTATATATTACGCTCAAATTGTCTGAACTATTTTGACATGAAAAGAAGAAATGAAAATGTATAATTTTTCGTTTCTTTCTTTTATTTCTCTCTTTCATTTTGTTTTTGTTTTTGTTTTGTAGGCGATGAGATCATCGAGGTGAATGGCCGAGATGTACATGGTTATCATGCAGAGAAGGTGGCATCTGTTATCAAGCAACAGAATGACAAAGTCATCCTCATGATCAAATCTTCCCAGTAAGACAACTATTTGATCTTTTTTTCCCGTAAAAGAATAAATGACTTATACTGGTCTTTTGTTATGGCACTGTGTCATCAATTAAAAAAGTTGTTGACAATTTGCTTTGTGATTTCGAAAAGCCAAACTTCATTGGAGAATTACCGTCTTCCACTTTCTTCTAATTGCTGCATATATCACTAAATGTAGGCTAGATGATTACACTGAACCTTGATGTTTTTCGTACATTTAGAAGGGTGATGTTATGTTGACGCAATCAACGGTATAAATAGTAGATTTGTATACGTCATGAATGTTTACTCAATATCAATCGATTTAATGTTTGTCTCTTTCTCATTTTAGTGGGAAGATCTCGGTAGGAACACAGAGCGAGTACCGGCACACGATATGCGGCGATGCACTGAAAAGACCACGACCACTCAGCATCGTCACGGGGTCGGCAATGGCCAGTGAGTAGCTAGAATAAAGATGATGATGATGATGATGATGATGATGATAAAGATGATGATGAAGATGATGATTTTGGTAGTGGTGGTGATGATGCATGCTGTCGGTGATGGTGACAACAACGGTGACCGTTTTTATGCCACTGATGATGATGATGATGATGATGGCGATGATAGTGATGATAGTTACGAAAATCTGCCGGGGTAGTAATAATTGCGCGGCCCTCATCGAAAATAGCATTAATGCTGATGAAGCTTCCCAATTCTGCACACGTGTGAAAAAATGAATTATCATCATCATCATTACAACACTTATAACATGATAATGACGATGATGATGGTAGTGGTGGTGATGGTGGTGATGGTGGTGGTGGTGGTGGTGGTGGTGATGGAAATGATGATTTTGTTATTGATGGTGATGATTATGATTTTATTGGTAGTGACGATAATGGTTGATGTCCTGTTGGTAATAACGATGATGATGATCTATCATCTTGATAATGTAGATGATTGTGACGATGATTATAATAATATATGTTTTAAAATAATGTTTACTGTTAATGTATATGCTCAAATTGCTAAGCATACTACATTTGCTTTCGCATCCTACCAGGTACCCATTTAACACCTGGGTGAAGAGTGGCAAATGTAGATCAATGTATTGCCAAAGGACATTCGTACCGCGGCGGTACTCGAATCGCAGACCTTGTGATCTACAGTCCGGTGACGTATTCATTCGACCACGACACCTCTACATCATTAGTTTATCATATTCTTATTTTTAAGTTTGAGAAGTCAAAATGGCGCTCTTTTTCTTGTAGGATTTCCTCTCTTTTTCCGGCCACCTGTCGCTAGCCTTATTTTAGACCGTGGTAGCTAGATGATTCACCGTGCGGTTTAGATCTTACTGACTCCTAACCATAATTTCATGCTGCACCTTCATGTAGAAATATGATCAGTATTTTCATGGGAATACGACTTGTCACGGCTGTGAATGTGGTGAACAGTGGTGTAGCACGGGGTAAGCAATCTCAGGGGGGGACTACGTTTCTGTCTCATAAAGCCTTCTATTAATCGCAAGTAGCCCTGTCATAAATCACAGGATTTCAATCGCCTAGCTCTTATGATAAAGTTGAAGTTAAGATGCGATGGATTTTGGCTCTTTAAGATGGATGGCAAGGTGGGGGGGGGGGGTGGTCGTGTCATATTTTCTCGTATTCTTTTCCCCTTCATGTCTTTCACCACGCCATTCTTTTTCCGATTCGATTGGGGCGGGGAAATTAACTCCCCTTTCTTCACACCTAGCTACGTACGTACGCCATTGGTGGTGATGATTGGTCATATGTGAAGTAAGTTTGTGGATAATGGCGTGTGTGTGTGTGTGGTTCTGTTGCGGTATGTCTGTGATGATAGCTTGAAGAGTCCTGGAAGTGAGTGGGTGAGTGGGTGAGGAAAAGGTGAGAGGGGTGAGGACTGCCTTAATTTAGGCGAATGTTAAAGACATTAATCAGGGGAAAATGGGGATCCTGAGTGAGGCATAATTCTGTTCCCGGTAAATCCATCCTTCCCTGCTCCCTCCTAGCATGTGCCCCCATTTCCTCTCCTGGGCTGGAAGTGACAAATGTGAATTAACATTTTGCCAAAGTGCCGGCGTTCGAACCTACGATCTTCGCGTATCCCAAGTCAATCTTTGAATCGCTTGGCTACGACACTTCTTTACAAATAGGAGTAAGTAGGAGGATGAGAAAAAGAAGAACAACAAGAAGAACAACAAGAAGAAGAAGAAGAACAAGAACAAGAAGATGAACAAGAAGAGGCAGAAGAAGAAGAAGAAGAAGAAGAAGAAGAAGAAGAAGAAGAGGAAAAAGAAGAAGAAGAAGAAGAAGAAGAAAAAGAAGAAGAAGAAAAAAAAAAGAAGAAGAAGAAGAAGAAGGGGAAGAAGAAGAAAGAGGAGGAGGATAAAGAGAAGGAGTTGAAGGAGACGATCAATAAAAAGAAAATTTATACTAAGTTGGCAAAAGATTTCATATAATAAATCAAGAAACCTAAGAAAGAATAACACCAACGAGTCCAACATGTCAATGATGATGAAAGAACAATCAACTTTACAAATACTTAAATATGCCACTTTAAACCTCCCCCTGAAAACGTGCTACAATTCATGTGAAGTGAATATTTTAGAACATGCCAGATTTCAATCACCAGTGGAGAATACTGCTTAAATTAGAGCTACTCAAACCAATATGTTAGGGGTGCGATAAGCATTGAGTAAGTGAAGTGGATTAGGAGAGAATGTCCTACTTGGCAGACGTTCCTGCTTTTTAAAACGAAATAATACATCACTCTTAAAGGTAGACCTCAAAATGTTGTAAAGTGAATGTGCGGTGAAAGCTCCCACCAATGCATCATAAATTTGCTTGCTCAATGTTCGAAGATAATTATATTTCTTTTGTGAAACAAAAAGCATAGAGTTATTATTCATACCATTACCAAGTTTTGTACATTTCCTAAGTATGTGAAAAATTGATTTGTCCTGACTTGTGTTTCTCGAGAATGTGACATAATTATTAAAGCCAGCAACTAAAAGTATTCAACAAAGGCCCTAATTCAACCAGTCCACCTTTCGTTCTTGAGTTACGAAAGTCATGAAAACATCAATTTACAAGGGGTATGAATAATTTAGTTGATACCTGTACAAAACATTCATTATGTTTGCTTTGGTGTCTGACGACTATTAGTTTGTCTGGTACTTGGTATTGTATGGATATAATTATTGTTCGACCTCTTACGATAATATTTAAAATAACTTTTACATAATTTCTTTTGAAATACAGATTCATTTCCAGATCTCTAGATAATCTTTGAGGATAATGTTATGATCCTAATTACTTGCTACGTATAGCTACATGTTGAAGTGTTGAACAATGCTTTCGAACTTTTGTTTACCCTCATGATTATGAAATATCCATAATATAATTACCCGCAAGAGGAAATCAAATTAACTTCTTTTCCGTGAAGTCAACTTTCAGACGCGTGTCAAGGAATCGTGAGCCAATTGCAAGCTGGCCAGCTATTATTCGACTCGGTCCCCAATTCAAAGCAGTTCATTCTGCTTCAGAAAGTTTATGTGAATGATATTGATTTTATTTAAACTTTACCTATATATTATCAACAAACATAGCTTAATTAGTCAAGATAAAGGGGAGATGTTTAAGAAACAGAAATAGTTTCAAACTTGCGAAAATTACAAAACGTGAAAGATTGATGAAGTTTCCTGGGGATTGAATATTTCACAATCTAGATACCTGTGTTAGGGCTTTAAAACAATATTAATACTATCATTACAATTACGCCTGATAATCCATCATTCATCGATATACCCATTTTTCTTAGCAGATACGTGGAAACCTATTCTGATTTCGGATTAAACTTAGAATGGAGCTATTAGTTAAACACGACTTAAGAAAATGATTGATACAACTGACCCTTTTCAGTAGTCGTGTTGAACTTAAATTCCAATCTAAGTTTAATGGAATAACTACAGGAAACGGTCTAATATAACCGTGCTAGGTACAAAAATATTTCTTGCCCGTTACTGTCTTCAGAACGATACCATATATGTTCACTCATCCGTGACATCTATTCATATATTTACAACTATTCACAACTATAATGTTTACAACTTTAGCTATCGTTTACACGCATCTGTTCTAAATAATCAGGATAATTCTTGGTCTCCCCAAAATTATACCTCTATTCACTAAATTGCTTTTGGAACAGCTCCCAGCATGGCACAAGTTTTAAAACATTGTTTAACGATGTAATGTGATGACAAATGCGTCTGGGGAATTGAATGTGACTACTAAATTTTATGTAAGATTTACAAAATGATATAAATTGCCCAACCCACCCCAAACGCCCCCAGAATAATGTACGAAACTTGTTTCAACAGAAGCAAACGTTTGACCTCGTTAAAGCGCAAGCTTAACATTTTAAGAGAAGAAAATATTTATCATTGAGAACCAAATATAAATGTAGATGTATTGGAACTTACATTATAAGGGAAATGAGAGTGGAAATTATATCCCCGATTAAATGTAGGGTTCTTGCATATAGAGTTGTGAGCAGTTGAGTTGCTTAAAGATTTTGTGTTTGTTTGTGTGTGTGTGTGTGTGCGTGTGTGTGTGTGTGTGTTTGATTTTCGATTTTTTAAATATTATAATTAGTTCTGTTTGTATTTCTAATCAATTTTTTTAAATATATCAAGGGGAGAAAGGGGTCATGTGCCGGTCAGAAAGGGAACGAATTTAATTTCTTCAAGGAAGTGGGGTCGTGGGGACAAACAGGTTTATAACCACTCAACTGTTTCTTTTTCTACGCAATCGTTGATCTTCTTTTCTTAGTCACCTTCTGACACGAGCTTCCTTTCCATGGCATGCTATTGTTTTATCACATTTTCCCCTAGAAAACAAAGGAAACCACACGCAATTGTTCTACACGCTCATGATCAACAGTCCCAAGGCAGAAAACTGTTGATTAATGTTGACATTTATTGATACAGTCATACTTTCATTAAAGGACGTAACTGCGAGAATATGATGCGATATTCGCATCCCACCTTTTGAACACCTAGGTACAGGGTAAAAAGGTTATTTGGGAGGGGGAGTTGTTGCCCCTTATGATTGAAACGCCGTTTATGAAACGCATCTTCCAAATCTTCCGATTCTTGCCCCCCCCCCCCCCTCCCCATCCCCTCACTAGGGTTGATTTACACCTCATTACTCACTGCTGAATGAGATTTACATAGAAATAAGGATGTTGACATGGTATTAGAAAGAAAAGAAAATTACTCTTAATTACACAACCCTTGTTAGACAAAGAGCTTGTTAGTTGATATCCTCATCCAAGTGCACGGCGTTAGTTAGTTAGGTCAGTTGCGAGTTTGTCGGGACACCGTTTTAGACACATGCACAAGTTTTCGTAATGTGGTTTGTATACCTGTTTGTTTGTTGATTTATATGTTGTTGCTGTTGTTGTTGTTGTTGTTGTTGTTGTTGTTGTTGTTGTTGTTTCTATGCTTACTGGTACACTTTGTATGAGCAACATTCCCATCCCATGATCATGAATATGGAAAAGTTGGCTTAGGGCATTGTCATTTTGTTGTCGTTGAAAGGCTGATGCTGGATCTTCATGTATATCTTTCCACTTCCTGTGTATTGGGGATGACCGTGTCCATATTGCTTCAGGAGCGGAACTATCTATCAATCCATATATCCTCTTCAACCGTTATTCCTTCTCATCATATGGTCATGATAAAAGGGTCGAAGATAGCGGAAGGATCGGAAGAATGATGACGAAGGGGGGGGGGCGGCGGCGGTATTATGACATTCGTTTTCGACGGGTATGTCATAGCTAAAGACTAGACCAGCCAAATATATCTTGGACAAATGGCCAAGTTCTTTCACATGTAAATGTGACTCTATATAATTATGAGACCTGTTGCGCCGTAGAAATTGTTATCTATACCAGGGAGGTGAAAGAACAGGAGGCGAAACTCTTGTAATTTATTCAAACGCATTCTTGAGTTCTAAAGCGTAACAATGGGATGTGTAACATTCCACTTGGCTTTGAAGTTCCATGCTCCGAACCGCGCTTCCACTGCGGGGAATTTCGGAAGCCAGGCACCAGTTTTAAATTTATTACAAAATATTAAATTACCGGCAAAATTACAGTGTAAATTAAAAACTTTATATGGGAATTTTATTGGGAATAGTGCATCAAAAAAAATTCAAATTTAGAACTCCGTCCTGCCTTTAAATTGTGTGCCAGAGTTGGTAAAAGAAAAATTACATCCTGTCAAAAACTCAATATTTTAGGATGATGCGCTAATTTGTGCATGCTTTAATGTCCCGTTATTTGATCCATGATTTACAATCTTCAATAAAATTAAGTTTGCTAATGCGTGTTTTCGCGTGTTTTTTGTATTTTTCAAGTTAAAAAAGAATGAAATTACACAAGTTTGTGTTCGCTTGTTCTACTCTTTACACATTCAACAATGGATGAGAAATCATTGGAAGGGACAGCGAACAGTTGCTGTGATACCATTTTCTGATGTAGGAATTCTAAATCCTAAAATTTCATGCGCTCTTTTATCTCACCACCTGGTCAACAGCTGCAGATTAGCGCATAACTTTCCGGCGGCTTGGAGCATGGGGTCAAAGGAGAACGGCTTGATTCAGGTCCTTCTCTATCACGTCCCTGTCTATACGTGCCACATTTGATTCAAGAAATGTCAGTAATCTATTTCATATCCTATGTAAGCATGTCATATTCGGATTATGTAATGTAAGCCATCGTACTATTCGCGCATTTCTAAAGGTGATGGACAGGGCTATTTGGGGGCTTTTTAAAGTTATAGACCAGTTTTGGTAAAATTGCGGTTCAAGGGTTTTGGATGCAAAATATCCATTCAATATTATTGCCTTCAGAGGATTCGCAAAAAAAACAGAAATATATGTCCAAATGTTCAATGTTGAAGTGCATTCGCGATATCTACCGAGGACGGATCGATATGATAATTTACCAAATATATAAATTAGTAGGCGGTTTCCCGGCAAAATTTGTATCATCACGTATATTATAATAGTCAAAACATATTCGTTCACATGATTGGTAAGAAGAGCTTCCATTTCATTTTTTGAGAGGGGCGTTTCCAAAACTGGTCTATACCTTTAAGTTAACTTATCGAACGTCGTTGCGATCGTGTTCTGTTAACGTTTGGATCTGAAAGTGAATAATCATTTAATTTATCATGTAATTTCTAATTGATAGTGTTCTAAGTCTAAATCCAAAATGTCCAGTGTAAATTCATTTGCTAATTATTGATTTTGAGATAATCACTAGCATATGAGAACGTTGAGGTTCAGAGAACTTCATATTAATTAAACCCTAGTAAATGGACCTGTGTATGTGCGCCCCTTTAATGACCCTTTTGGCAAACTCTTTGCTCGATTGTCTAGAAGAAGAGTTCATCAATAGTTATGTTTACACGACAGGAGGTAAACTTTAATTTAGGCCCATGGTTTTAAGCTACGAGTCCTTCTTGTAGTAAAGGACCCTACGAACGCACTAATGGTTTCAGAAAGTTAAGGTTTACTAACAATTTTAAACCACAAGAGATTTTTTGGCTGGTGTAATAACTACAATCTGCGGGGTCCTCACTGCGTAGTTTTATGTGCCAGGCCGACACAATTAACTTCAAGGATTGGCCAGCTTGTAGTTTTTTACTTGTTTTGATGTTGTCTAAACCCGCGTCGTTCTTAAAGACGGTCAATACTACTGGGCCAGAAGGGATTAGACCACACAGCGAGGTCACTGACAGGTGGCTATCTCATTAAACTCAGCTCTCAACTAACATAAGAAAAAGAGGATCATGGGGGACCAAAGACACCGATTGGGGAAGTATTATAGAGGGAGCAAGTAGCTACAAGTAGGACAGTGGGGCTTTAATGTTTCGATGCTGTGTAAACCCGCGTCGTTCTTAATAGGTGGTTGTTTAAAGTTTCGAGGGCTTTTTCGTTATTGTTTCAAACTAGGACGCTCCCGTGCGAACTTAGGCAATCTCTGTGATTTTGGTCGATGAGTCATTAATCCGTTGCTCATGCATGATTCGGAAACCCGCTCCATTGCAAGACGTAGACAGCTGATGGACGAGTTTGAACATTTGGGATTTTCCGAATTAACAAGCACGGATATAATTAAAGAAGGTGGCGGTCATGGAGCCGACTTTCGCTGTTCCCCCTACTGCTTCCTACACCTATGACAAGATGAGCGTCACAATTAAGGCGCGTGAAGAATGGGGATACACCATCTTCATTCAACATTACTGTTGATCGCCTTTTTCCCCTCTAAAGTATTATTATTATTATCCTTGTTTGAAATTTTCTTAACCCCTGAGGTAAACCTTGAAATTTTAAATTGACACACCCGTGTCCACCTTTTCCTTGTATTGACTCATTCATTTATTTTTGTGATTATTATTATTTTTTGAATATAAGTGTTATAATAATTGTTAGTATTAATATTATTATTAATTTTGTATGTTATTTGTTATTATTATTATTATTATTATTATTTTTTTTTTTTTTTATTTTTTTTTTTTTTTGGGGGGGGGAGTTTTTGTTGTTGCTCTTTCTAATCTGTTGCCTGTTCCATTATTATCCCTAAATCGCCAGCCTGAGCAAAGTAAGATCGAACACCCCCCCCCCCCCCCCCCCCCTCCATCCATTCAGCCCTTTATAGCGACGCCTCTCTTTCTGATACCGAAGGATTGGATACGCAACTATGAAACACAGTTATAACGTTCCTTTTCTATCGGTCTTTAAACAGACGAGCTTTGAAATCAAGCTTTGCCATTAATACGCCTGGAAGCAATTTTTTTCATCTGTTTCCGACAGATGTGTCCCAGTTTGGGGTTCTCGGATAAACCGCGTTTGCATCTCACATACTATGTGATCCTTAGTCTGACTTATTGAAGAGTCGCACATGCAACCAGGATTTTTATAAAAGAGGGGATAGGGGCGTTGGGATGCCCGCCAAATCACTTGTATGCACATTTAAGTTAGCAAAAATAGAGGGTCTCCGCAACTGCGACTATCATCACTGTGACGTGACGAATATACTGTTGTTGATGATGATGATGATGATGATGATGATGATGACGATGATGATGATGATGTTGATGATGGTGTTGCTAGTGATGATGATGATGCCAATGATAATGATGACTGTTGATCATGAAGATGATGATGGTGATGATGAAGATGATGTTGATGATGGTGGTGAGGATGATGATGATGTGATGGGGGCATCTATCTTTTTCGTGCGTCTGGTTACGCCAGTGATGATGACCTGACTGAGATTTGAACGAGATAAGTGTCTATGAATTGTTTACGTTTAAGATATGAATATTGATATTACACTTTACTTTGATAGTAACCTAACTATATAAAGACCAAACAACAACAAAAAATTGAAAAGTCCTTAATAAAACTATATCACATGCTTATATTTTCTCTTTCCACTCTTTTCCCTCATCAGATTCTCGAGCACGGCGTCCTCATTCCTATGCACACGCCAGCTCGTACGACGCGACCAGCGACCCGCGGTCGATGACGGCCGATATCCTCAAGGCAAGCGGCTGGAGGCTGGAGGAAGAGGAGAACGCTTCAGGATCCGACGGGATTGTCCGACCTATAACCCGTGAACGACATCCGAGGTTGAGCCGAAACAGCAAGAATCTCTCCCTCCCGCTCTAAATAAATCAGGAGAGTCGTGACAATTACAACAGCCGATGGAGATCCGAGTCATTAGCGTCGTTACAGGATGGGGTGAGAAAGGGGGGGGGGGGGGGGGGGGTTGTCGGGTGTGAACCAGCAGGAAAATATATTACCTTGTACAAAAATCATATTCTCGAGTCGTCTGGGATTGAGTCGGAATAAGTAAATCTTATTAGTCATCTAAAGGAAAGAGTACAAATGATTTTGAAACCTGGAAGTAAATATGTAAAATAAAGTGGTATAATGCAGTGTCATGTTACCAAAAAACATTTATTTGCATTGTGTATATTTAATCGATAAATAAACTTCAATGCGTGAACATTTCTGTAATTTAATAAGCGTTATATTTTGAGATGCGAAGTGACGATATTTCATTTCATGTATATAACCGCCGTGTCCAAGCACGACATAATCGTCTTGAAAAATGCAGATACGTGAATTAGAATGACACTGTATTTTTAGTTTTAATCAAAAGTCTTCACTGTACATACAAACTGAGGAATGTATTTTTGCATGTATATATTTTATCTGTTTATTACCGGTATATTCCGAATTCTGACATCGAATATAAGCATTTCCATGTGAGTAAATCTTAATAATTTGGTATCTGTTAAATAACATGACGTAGTATATATTCGTAATTTTCATCCCTTTCCTTCTCCACTCCTCTCTCTCGCGATATTATCCTGCCTCTCTCTCTCTCTCTCTCTATTCTTCTTTCTCTTTTTCTCTCTCTCTCTCCGTCACTTTTTCTTTCTCTTTATCTCTCTATCCTGTTTCCCCTCTCAATTTCAATATCTTTCTCTCTATTCCGAATGATATGAAAGGTGCAGACAATACTCTGCAATCGTTACGATTTCAAATTCTGTAAACAACATGATTCATCTTTTGTTTTACCTGGAATATTGGGCTTGTAAAATACTGAAACAATTGTTAAAGACGAAAAACTTTGAATCAATGCGCTAGTAGTCGTATATAAACAGAACCTTTTAACAACGAACATTTATAATGACTAGTTTATGTATGTGTCAATTATGATTTGGAAATGAACTTATAGGTAATGCTTGAATCTATGTGTCGCTAATTTTACATGTAATTTTATAACAGAGTAATTGTATAAGCTTTAGTGCAATAATATGTTGAATATTGTCTGTTCACTGCTGAAGTATCCCTACGAAGTCTGTATTGGGCGTGCAATATTTTTCAATTGAACGTGCAATAAAATCGTATTTTTATTTTTAATGATGCCTTACACAAGTGTATGCAATTTCGTTTCACTGAGATTTTGAAGATCAAAGAAAGCAAGAGGGAGAGAGAGAGAGAGAGAGAGAAAGAGAGAGAGAGAGGAGAGGGGAGAGGAGAGGGGAGAGGAGAGGGGAGAGGGAGGTGAGATAGAGAAAGAGAGAGAGAGAGAGATGGAGGAAAGGGTCGAGTGAGAGTGGGGTAGAGGTAGTGGAAGAGGAGGGGGGGGGGAGAAAAAGAAGGGGGAAATAGTTTTGAGAAAAGGAAACAAATTCTCATCATAAATAATCGTTATAAGATGCAAACAACCTCATTTCAAGATCATTGACAATTGGAACCCTACAAAACAGACTATTCAGTTATTTATCAATGTTAGATTTTAATATGCACATTGTTATGCAACCATTATTACACAATAATACACTGAAGCTTGATATATTGCTATAGTAAGCAACAACACATATTACACATATACAACTCTTGGTGTTTCCCAATACTATATAGCTCAAATGCAATGCAACATGTATTGACAAACATGATCATGAAATATAGCAATTTGTACAGAAATAAGTTTAGATGAAGTCAGCAACATGACAAAATGATGTTAAAGGGGCACGTTCCCGCCAGTGTAGTTATCGCTGCTCTAGTCATCGCCATCTTGGTTCCGAAGATCGACTTCTAATTTGCATACAGCTGTCAATCAAAGTACGCGCGGCCTGGCCTGCCTTCGCAAAGCCAGCTGATCGCTGCCGATCGTGTCGTCACAAAAGTGGGAGGAAACAGCAGCCGAATCTTAGAGCCGAACTGCGATTGATATTACTGCGGCACATGTATGCGATAATCGGCATTGTCCGGGCATTCGGAACATGCCATCTGCCGTAGAGCCGTATTCTGTTGGTGTCAATAGGCAGCTAGCACCGTCCGCCAGCGGGTACGTATTTTGAACGCCCTCTGGAATACGGGGAACATGCCCCTTTAACAAATACGGTAGGAATACACTACTACATACAGTAATTCATGAAAAAACATATATAAATATCTATACACATGCATTTACAGATGATTTTGTGCTTAATTTTAAGCCGTGGCTCACAAAGGTTAATACATATACATGTACAAACAAGTGAGAAGGAAAGAAAATTCTTCCTAAAAAACACTCCACATTGCTATTTTGCCTTGCCCATCACATCACAGCTAGCACTCATAATGTTACCAAAAAAATTAACAAAGTTAACACCTTTGAACAAACTTCTTCCAATTCACCCCCCCCCCCCGCCCCCAACCCCCCACCCCCCCCCCCCAAAAAAAAGGGTAACCACAAAATTCCCCCTTCCCCAAAAAAATTTAAATAAATAAATAAAAAAGATAATAAAATAAATAAAAAATTAAACAACAATGATAATAATAGAACAAATTTAAAAAACAAACACAATTGTTACGTCAAGATTTGTTGCAAATTATTGTTGATAATTCATTGCAATAAAACTCATCAAAACATTAGTAAGAATAATATGATATTACATTGGTCATGTACTGTTGTAATAAATTGCATCATATACATCTTGATACTTAGACCTTCCTACGATTAATGTCAGTGAAGTACAATATAATATGAGTGAATGGATTTACAAACAAATACATTTCGTTTTAGATTATATTTAAATGAATGCATACATTTGCAAAGCTCAAAATATTTCCACTTGCCAGACATATCTATCAATAATTGCCCCCAAAAGTACTATGTTAGACTAATCAGCTCAAAACAACCACTTACAAATGAAGTCACCAGAATTTATTCTTTGATTTGTGAATTTTCTGAAACTTGATATCCCAAGCTATTGAGCAGCATTTTCAACAGGAAACTGTTAAATTGATGCTTATTGCCTATGCCTTTATTGCTTCTCCATCTGAAATTTTGTGAAATAATTCTCTTGCTACTTAATTCATAATTAATATGAATCACTTTCAAGGAAATCAATCATTAGCGTCCATTTTAAAAAATTAGAAAAATAAAAAAGACTAAATATCAGGAGATTCCTTACAGATGGAAATAAATGCTGTTTGATGTTCTTGCCTCGTAATATCAAGCGAAGAGTCACAAAACACAGAATTTCAAGTTTGACAGGTCATGAAAACATCTTACAATGAATATACAAAGCATACATTTTGTACAAATAGTAAAATTAGCACAGTACTGGTATTCACATCTATACAAAATTTGAGGTACAAAAATAAAAAATCTATACATTATTCACATTTTTATACAAAGCAAGGTGACATTACATTATAAAGAATGATGTACTGAATATTCTATGAATATATTAAACAGATCAGATTATGATATTGTTTTCACTGATATGATTCTTATAATAATATCATTGTCCTTCAATGAACACAGGGCATGTGTATTTTATTTGTGTACTTCTTGATTCCTAAAAAGGTAAAACAAATGTTTTATGCGGACAAAACACTGGAAATATTTTTTCTTTTTCTCTTCTAGTTTTTTGCCCTTATTAAGATTCAACCACCTGAAATGCTCTATGACCCCATATTACACAAATACCACAAATTTACCATTTGATATCGTGGAAATACATGTTTCTTAAATTTGAATAAGATTGCCAATCTCAAGGTTGAATTGCAGAAACATGGCATAAAAAAGTTAGAACTCTAAAAAATTGAAACATGATGTATTGCACTGTTTTATATGTACTTTGTAAGTGCACAAGTTTTCTTCTGTTGTTTAAGTCATTGCCAATAATAAAAAAAAAAATAACTTAAAGCCCCACTGCACTACTTATAGCTACTTGCACCCTGTATATAGCAAACAATGCCTAATTGGTGCCTGTTGGTCCCCAATGATCCCCTTTTTCGTATGTTAATTGAGAGCTGATTTGATGAGATAACCACCTGTCAGTGACCTTGCAGGGAGGTCTAATCCCCCTGGCCAAACTAGTACAGACTGGCTTTAATGAATGTGAATGCACTTTCATTATGCTTCAATATTCTGCCTTTTATATTCTGGATTTTTTTTTTGCAAGTAATCATGTCATCCTTATTTATCCTGACCTTGCGATGAGTATTGCCATGAATACAATCTTGCTTTTATAAAGAATACAATACATGAATGACTACGGAATTCAGTAAAAACATTATAAGTACTGTTTCATTAACCAAAAAGCGGGGTTAGGTACACTTCATGGGAATGAACATAACTGACATGGAAATGTACATTCTGGAATCAGATCTGAAGCGGGTTTCACACCGGGCCATACGTAGAGTTGCGTAGAGTTGAGTACCGATAACGCCGAGCATACGCTGCCCTACCTGGCCTACGTAAATATATGCAACATTTTTTTCATGAATATGCAGCCTAATTTCAGCGTACTCGATACGCCACACTACGAAACTCTACACAGATCCGGTGTGAAAGGGGCTTTACACTTTAGCAAACGTAAACACTCAGAGGTCTTGGAACGTTATCAATGCAGGCACCTGTTCTTCTCATCCATCCACTAGCAGTACATCTATATTGCAGCACAACAGGTTTAGATTGGCTCTCTCTATCAGCCTATACTCTCATCATCTGAATACTCTACCGTTTTCCATCCTTTTGCTGCAAATTGAGGTCCACCTACAAGTAGAAGGTAGACAGGGAAGAAGACAAAAATAAAATTTAGAATGAAAATATGAAAAGTTTTCAGACATGCCCACTGAACAACAAAAGATATGAAGAGAACCAAACCTAAAACTTTTCAAGAATTTTTTTTTACATACTGTCTTTTGAGTATTTTGAGCAGAGGATTAGAAGAGCCTTTCTATGAGGATCAATGCCTTAAAAAAGATTGTTGCGTATCATCTTAGTTTTGAACCCAGGACTTCCTGGTTACGAGACGCCTGCCCTACCACTGAGCCCTCGCACCTCAAGAGCTCCTGGTGGTTTCTAAAGGTCACACCATCAATGTGTGGTATTCTCACAAGTTAAACCGGGACTAAGTCCAGACTAAACAAGAATTTTAGTTCACACTTCTATGGAATGCTAGGTGTCATCTTCCTCCTCCAATATTCATGACAAAGATAACCTACCTTTGTTGAAATTCGGTTCATACTCATATTATCTTTTTCTTCCCATTACATTGCAGAATTAATTTTTTGGACACTTTTCATTGCAGGATTAAAATAATCTGTACAGGGTAAATGAGTTGGCAACAGGCACTCCATAAAAGTGTGGACTAAGTTAAGCCAGGCTTATCTTAGTACGCGCTATCGGAATACCACCCAATAATGTGTCTTTACTTACTGGATGGGTCTCTCTCTGATCTATTCAGAGCGTTGGTTGAACGAGATGGCTTAAGGACAGGAGCTGGTCTAACGGTGGCGTCCAGTCCTCCTATATGATTGGCTGTCATTCTAGAGGCGTCGCCCCCTGCATTGGTTTGGGCCCAGTCTGGTCTACCACTGGATGATTCATTAGTAATATTCTGTAACAGGTACATAAAAGAAGAGAAGATGACAATAATGAGAGGGTTTTTTTTTTTATTGCAAAATATCACAACAGCCTGGATGTTTTTGGATCTTCCTTAATACAGCAACATTAGTTAAATATCTTACTTCTACACAACAAAACTTTGCCTTTTGGAGTAAAACTTTAATTCTAAAATGTAACTCTGAAATGTATTTCTACATTCTTAGGAACACTTCATATTTGATTTTGTACATACAGTCTTTCAAACACCTTAGGGTTTTTGTATGTTAGAGTTGTGTTGTTGTTTTTTTTTTTTTGGGGGGGGGGGGGGGGAGGGAGGTGGGTTTTTCTAGTTTCAATACGAAGGATGATCTTTGGTTTCCATCACAGTAGCAACTTTCAGCTCAAACAAGTTACTTTTGAAATCTGTCCAACCCAATCATGGACAGATGTAACGTTATGTATGTACCTGTTTCTGAAACATATTTTAAATTTTAACATTAACTTTGCATCCTGGTTGTTGAAGAAGAATGCAAAAATTTACTGGGTTGATGTTTTACCTTCAAATGGGATAGAGTGTTTATATGCCACTTCAGTTATTTCTTACATTCGTACACCAAACAGTTCTTCAATGTGACCTAACCTGTCTTACCAGTAGTGCTACCGTGGTTGATCATAACACTATGTCCATGAATTACGTGACACCTAGGCCCCGTCTTATAAAGAGTTGATATTAATCGCAACTTATTTGCAATTGATATTAATCGCAACTTATTTGCAATTGATATCAATCGCAACTGTGTACATAGGAGATAGGAGACTGCAAAGTTGTGATTGATTGGATGACAACTCTTTATAAGACGGGGCCCAGAAACAAACTTACAGATGTGGATCTGGCTCTCTTCAGCTTAGCGTTGAACTGTGTTGATGGGAGTGTCTTGGATGCACTGCTACTCTTGATGATAGGGGAATTCCCTGTTTTATCAGGGGTCATTGCACTTTGTGGTCTTCTTTGTCCACTGGCTTCCATCTTCTCCATTCTCCTTTGCCTGGGAGAAAGAAAAGCAAGTTGGACAGGTAAGATCAAAGACAATTTTTAACATTGGTTAGGATGTCTAGTTAATCTAATTATCTGATAACAAAAAACAAACAAATTAATTCAGTATCAAATTTGAACAGATTATCACAAATGAGATTCTGATTTCTATGGAATTTTCTTAATAAAAAGTGAGATTTTGAGATGGGGGTCAAATTTGCCTCACCCAGTTAAAACATTTTATCCAAAATAGTTTTGATGGATAGGTTAAAACCCAAACAATGTCAATTTTCTCTTGTTTCTTATTCTCCAAATGTGTCTGGTAAATCAGCATTAACATCTCATGCGCCACATTCATTCTACTCCTGTACCTACCTTGCTACCAACAGTTCATCCTCGTTATCCAAGTAATTATTGCGATGGGTATCCGTGGCAACAGGGGCATTGGCCCTCCAGGGTTTGTGCTGGAGTGGTTTAGGGGCTTACTTTTCGTGGACCATGCCGTCTTCCTAGGTGGAGTGACTGTCTTTTTTGGGTCGTTCTCCTGGTTGCCGTTAATCGTTACCTGCTTCTGTTTTGGAGCATCCTATAGGTGGTGGATAAAACATTGATGATAAAAGAGATATGTGATGGAATACTGTGTGAGCATTATGACAGTAAATTAGACACTGATTTTTCAATGGGGAACTGCAGAGTAGGACAAAGGAGAGAGATGGAGAGAGGGGAGAGATGGAGGGAGAGAGAGAATGGGAAAGAGGGAGAGGGAAGAGGAGAGAGAGAAAGTGGAGAGAGGGCAAGATACAGGGAATTCTAGCACAAGCAATATTTGAAAAAGAATCGGAAGAGAAAGAGAGAGAGAGAGAGAGAGAGAGAGAGAACAATATAGTGCAGAGGAGATAAAGACAGTTGGATGAAATGAAATTGAAGTTTGTATGAATTATATGTACAAATAGTTTTACAGAATTTATTTTTCATAGTCTTTTCATCATTATTTTTATGAAGAGAAGAAGGAGAAGATTCTTGCTAAAACCCAGTCTGAGTAAGGGATTTAAAAATTCCTCTATGGTAATAAAATCTAACATGGAATCCTTCTGGGGCATCTTTGAGGCACTTGTATCACAGAGAGGAATACAACAACCTCAACGTCTGTCTATTTCTCACCTTGGGAGGGAGGTAGTGGAGGCTGCGGACATTCTCTAGATAGTGTCGCTTCCAGACCCCTGTCTCATAGATGCTAGGAGTGAATGTCAGGTACCAGCCAAGCTTGAGTGCCTTAGGCATCCATAGTTGGTCCAGCTCAGTCAGGTAGCGCCAGTACCAACATACCTGGTTTGAAATTATCACAAGTAGATGACTATCATATGTTTTAGACTACTTTAAAACACAAGTATTGGCAAAATTATAACTTACATGAATGTAGTACAAACACAGCTTATTTGTATTAATTAAAGATTGAATGTAATACAATTCTATTGATTAGAACTTCATTCAATCACCTGAACTCTTTTCTCAATAATATCTTAGCGATAAAATGTAGAATCTGTACTAGATTTGTAGAAATTCTAAAAAAATGAAGAGAAAGTACTGGGCACAGTATCAAGATGAAACAATTTCTGTAAAAGATGAAATACATCTATGTTTATTTTAGTGCTGAGCATTTGCAAGATTTCTATTCCCCTTGCTCCCGCCCCTCCCTCATAAAACAGCATACTTTGATAGAGTACACTTAATTCAGATTCAGATTCAGATTCAGAAATGCCATAATTGATTTTCTAAAAACAAAACAAAATGCCTGGTTTTGGATAGCAAGTAAAAGCCAAAGTGTCTGATGTTTCAAGTTTGTTTTTTTGTACAGACTGACTGGACTCACCTGAGCGGTTCGACAGAGACTCCTTGGATCCAGGAAAGAGAAGATATAGAGACTGAGTGCTCGAGGTAGCACCCTAGTGAAGTCCACACGCTCAACAGGGAGCTGCACTTTGACCAGGGACTTAGTGTACTGAAGCTGGGCCATTGTACAGCGCTCCACGATGTCTGCTATCACACTCCTCTTCTGCCCATCTGTCCATTTGTCAAACTAAAACAAAATACACATACAGGCAATTCAAATTAGATCCTCCAAAAGTACTTGCTCTCCTAGAACACTCAACTAGTGAATCACTCAACTCTATTAATGAAGTTAAAAAACGTTGGTTGCACGGATAGAGCCATAAAATGGTTTCGGTCCTATCTAGGAGGCAGGAGCCAGTTTGTGTCTATTAAAGGTAAAAAGTCATCAACGAGAACAATTAATTACGGTGTACCCCAAGGTTCTGTCCTAGCGCCATTGTTATTCTCGATATTTATTAATGACTTGCCCACTAGTATTCATAGTGCGGACATGTTTTTATTTGCAGATGACGCGACCATGTCGGTACAAGGCAAAACATTATCTGAGATCCAAACGAAACTAAATCTTGCTTTAGATGAAGTGTATTCGTGGACGCAAAAAAATAAACTTCTATTGAATACTACTAAAACAAAGGTAATGGTTATTGGGTCGAAGCAAAAGTTACAGACGCTAAACGAAAATAATTTAAATGTGCGTATAAAGACAACACCGATTGAATGTGTGACACAGTACAAATGCCTCGGTGTTATAGTAGACAGCAATCTCTTATTTTCGAAGCATGTCGAAAAAGTAGCTTTACAAATGAAACAGAAATTAGGTATTCTAAGAAGACTCAAAGGCACGTTCAATAAACATTATCTGAGTATGATATACTGGGGCTATATTCTACCTCATGCTATGTACTGCTGCACTGTGTGGACAAATAGATCCCTGCATAATTATGAAACTATAAATAAATTACATAAACGAGCAGCATATATTATATCTGGATGTTCGTGGTCAACTCCTTCACACGAGGTTTTATTACAACTTAATTGGTCAACACTTGAGGCATTGTATTCAAGAGCAATGGGGATTATGGCATTTAAATGTGTTCACCATCTTGCACCTGCCTTATTGGCAAACAAATTTATTTTACATGATGATGTAGCACAACGCATGACACGTAATTCCCATCAACTTAAGCTGGAATCCAATAGGTGCAATACAGAATTTTTTAAGCGCTCCTTTGTAAACTCTGCAATAACACTCTGGAATAATCTACCCATAGAAACCAGGTTCTCCCCCAATCTGAACGTATTCAAAAGCAATTTATCACACTGAGTCTGGAACGCTCTTGTTCATTGCCGTGCAATATGAATGCTGCAATCTCCTTTAACATTTTATTTTAATTAGCACACGCCAATAATGAATCTTGCTTACTTATTTTATCAATATGCTAAACAACATTATCATTGATGTTTTTTTTTTTTTAAACCTCAATCAAGGAATCTTTGAAATTGTATTTCATGTACTTAAGCAATACCATGTTATGAATTGATTATGATACTAACATATGCATGTTATTATATTTATGTGCATAATATGTCAACTATTTGTTTTTATAATTAATAGTTTAAATTATTAAATGGGAAAGTATTAATAGTATATATGGTATAACGTAATGGTGACGGCAAACTTTTTTAACATTGAAATATATTGCAATAATTTGTTTTGATATTTATACCATACTTTGTTTTAACTTTAACCTAATTCTATGTGTTATTGCGTACAAATGTCAACTACATGTATATATATATATATATTTTAATTGTGGGTTTTTGTTGTTGTTTGTTTACAATAGTTTTAATTATAAACTGGGAAAGTATTTAATTGTATACATTTTATAATTACTCAATGGTGACGGTAAACTTTTTTTAACATTGAAATATTCGCAACAATTTTATAAATATCTATAGCATACCTTATCTTAATTTGAACTTCGTATACTATGAAATGTACTGTATCGCCTTTTTATTGCATGTCCGAATTATCTCTCATATTATAATGTGCATTTATTGTTGTTTTGATTGACATTATTATTGAACCATGTATGTTGTAAAGGGCCCTGATGAAAACCAGCTCATGCTGATCGGGCTACCCTTTTTAAAGATGTGAAATAAATAAATAAATAAATAAAATAAAAAACATGTATCCTTTTGATTGCATTTGAGTGTATTGCGGAAGTTACCTTTTGGTATCTCGTATTATTATGTTAATGTTCTTTGGAAATTGTATTGTAATTCATGTACATTTATTCATTTATCTATCTATCTATCTATTTTTTCGCTCATCATTACTGATCCTATAACAATCTTAATTTTAAGAAAGAGAGGTCAAAATTAAACAAAAAAATATTTCACCTGCTTTCCCCAACTAACTTTGGGCTGGAATCATAACTGGAAAGTTAATTATTTTGCTGGCATGAAAATCCAACTTGCAAAATGTACCTATCCTACCTGCACATGGACAAAATGGTGCCCCATGGGATTTCTGGGATTTGTTTTAATTGTTTGCCATGTAGTGTACAGTTATAATTTATTTTCTGTTTTGTAGCATACATGTAACTATTTTTATACATGCTGCCTGTTCATCCAAGTACGAAAATTGGATATACTTCGAGTAGAAGTTGAACTATACCCTCCAATTCTAATAGAAATTCTATGTATTAACACACATGCCTACTTGTCAATAATAAATTTTAATTTAGAAAAATGAGAGGAGAATAGCCTAGGAGTAGGAAAGGATCAAAGTTCTTGTAGTTGTAGTTGTACATTACCCATTTTTGGATGACCTCCCTCCTTTCTTCAAAAACCTGTGGATATAAAACATAAGACACGTTGTACAAACTTTCATAAAAACACTTTCATAACTAGATGGAACTTCGACTGCGCGCAGTCGAAAATGATGCCTCCGTCATAGAGCAAGTTTACAAACCAAATCAGAAGAAATTTTTCAAATTCAAGTTCAATTGTAATCCATTAACAGGTTCTCAGAATATCGTGATTACAAGTGATTTCTCATATACATATATGACCCTTTGACCTCATGACCCTAAAATCTACTCAGTTCATTGGCTCTGCAAGATATAGTAATCCATCTGTCAGTTCTATTTTTGCATACATAATGAGCCCATGACATTTGACCTTTGACCTCATGACCCAAGAATCTACTCGGTTCATTGGCTCTGCAAGTAAAATACATGACCCAAGTTTGGCAGGAATCCATCAATCGGTTCTTGAGATAACGTGATCACGAGCTGTTTTGGCATACATAATGAGCCCTGTGACCTTTGACCTCGTGTCCCCAAAATCTAATCAGTTCATCGGCTCTGCAAGATACATACATGACCAAAGTTTGGCAGGAATCCATCAATCGGTTCTTCAGATAACGCGATCACGAGCTGTTTTTGCATACATAATGAGCCATGTGACCTTTGACCTTTGACCTTGTGACCCCAAAATCTAATCAGTTCATCGGCTCTGCAAGTATCATACATGACCTAAGTTTGGCAGGAATCCATCAATCGGTTCTTGAGATAACGCGATCACGAGCTGTTTTTGCATACATAATGAGCCCTGTGACCTTTGACCTTTGACCTCGTGACCCCAAAATCTAATCAGTTCATTGGCTCTGCAAGATACATACATGACCAAAGTTTGGCAGGAATCCATTAATCGGTTCTTCAGATAACGCGATCACGAGAACGGGACGTACGGACGGACGGACGTACGTACGGACGTACGTACGGACGTACGGACGGACGGACAACCAGAAAACATAATGCCTCCGGCTACTTCGTAACGGAGGCATAATAAAAACACTAACTCAGCCTTAGGCTCAGCTCAGTGAAAACTTAGAGTCATTACTAAGGTAGACTAGATCTAGACCTTCTAGTCACTATAGTCTACAACATGACGAAGTAAGTTTAGCCTTAGTTTTAGAAATAGAATTTTAAAAAGTACATGCATTTAGAAGTTATACTTTTACCCAAGTTTAACTAAGATTATAAGTTTAGTCAAGTTAGAGACGCCTCAGCACATTAATTATATATGCAATTACATAATCAAGCCTGTGGACCCTCTGGCCTTGGCCTTGGCCTCATACATTTAAGTTAGTGACACAAAAATGAATGAACAATAACAATCAAGCATTAGACCTAGATCTATATTTAAAAAAACAATAACAAAACAAAACAAAAACAAAAGCACACAGATCTAAAAACATACATAAATTATATAATTTATACACGCATAATATGTGAGTGTATATACGTAAATTTGAATTGAAAACAATTTTTTATAGTATTCGGCAATAATAATGGTCAAGTTGCCTAAATTAAACAACAACAACAGCAAACGTGTAACTTAACAGATGGGACTACACTTTCCGAATCTTTAATTCTAAACAAGTAAGCTAACCTTGTCCTTGGTAGGTGCATGGTTCATCGGAGTCCATGAACTGAATTTTATTCGAGTATCGAGATTCTTCTTCTTATTTTCGATTCGTTTCTGTTCACCTGACCAAGCCATGTCGTCAAAAAATAAACCAATAGACTCTAGATCTAATATGACTTATTTCACATCGGTCCCTCCGTTTCTAACGAACGCCTTATCAATATGCTGAAGATGCTGAAAGATTACGTTCAACTTTGTACGGTGTTCTACAGAAGAAAATTGAAAAAATAATATAGGCTCAATTAGTACAGCTATGGGCGTATGGGTGTATGTCACCAAAAGCTCTTTTTTAGAAATAAAATAAAATTGAATTTGATTCATAATAAAGACATAACAGACCTGTCTGCCTCTTAACTGTGAATCTGGCACTCATATTTATATATTGCGGAGAAATTATAACTCTTCATACAAATGTGAGAAATCGTGTATATATGTTTCTTTTTCAGTGATCAGGCACTTAGCCAATGCATCATGGTACCTTGCAAAATTAAATGTGCTCCTATTCTGCCCCAGCAATTTAAGAGCTGAAAAGTACCTGGATAATTCACGAAAAACCTCACCCTTTATCGCGCACACTGTGGGTTTTTTTTCCGGGGGGGGGGGCGTAAATTGTCAGAGATATAATAAGGCCTAAGTTCGTTCGTTCGTGTCTCCTTAGATCAAGATTAATGTAATCTTGATCTTCGGAGTAGTTGCTACACAGGCGCGGATCTACGGGGGGGGGGGGTTTAGGGGGTTTAAACCCCCCCCCCCCCTTGGGCGGCCCCCCCCCCCCCAAAAAAAGGAAAAAAAAAGAAAGAAAAAAGAACGCACGCTGGAGAGAAACCCTTTCAAGTGCAAATATTGTGAGAAGATATATTCAACTCATCTGGTAACTTAACCAAACACATGATAACTCTGGATATAACTGTGTATTAAACTGTTACTTGATTTAAAAAGACGTTATCATGCACTGCTTTTTATGGTCTCCATTGTGTTAATAGATGCCAGGAAAACATCACTTAATTACGGGGTTCAAATAAACACCCCCGAAAAAATCGGCTCGCCGCTTCGCGGCTCCCAAGACGAAAATCCAATTGAAACCAATTGAACACCAATTGAAATTTCAATTGGTTTCAATTGGTTTCAATTGGTCTCAATAGGTCTCAATAGGTTTTAACAGGTTTCAATGGGACCTCAGATGTTTTCAATTGGTCCAGATTGGCCCCATTGGACAAATTGGCCCCATTGGCCCCATTGGCCTAGGCCCCATTAGACTTTAATGGGTCCCCAATTGGTTTCAATTGGTCCGGATTGGCCCCATTGGACAAATTGGCCCCATTGGCCTAGGCCCCATTAGACTTTAATGGGTCCCCAATTGGTTTCAATTGGTCCGGATTGGCCCCATTGAACAAATTGGACCCATTGGCCTAGGCCCCATTAGACTTTAATGGGTCCCCAATTGGTTTCAATTGGACCAATTGGCCTTAATTTGGACTTCAATTGGTCCCATTGAAACCAACAAATCTAGGCATCTCATGAATATTCATTATCACTTTACACGTGTCACAGAAAAATAAATTTATCATGATTTGTTAAGCAAATTATGACAATGCACATCAATTTTGTGATTTCTTTATTCCTTCAGCAATTATTAACCAATAGATGATTTTGTCTGATCATGTTACAATTACATTCACGTTTTAGCAATAGATATATTGATTTATATATTGATTATATGATTACTAACCAAACAAGGGAAACGCTCTCGGCGGTCTCGCCTGCATAACGCAATTCAATATGATAAACCAGAACGTCAATGACGTACATTGTAGTGCTCATCCGCATCTCGCAACAACAAATATCGTGGTACACTTTTGAACTGGTCAAAAAATAAAAATGTGATGCCCTGGAAGGGACATAATTTCATTTCATTTGCATAAAGTACCATAAATAATCAATGGAGCAAAATCTCAAAATTCTGTGTAGAAGTTTAGTGTTCCAAATTTAGCTCTACCAGATAAGGCAAACCAAATCAAAATCGGTCAAGAAATGAGGGAGAAGAAGCAATTTTTGTTATTTTTGGAATAAATTTGCATAAATTACCATAATTAATTAATGGAGAACAATTTCAAAATTCTGTGTAGACCTTTAGTGTACCAAAGTTAGCTCTACGATATAAAGCAAACCAAATCAAAATCGGTCGAAATATGAAGTAGAAGAAGCATTTTTTGTGATTTTTAAATTATTTTTGGAATAAATTTGCATTATTATCATAATTAATCAATGGGAGTAAAATCTCAAAATTCTGTGTAGAAGTTTAGTGTTCCAAATTTAGCTCTACCAGATAAGGCAAACCAAATCAAAATCGGTCAAGAAATGAGGGAGAAGAAGCAATTTTTGTTATTTTTGGAAAAAATTTGCATAAATTACTATTATTAATTAATGGAGAACAATTTCAAAATTCGGTGTAGAAGTTTAGTGTACCAAAGTTAGCTCTACCAGATAAAGCAAACCAAATCAAAATCGGTCGAGAAATGAAGGAGAAGAAGCATTTTTTGTGATTTCAAATAAATTTGCATAAATTAGCATAGATAATGAATTTCACGATTCTGTGTACAAGTTTTAAATCCCCTTCCTAGCCCTATCATATGAAACAATCAGAATCAAAATCGGTTGAAAAATAACGAAGCATTTTGAAAATCTTGATGATGATGCCACAACATAGTCCAAGTCTGTTGACCTGAAATGACCTTTGACCTTGACTTTGTGATCTGAAATTCTACTCACATGATTGGGGATACTTGATTACCCTATAGTCCAAGTTTCATTGACTCAGAACTTATACTTTAAAAATTATATCAAAAATTCAAAAACTTAACCTTAGGTTAAGTTTTCGATGATGATGCTACAACATAGTCCAAGTCTGTTGACCTGAAATGACCTTTGACCTTGACTTTGTGATCTGAAATTCTACTCACATGATTGGGGATACTTGATTACCCTATAATCCAAGTTTCATTGACTAAGAACCTATACTTTAAAAATTATATCAAAAATTCAAAAACTTAACCTTAGGTTAAGTTTTTGATGTTGACGCCGTCGCCGTCGCCGCCGTCGCCGCCGTCGCCGCCGTCGCCGCCGTCGCCGCCGTCACCGGAAAAGCGGCGCCTATGTCTCGCTTTTTGCTACGCAGGCGAGACAAAAACAATATACATATTTAGTATATATATTTGTACGAGCCAATGTCACTGTAAATGAAACTCTTGAATTCACTTCAAATGATCTTTGTGATGAAGTTAATGCAAATGAGATTGGAATATACCTAATTGGTGGACAGTTGCCAATATCGATTATGAAGAATCAATAATTTATCACTGGTTCTTCTAACTGGATCGATTTACCAATTGAATCCCCATTGAATGCCCCCATTGAATCCCAATTCAATACCAATTGGCAATTTGGAGTAAATGGAAAGTGAAACAATGGGTACCCATTGAAACCAATTGGCAATTGGTCCCCATTGGAACCAATTGGCAATTGGTCCCCAATTTGGAGTAAATGGAAAGTGAAACAATGGGTCCATTGAAACCAATTGGCAATTGGTCCCCATTGGAACCAATTCGCAATTGGTCCCCATTGGTTTCAATGGGTACCCATTGTTTCACTTTCCATTTACTCCAAATTGGATTCAATGGGGACATTCAATGGGGATTCAATTGGATTTTCGTCTTGGGCTCGTGGACGATGCTCTGCATCGTCATTATTTTGGTCAAACCCCCCCCCCCCCTTAGCAAAAAGCTAGATCCGCCCCTGCTACAACCGGCCGTGTCAGACACGTTGCCCCGGGGTGCGAGATAGGACTCTTGTAGCGTGCCCCCATTTAAAACAATTATACAATAACAGTTAACATTACATTTAATTAATAGTACGAAACTATTAAAATAACTCTCATGTTACGGGAAAAATATTGCATATATTATATTATGAATCAATTGATTTGGTCGATCCAGTTCGATGGCTCAAACACGGCACTACTGGACAGAGATCCTAATAATTACAGAGCTTGGTCTTGTTGCTCTGTTCGCCAGCAGTTTAAGGATATGGAATCCCGAGGCACATTACTCACAAGAGTTCTAACAAGCCAAGCTTATACAGAGCCTATAAGTGGCCTAACTATATATGAGACTTAATTGTCTTCCCAACCACAACCATTAGATAGTTGTGGAATAAAAGTCAAACCAACCAAGGAAAAGTATGATGACCAGTGGCGGATCTGGGGGGGGGGGAGGGTAATTTGACCCTTAACAAAAAAGACAGCCCCCCCCCCTAGCATTTAAAAAAAATAAAAAATAAAAAATTGTGCTCCTCACTTATGATTCGCCGCTAAACATTTTCTCACGAATTGGACCCCATATTTGGCTCCCTCCCTTGCCACTGGCTGGATCCGCCCCTGATGACGATCGTGGTGACGCGGCAGAGGCGGCGCTCCGGGAGGGGGGAGGTGGCGGGGGCACTTTTTCAAGTTCCCAAATGTCATGTAGGAAAACTGGCCCTTTTACTTTGAAAAGTGCCCCTATTAATTTGTAAAAATGCCCCTTCCATTTTTCACCTCTGATAAGTGCCCCTGTTATTTTGACATGAGCCCCTTTTCCTTCAACACTTTTCCATTTCCCTTTGCAATAAATGTCCATTTCCATTGTCATAATGTGCCCTTTTTAATATCTAGTAAGTGCCCCTGTTCAGGTACGAGAAGAGCCCCTTTTCACCTTTGATAAGTGCCCCCTTTACCTCTGATAATTGCCTAATTCAAATCTGAGAGGTGCCCCTTTCCCCTGTAAAAAGTGCCCTTCCCTTTTAAAAACTACCCCTTTTTTACTCTTATATTTTCAATTGTGCCCCTTTTCCCTTCAAATAAGTGCTCCTTTTCTTTATGATAAGTGCCCCCTTTAAAAAAAAAGAGCCCCTTCCCCTTCTCATTAATGCCTCTTTCAATTTATAAAAAGTGTCCCTTTTCATTCTCATGAGTGCCCTTTGTTTATCTCTGGTAAATGTCCCTTTTCAGTTTTCAGGTACGAGAATTTAATTTTTTTCACCTCAGATAAGTGTCCCTTCACCTTGATAATTCCGCCAATTCAAATCTTATTAGTGTCCCTTTACACCTCTAATAATTACCCATTTTATTAGTTTGAGACAAGCTCCTTTTCCTTTCTAATAAATGCTCTTTTTCCTTCTTATAAGTGCCCCATCCCGTTCTCGGTGACCCTTTAATTTCAACGAATTCGCATTTACCTTTATAACAACTGCCCCTTTTCATAACTGGGCAGTGCCCCTTTCCAGGTGCGATAAGGGCCCCTCTCGATTACCGGGTCTTAATTTCCCTTTTTACAATAATATGTGCCTCTCTTACTTTCTATTAAACCTACCCCCTTTTCACAATGCCCCCATTTCACCTCCAATAGATACCCCTATCAAAATCTGAGTGGTGCTCATCTTCCCTCTTTTCAGAGTTTCCTCTGCCCCCCCCCCCCTCCCACCCCGCCCCTTATTCTTGTGAATGTATAAATCTAGAGATTCTAGAATACCTCAATTTACTATACGTTTGTTACACCCTTACAATATCAAAGCGTTAAGAAGAAAAAGTCGAGGAAGAGTTCAGTTTTACATTGCCAATTTAATGAAATCCTAGAATACATAATTAATGTGTTCTTAGCTACCGCTAAAATGTTACATAGATAACATTTATTCAATTTAAAACATAAATAAGTATTTATTTTTAAATAATTTGTTTTTGAATACTCTAAAATGACTATCAAAATGATTTTCTGTAGCTAATATTTCATTCTATCTAAATTGGTAACTAGACATTTAATATTGCACATTACACATGCATACTCCTTTTCCTCCTCTCGTGACAGGGAAAGTGGTGTGAATGCCGTGTTCTTGCGGTTATTTTCTTTAGTGTTTGCCAATGTTTTTGTAATTTTTAGCCCTCTCCAAGACAGAGGACAGATTTGCAGATACCCTGGTTACAGGTTTTGTTTGCCATCCTTATATAAACGTGAGTAGTATAGTAATTTAGCAGAAAATAAATGCACGATGATTTGTGCAGCACTGGCACCGCACTGGCGAGGTATCAAAAACGTGACTCTATAGTGTTCAGTGACTATGAGTACGCCCATTTCCATGATCACCAATAGTATCTTACAAGTTGGACCTGGTGGACATGATTGTGCTGCCGTGCATTGATTTGCTTGTCCCAAATACTACCTTTCGTTTGCTGCAAATATTAATTTAGGGAAAGAACCAAAGAATAGAACTGATTATTGTCGGTTGTAAACGGATGAAAATGAGAGAACTTCCATTCCAACGCAATGAATGTGACTTGAGTGTGACTGTGAGAGACAGAGTCAGAGAGAGAAGGGTGAAGTGCAAGAGGAAATGGATAGTTAATAACTGTGCTTAATTGTCTTGGCTGAAAGGACTTATTCTGTCTGCAAAAAAGTGCAAGTAATTCTCTCCCCATTATATAACTGAATTGAAACCACAAACAAATGGACCTAAATTTATTTCATAATAATTAACTTGGCCCTTTTTTTCAATCATAATTCATATTGGCCATCTGGTTTATGTTCCTCTTTATGTTCAATAATCAAATAACTGGGCTCATTTTCATGAACATGACAATATATTGATGTCCATATTTGTAAATTCCTTGGAACTATTTTTAAGAATATGAAAGGGAGGAGAAATATCTTGAAACAATTGGATTGTATGCATTTCCTGACAGAATGGAAAGTAGATTTAGGTCTATATACTTAAAGGCACACTGTCCTACTTGTTGTAGCTACTTGCTCCCTCTATATAGGAAACTTCCCCAATCGGTGCCTGTTGGTCCCCCATGATCCTCTTTTTCTTCTGTTAAATGAGAGCTGAGTTAATGAGATAGCCATCTGTCACAGTGACCACGCTGGCTCGCTGGGTGGTCTAATCCCTTCTAGCTGAAGTAGTAAAGCCTGCCTTTAAGATATCATATGCCTTGTTCATATTATTAATTGTATTACTTCTTAAAAAAGCGAAAGCATAGGAAAATGTAAATAATTTAACCTTTATCCACTTGATTTTCTTCTATCACAGGGAACAAACAGAAAAGCCACAAAGCTTGCAACCATGTCGACCCCAATGTCTCACTCTGCAAACCAGTCAGCTGCTCCAGCTGTTGCCACTTCCTCACCTTCTGAGGCTCATCCCACTGGCCGGCCTGCAGGGATCCTTCCCATGCCCGCCCAGTTGCTTGCAGCCTCTCATGGTGGTGGTGGTAGCGGTGGCCCTCCTCCTGCTGCTTCTGCTTCTGCTAGTCCAAAAGGGACGCAGCAAGACTCCAATGGCGGTGTCTCCGTGCCCAGCACAGGTGGCGGAGACAATGCTGCACAGGGGCCTGCGCAAAATGTAAGTTCCATTATTTCCATATACAGTCAAACTTGTCTATAGAGACCGCCCAAGGGAAACACAAAAAGTGGTCTTTGTAGACAGGTTCCTTTAGGACATATTTTTCAATGAGAAACCTTTTTCAAGGGAAACAAAAAGTGTGGTCTTTGTAGACAGTTGATCACTAAAGCAGGTTTGACTGTACATCATTATGCTCAAAGGAGAGTCATCAACATGTGTCTTGCTTCAAAAAGGAGTTGTGCAGACATTCTTTATTATTTAGCTGAACAAAATTAGTATTTTTAAAGTATTATTATCATTCCCATTCTAATGGGAGACTTATGTTTGAACTCAAAGCAGATTTCAGTCTGTACATTGTCTTGATAAACTCACCAGCTCTAAAAAAAATTGGCAACAATTTGGTTGTGCAAAACTGTGCACTAGTCCTCAAAACCCATGACATCATTACTTTCACTGTATCCTTTCCATTTCATCTTGTGCTTGAATTTGTTTAGGAAGCTAACAACATGGCAAATACCAAAGAGAAGACATCGATGTGCCTGCTCAATGAGCTAGCACGTTTCAACAAACTCCAACCCAAATACGAGCTCGTCAGCGAGAAGGGCCCTCCCCACGAGAAGATCTTCTCTGTGTGTCTGACCCTTGGCACTCAGAAATACGATTCGGCTGGTGCCAGCATCAAAAAGGCTCAACACGGAGCCGCAGCCAGTGCCCTGGAGAAGTGTGGGCTTCCCCATCCTGTCCCTAGAGTGAGTGTGATGCTTTGGTGACAGTAGGGACTTTTAGATTTGCGTGGACTGCTACGTGTGGCGTCTTTTTAAGGCACTTGCAGTCACGTGTGACGTCCTTTTAAGGCACTGCAGAGATGCCAACCCTCCCGATTTTATCGGGAGGCTCCTGATAATTGACCCCATCTTGTACAATTTTGTACAATTTGTATGTTATTTTAAAAAAAAGTGAGAATTATTTCACTAAATACAGAGCTTCCAGGGCCCTATGGCGGGCCCTGGACCCCGGCCGCATGGGTCGGGTGCTCCGCGCTCGAGATGTGCGCTGTTATTTGGTGTCGTTTCCAAATCCTCCCTATTTCTGATTTCCAAAAGTTGGCATCTCTGGCACTGGCAGTGCTTTAAAAGGACGTCACAGGTAGCAGTCCACGTTGTCGTCGTGCAAATCTAAAACATCTAGAACATCAATGTTGGCACATAAATTGTCGAAGTTCCGAATAGATCTGCTATGCCTCCTCAAATTGGCACAAATTTCATGTTTCTTTTACATTTGTAGGAGAAATGATCTTGTATGAACAGAATGCCATAGTTTATTAAAGATTTGTTTATGATATAATAGTAATTTTTAATTCCTCTATGCATTGATGATTTAAAGATTATAAAGAAGGGATACAGAAAATGTGGTATAGGCTGTAGATTTTGTATATTAATGATTATTTGCGAGGATATAATGTGATACCATGAGCAATGAATACCGTGTAACTCCCAATTTGATTTATTATTGCTATCAAATGTTATATGTATTGCATTGAACGAAGCAGAACCAGCCCAAGAAGTTCAAGCACAGGCCCATGAACACCAACACTGATGCCATGACCCCGACCGTCAAGCTCAACAGCCTGGCCATGAAGACGGGCAAGCAGGTGCACTACATGCCCCTCAACCCTGTACCCCAGCGCCCCTTCTACGGAGGTTACCGTGGCCCCAGGAACCAAGGTATGCCCCCTCCTAATCACGGTGGTATGCCACAGGGTCCACCACCGCAAGGTCCACATCCGAACCACCAGCAGCAACCGCCTTCCCCGCCACAGCAGTCACCACCAGCCCAACAGCAAGGTCAGGGGCAGGGGCAGTCTGGACCCTCTCAACCCCCTCCTACATTCCACCCTCCTGGCCCTCCACAGATGCCACCCCCGCCTCTCCAACCACAGCAAGGTACTTTGAAGATTTGATTTTGATTTACCCTAAAACCAGAGGTTTTTTTACTACCTGAAATTTAATTAAGCTGTTAACGGTTCTATTTTCATTGCAATAGCGTAGGAACTTATTTTGTGGTATGGTACTGTCTTGAATCAAGACCAATCTCAAAGTGAAAAAGCTTTTTGGTTTTAAAGTAATCTCACGTTGATTAATTTATAGGGTATATGTATGTCTCAAAGAAGTGTAGAGTGATTTCTTGAATGTGATAGAATAAGGGTTTACTTGTTTGCCCATTGCAGGGATAACAGTTTTCAGGCAATAGCCTGAATTCAGGCCCTGGGGAGTTATTTTTAGACCATAGTTTAGGTTTTTTGTGTACAAAATAGCTCATTCTAGGTGATTTTCAGGCCCTCTGATCAATTCTAACTGGCATCCCTGCCATTGCTTCAGCCATTCATCAATTATCTCAATTAAATACTGCACTTTGTCATTAAACGTTGCGTATTAAAAAACCTATAGGTTGAGAAAGTAAGTCCCGCTTTGCTTCTCTTTGTATCTCCTCCTAGGGCAAGTTGCCCCTCCTCCAGGCATGGCCCCACCCCAGGGGATGCCTCCCCAGGGCCCAGGGGGAATGGATCAGCAAGGACAGCAGGATGGGGCACCACCACCCAATCAAACACAACAACAACATCAGCATGGCCCCCACCAGGGAGGCCCTCCATATCAAAACGACCAAAACAGGCCCTACTATCGGTAAGTTGTTACCATTTGCATGGTCAGATTGCCATTCGTGCAACCTATTGTGACATCATCAAAGCAACTTGGAGAGGAAGGAACCTTTCAATTTGTTTTCTGTATACATGTATATCAGTGGCACAGCTACCTTAGATTGGAGCCAGGGAGCAATTTCTTATTCAAATTCAA
This sequence comes from Strongylocentrotus droebachiensis, assembly GCA_035222895.1. NCBI lineage: Eukaryota > Metazoa > Echinodermata > Echinoidea > Camarodonta > Strongylocentrotidae > Strongylocentrotus > Strongylocentrotus droebachiensis. Next base: position 294,587 of record JAVYIG010001256.1, on the reverse strand, counting down.
AGACATTTATCAGAGCTGCCAACCATTCCGTTTTTCCCTCCAAATTACGGTATTACGTTTTTTTCTTCATAAAATACGTTTTTTGTTGTTTTTTTCTTTTTTTTTCATACCGCACGTCAAACAACTTTCCTAAAATGATGATTTGATCACAAATTCAATAGAAAACTAAATTTAAAACGTACTTCAAAAGAAAAATATTCTCAAAAAGAATGAAATGCCGATAATACCAAAATAACCACAAGAAAAAAATCCTGCTTGTATGGAAAAAACAGCATGATGAATGAAAATTTCCGCATTGGAAGTGTGTCGCGCATGGTTGTAAGTTTCGTTTTTATGAATTCCTTTTTTTTGCTTGAAATTCCTTTTTTTTGCCATCATGATTCCTTTTTTTGGTCGCACAAGGTTGGCAGCTCTGATTTATATCTTTCTTATCAGTTGAATACAAGAGGGCATATACATTTACATATAAGAAGGAAAGAGACAATATTCCCTGAAAGCAGGCGACTTGAGACAAGGGGCCATAGTGATTTACTTCAGTACATACTATACCTACATAGTTATAGCCTCCATCAGATACAAAACTGAGAAAACAAGAATATGTCAACAAATACCAAATGAATTTGTTGTACACTGCCCACAAGACCTTCTAATGATGAGCAATACGAGTGTAGTGTGTATTGAGATTCCAGCTGTTTTGCACTGGATACATAGATTTTGTGCACTTTTGAGCCTTACCCATAACTCTCTCTCTCTGTTCATTGTGGACCAGGTACCCACGACCATTTGTGCACTACATTAAGGTCACCGTCGGCGATCATGAGTTTGTGGGGGAAGGAAAGACACAGAAGGGTGCCCGTCAAAACGCCGCCTTCCGTGCCCTGACCGCCCTGGAGAACGAGCCTGCATCTAAGGTGGACATGGCTACGACCACCAACGTGGTTGTGGACGGCAATGGGGACGCTCCCAGTGGTGGGGAGGAGAGGAATGTAAAGTCCGATATCAGCCTTATCTATGAGGCTGCAAACCTTCACAATCTGAACGTTGTCTTCAAGGTAAGAGGAGAGCTTTTGATAGCGTTTTCAGAAATTCATAAGGTTAGAGCCTATACAGAGATCATTGAAAGCAAGGGATTGAAATATGCATGAATCTGTTTTGAATCATGTGAAGACAAAGAAATTATTGACTTCTATTATAAAGATTAATATTTCTTCTGTTTTTCCTTACTTTCTATAATGAAGGGGGGGGGGGGTAGAAGCCTATAGACAAAAGTAGCAGAACTTATCCGTCACTTTTAGTGTATTAAAATGTGTTTATTGATATTTCTAGGTTACCATATTGCTGCTGTTTAGGTTTTGCATCATAGTGTAAAAGTTTGAAAATTATATTTCTCCTAAGCCATTTTGATCACTCGCTTCGAATCACCAGCCTCTCTGATATTTCAAATGATTCTTAAAAGGTTTTGGACGAGCGAGGGCAGCCTCACTTGAAGATCTTCAAGCTGCAGTGCACTGTGGGAGAGTTTAACACTGAATCCGAAGGTCCTTCCAAGAAGGATGCCAAGCGTAAAGCCGCTGAGCTGATGCTCCCAAAACTCAAGGAACTCCCTGCAGTTGCAGCTAAGGTAACATGCAAGTTAATTGTATATTGTGTGTGTGTGTGTGTATACATTTGTAGAACTTTAATAGATCAAAAGGCTGTATATTTTGAATGAAGTTTCCCAGTTTTAGCATTGGTGTAAAATACACTTAAGTCAAAGGTGAACCCTTCATAGAAGAAAGTAGGGAGCATTGAGCAGAAAAATTGATATTTATGCAGTCTTAAAAGCATCAATTGTGTAAATCTCTATTCATAAATATCTAGCACACTCTTGAAACATCTGTAATACAATACTTTGGTTCTGTTAATAATCAGCTCTTCTGTGTGGCTGTTGCAATGTGTCATGAACTGGTATTGTACATTTTGAGTACATTTTGAGCAAATTCTTTTTCTTTCTGTATTTTTTCAATTGATATTTATATGTTCACTTCCTTTACAGCAGGTTGTTATCCAACATCACATGATGCAGCGTAAGCTCTGGGTGCAGGACAAAAACAAGAAGAGGAAATCCAAGTCTCTGCTGAAGACATCCCCTGAGGACCCCAATTTTGGCGCTCCAGGCCTTCACCCTGTCAGCAGACTTGTACAGATTCTTCAGGTAGGATAACCCCTTTAGTCCTTGGTTCACCATAAGCCCAAATTTTTCCTTTAATTTGTTGTTTCTAGATTGATCTGCCAAGATTTATAACTCTTCATATCAAGAGAACATGCCTATGCCTCTGACCACCTTTTACCTTTGATATTTCTGCAGTAATCTCATTGGATGTATTGTATTTTGTTTCCATTTCAAATATAGTACAGTCAAAACTGTCTACAGAGACCGCCCACGGGAAACACAAAGAGTGGTTTTTGTAGACAGGTGCCTTTAGTAAATGTTTCAATACATGTTTCAAAGAAACCATTTTCAAGGGAAACAAAAAATGTGCTTGTTGTAGACAGGTGGTCACTAAGCAGGTTTGACTGTAATAGCTATGGTACTCGTATCTATGCTTGGTATCCCTTCCTGTGACTCAGTCATATTCAATCCTCAGGAGTGGTATGGCGATCATAAGATAAGTTTTATTTTGTAGAGGCTAAGAACGGATGTTAATGTTAATTGTGGCTCCCTGAGCCATCCCTTAATTGGTAGGATGAAACTTGTTGGTTGACTGGTAATGTTTTATTTTGTGTAGGCCAAGAACGAGCGTGAACCTGAATTTGCAGTGACTGAGGAGCGTCCTCTGATGGAACGAGCAGGAGCTCATATGATACGAAGACGGGAGTTTACCATGCAGGTATGTCTGTCTCCATTTGGTTATTCTCCTATCGATAAAAAAAAACATCTTTTAAAGGTTATGGCATATTTAAAAAGATGTGCATTATGAGTGGCTGAGGATCTTAGAAATGTTACCCCAAATCTTGAAAGTGCTGATGAAGATATGAAAGCATTATTCAAGAATTTTCTATGGAAATGGTGAAAACAGAAGTGCTTGTGAGCCTCCGATATATGTATCTCAAAGTGACTGTAAAACCAAAGTATTTTGTTTTATAGCAAAGATTTTTTTTTTTTTAATTTTTTTTTAAAAATTTTTATTTGAGAAATATTTTACCTCAAGTTCAATTTATTTGTTTTTGTTTGTTTTTTGTTGTCAGGTTATGTTTTTTTTGGGTGGGGGAGAGGGGGATTTTTCCAAGTATAACACTTTCCATGTATCTTTCTTTACCTACATTCTTCAGGTGTCTGCTGCATCCAAGACAGCCACAGGTAAAGGGAAGACCAAGAAGGATGCCAAGAAGCAAGCAGCAGAGAACATGCTGAAACTCCTTGGCTACGCCCCTACACCTGAGGAAAGCAATGGTGTGGGTGCAGGACAACCCTCCAAGTCAGCCCTCAAGACAGGATCCAAGGTACGCATGGTGCATCACTGGTGTATACTAACGGTTGTACATGCTATTTATTATAAGAAAAATGGAAGAGATGAAGGAAGTTGGGGAAAATGGGATTATTTTGCTCCTTTTTTTGGGGGGGGGGGTAGGGGGAAGAGAAAGAGATGCATGTTCTTTTTGCCTTTACTCTAATATAAGGAAGAAACAACAGAATGTGCTGTGATAATGTATGCATAAAGACTATTGTACACATTATGTCTAAATACGAGTTGGTTTTGTGGAGGGAAAAAAAAGAAGAAAAAAACAAACAACCTACAATAGAATTTGATATGTTATTGACTGAAGTGTTGAATGGTGGTGTGAATCTTAAGATCAAAGTCTCGCAATTGCATTGTGACAGCAACCTAAATTTGTAACAACAGGATATATTCTCCAGGATTCATGGCATGGCTCCTATTAGTAAAGAATCACAAAATTTAATGTACCATCCCTCAATCATTCATATATATGCCAATATGGTTTCCTAAAGCATTCATTTTAGTAAATTTGATTTCTATTTCTCCTACACAGACTTTAGATCAGGAGGCGGACAGGAAGGTCACTTTCAAAGATGAGAAACAGAAGAAAGGTGAGTGTTTTCCTCTCAAATGTTTACTTTACCCAAGTGCTACTTATAAAATATGTGTGTTTAAGGTTAGACCCTGGGAACTGCAGGCTTGAAAGGTAGTGCTCATTGACCATTTTGAACCCATGCAGGGTGACTTTGCTGATATGTCTCTAATAATTGGCAACATTTTCTTTTTCAAAAACAATATTCCATCCATTCCTTATGCTAGTTTGGTGTTTTCGATTAGTTACAGCCAGCCTTACTTTATTCTGCATATACTCTTTTGTCATGTGTACAATTTACAATGATTTGTTTGTTATATATTTGTAAAACTGCAAAAGAAAAAGAAAATCAAACAGAAATAAATAAATCAATCAAATCAATTGGTCATCTCATCTCAGGTTTAAAGAAGGACGAGAAGAAGGATAGCTCCCCAGCCCAGGGGAATTCCGTGAAGGGACTTGCTCCTGGATTACTTCCCATGATGCCCGGCATGGGATCACCACAGCCGTCACAGATCTTCCCTTCAGGCCCTGCTCCAACGGGAGCTCATAAAATGCCCGGACAAGGTAAGCTCTGCTTCCAAATCAATGCTGGATTTAATGTCCATTTTCCTTGTCAACTTTTTTTCAGTTTGGTCCTTTCTTAATCTAGGGGGTGTTTCATAAATCTGTTCATAAAGTTACGCATGACTTTACGAACGACTTGTATATGAAGTGCCAGATAGGATGTCCAAAGTTTTTCCTGATATTTCCAATAACCTCAATTAAATTATGGCAAAAAATATACTTTGCATTAAAAATGTTTTTATGCCTCCGCTACAAAGTAGCCGGAGGCATTATGTTTTCGGGTTGTCCGTCCGTCCGTACGTACGTCCGTACGTCCCGTTCTCGTGATCGCGTTATCTCAAGAACCGATTGATTGATTCCCGCCAAACTTGGGTCATGTATGTATCTCACAGAGCCAATGAACTGATTAGATTTTGGGGTCACGAGATCCAAGGTCAAAGGTCACAGGGCTCATTATGTATGCAAAAATAGCTCGTGATCGCGTTATCTCAAGAACTGATTGATGGATTCCTGCCAAACTTAAGTCATGTATGTATCTTGCAGAGCCAATGAACTGATTAGATTTTGGGGTCACGAGATCCAAGGTCAAAGGTCACAGGGCTCATTATGTATGCAAAAATAGCTCGTGATCGCGTTTTCTCAAGAACCGATTGATGGATTCCTGCCAAACTTAAGTCATGTATGTATCTTGCAGAGCCAATGAACTGATTAGATTTTGGGGTCACAAGGTCGAAGGTCAAAGGTCACAGGGCTCATTATGTATGCAAAAATAGCTTGTGATCGCATTATCTCAAGAACCGATTGATGGATTCCTGCCAAACTCAGGTCATGTATGTATCTTGCAGAGCCAATAAAATGATTCAATTTTAGGGTCACCAGGTCAAAGGTCACAGGGCTCTTTATGTATCAAAAAATAGCTTGTGATCGCATTATCATGAGAACCAATAGACAGATTACTATCAAACTCAAGTCATGTATGTATCTTGCAGAGCCAATGAACTGATTAGATTTTTGGGTCACCAGGTGGATGGTCAAAGGTCACATAGCTCAATATGTATGCCTATAAGTAGCTTGTGCATGCATTATCATTAAAACCGACAGATGGATTACAATCAAACTTAAATTTAAAGATTGTTTCTGTTTTGGTTTGTAAAATTGCTCTATGGCGGAGGCATCATTTTTGACTGCGCGCAGTCAAAGTTCCATCTAGTTTATAATAAGATTGTTAATCTATATCTGCACAGTTCAACTTTAGTTGATGCAGTTAATAATGATTGAGCATCCCATTTGGCTTTTCATATACAAGTCGTTCGTAAAATCATGCGTAACTTTACGAACAGCTTTATGAAACACCCCCCTGGACTGAAACAATTCACCAATTATACATGAGTGTAAAGCCACAAAATCTGTTTAATTTAATTAAGTCCTTTGAGAACAGTGGAAAGAAAAACATGCATTTGATGCTTGTCTTGTCTATATCTTATCATTTATGAACAGAAAGAAGAAGAAGAAAATGTTATTTTATAAGTGGAAATACATCATATCAGCTTCAGATTTCCATTTCTGATTGAAATTAGTGATATCCTTTACTATTGGAATACTCATAATCTTCCAAGATCGATGCTAGTTCATTGATTTTCCTTGGCATCGTTTGACATTTTCTGAAGGCTGATGGAGGTTGAATGTTGATGTTAAGTCAAAACAGAGAGTTCAGAATTACAAGCTCAAATTCTATTTTCCTTTTGCACTAAAAGGCAATGTTGATGACAACAATTTGGGAAACTTTAGAAGTAGACTATCACTTAAACTTTTTAAAAACATGTTGACTCTTCTTCCTACCAGGTCTTAACCGCGCTCCTGGTGCACCTGTCACAGGCTCTAACATGAAGGTCTCCCCAAAGAAGAATTCCCTGCGTGACATAGCCCAGGACCTGCTTAGTCTTGGACACTCCCCAACCGCCGAAGCTCTTCTGAAGGGAACATCTGGACCTCATTCCATCCCTAACCTCTCTAGACCAACTCAGCAGCTAGAATACCTTGCCCAGGTCGGTGGTGTCAGCACCAAGTTTAACGACTTCCCCAAGGTAGGTTACTGGTTTAAAGGCATCGTTTAACAATGTTAAATGTGAGATGCATGGCCCTACATGTTATCATTGTCTGTGATATTGTGTAATATTGAAGCCCTGAAAAAATCCCGCTTCAAAATGATCATGAAGTGCCTCAAAAAAGTAAAAATCTTTGAGTGACCGGTTTTACCATACCGTACTCATTTTCCCCTATAGACTGTAGTGTTATAAAAACCGTTAGGAAAAACAAAATTTGATTTAGTTTTACAATCATGAATATCTCGATAATCAGACAGGCGATCGGCTTGTAAAAGTCATGGGTTTCCTTACTGACCTAAAGGTTTATAATTATCATTGCAGTATGAGCTAAATCCAGGATTTTGTTTCAGAACCCGAGACAAATTTACCCAATCCCTTTAATGGTAAAAAGTATACTCTGAAACCGTCTGTTTCAGAGTATACTATTCCTATCCTGTCTAGATCTACTCAGTAATTAGAGTCCCTTCCTAGAGCGCTAAGTTTAATGGCTTCCTCAAATGGTGGTTGTACAGTACACGATTTATAACCTTGCTCAACCTCTCTTGACCAAATCAGTAGCAAGAGTACCTTCACAGAGTCAGCAAGGTGCTGTAATGTCAGTACCCAGTTTTAGGCTCTCCCCAAGCTAGGTAACTGGGTACTTGATGTTTCAAAGTATGCCATCTATATCCTTTCTGGACCCACTTAGCAGCTAGAGTCACTTGCCAAAGCCAGTGGTGCAAGTCCCCTAGGAAGAGGGTTATGTTGTGGGTCACTGTTGCTTTATGGTATGCCTTCCTTAAATTGTCTATACCGACTCAGCAAATGTCTACATCGTTCTAGCTGATGATGTTTATGGACCCAAAATCTTCTATTTTCTCCAATCACTGAATATTTTGTGACATGTTTATGTACATGTATATGAAATTAGCAAATTGGCAAACTAAACCATTGGGTACAGGTACAGTCAAGTTGGGTACAGTGAAACCTGTCTATAAAGACCACCCGAGGAAGACAAGAAAAGTGGTCCTTATGTACAGGTTCCTTTAGTACATGTTTCAATTAGAGACCATTTTCAAGGGAAACAAAAAATGTGGTCTTTGTAGACAGGTGGTCTTTCTATACAGGTGGTCACTAAAGCAGGTTTGACTGTAGTTACATTCGTTCCATTTCTATCCGTGTCAACAGGGAAACAAACCTGAGTATCAGTCTGTGGTGTACATCTCGACAGAGCCTCAGTCGGCCTACCGTGGTGTGGGTGCCACTCTGGAGGCAGCTCATGATGTAGCAGCCATTACTGCCTTGAGATCTCTGGCTGGTATCACTGATGGGGGCGATGCCAACAAGAATGGCAGCGGACGATAGGTATCAGAGGTAAGTTGATAACTTATGAGTAAAATATACAGGAAAAACTAGTTCAGGGGGGTGTTTCACAAAGTCTATTGTTGACTTTAAGTTGGACTTACTATGGCAGGTCGTTCATGCCACTGTTTGCTCTCACCATTATGATCTTCAGATAATATATTTTCCTTCAATAATGAATAATCTAAAAATGTAAATTCTGTATATTTGTGACCATGGTTTGTACGTCATTTGAGAGACCAATGCCAGTAAATAGTGAGAGCAAACAGTGGCATGAACAGCCTGCCATGGTTACGTCGATCTGAGTCTTTGTGAAACACCCCCCTGGTCAGACATACAAGTCGGTAAGCAGTTGGTATGTCGTTGAGGCATGTTTCTAAAAAAACCAAAATATAATGTAGCTGCAGTAGCTAATTTGCATCATTTATTAACAGTACTGTGTGTATCACTTAGGGTTTGGAACTGGCCTTGTTACAAGGTAATTCAATGCAATAAAAGTATTTTAATTAACTATGTAAGTGCACCAAGGTTATGCATGTCACCAATCCTGACTTTGCGAAGTACTGTTACATGTAATGTTTAAAGAGGGGAAAATACATTAATCAGCCGTGAACACCAGAAACTGAATTTGATATTACGATTAGTGAAACTGCATAATGATTCTTTCATCCCCCCACTCATCAAAATGAAAAGGATATTTGTCTGTGGGTGTTGGCCTAAATAACTCAATCTTATAGCCACAAATTAGTAATTTGTGGCTATAGAAGATGACTGAACAAAAATATGAGATCATTTCATAAGCACACACATATTTTTATGAAAATACATATATACCGATATGTTCTACCATTTTATTCCTAATTTAGAAAAGAAACGATGCATCTATATTCTCAATGTATTTTTTCGCTTTTTCCTTCTTCTTTTCATTTGACAGGTTTCCTTGGCAGAACCTGTGATGTAAGATGCGGAAACGAAACAGTGATGTAATCAAGTTTATTAGGAACGTCAAGGAGAAGAAAAGAAAATGATTATAAAGTATATTGATATAAATTGATGATTTTATGTCATTCTCATTGCACTTTTCGTTTTGACTTTAATTTAATTCTTACACACTTTTGCATGCAAACACAAGAATTTATTTCATTATATTTTACCCTAGTTTTTTAAAAATATGAATCTCTGTGAGGCAACCACAAGGTTTAATTGTTTTAATATTTTAAAGATAGTTCTTTTAAAAAGGTATATTTGATTGGTGAACGGAAGATTTTATTAGATGATATTACATAGAATAAATGTATGTATATTCTTAATGTTTGCATGCAGAATTTGTCTCAAGATGACTAAGAATAACATTGAAAGTACCTAGAGATTATTAGGTGTGGTATTGTGAATATTGTGAATCAAAACTAAAAATTGCTTAAAAGTTCATGTTTTATGCTTATGGATAGAAGTTGCTTGCATGTAGTTTTAATGATAGATGGATATTTGAACTTAAACCAAAATGGTGGGAAAATTAATCTTCTTATTTTCATCTTTTGCTGTATTATCGGGATTTGAAAGCCGCAAACTTCATCTCTATCTACGTTTACGGCGTTATATCAATATGGAGACGATGGAAAACAATTTTGATTTGGTTTGCCATTAAGCTTTATAAAACATGTATTTCTAAATGAGTCTGTATATATATTCACACTACCATGCTGTGTATACTTAGAAGAATTAAAAGTGTAATGACAATTAGATTGATGATACTCAAAGATGAAAAAGCTGTGGTAGGTTCATAAAATGGAGAGGGCCCTTCCATTGCTTTTTATTTGAATGAAAACCTTTGTTTCACAATGCAGTAATTGTTCAAGGATTTTAAAAAACTGAGATGATGTAGAAGCCAGCATTTGTTACAAAGTTGGCAAAGTGGAAGCAGAATATGAAAAGGGAATTATTGGAAATGAGATAAATTGGAATTGGAAAAAAGGGAACTTATGCACATCTTAATAATGAGATATTGTTATTTTGATAGTTGACATCTGTTATGACATGGTGCGACTCTGCTGTTTGTAATGAACCAGAAATGGATATGTCTGTTTATTAATTTTATTGTGGAACTGACATAAATTTGATGGATGGGAAAGTTGATACATGGCAACCACAAATCAGGAAAATTGTGCCTGTTCCATCATAAAACTTGAGGTTATAGAAAATGTTAAAGTTGAATTTTGTACCACAAGTGGAGAAGAACTTTAACATCACATCAAGTTGCAAAATGGCAACTCTCGTTATAGAAAAGTGTTCTCAAATTTATTTTATTCTTAATTCTCATCTCAAACAATTGATTTTTCTGCTTCCACATTAAAACAATTTGTATACACCTTTAAAATGTAAAGGTTTATACATATATTATGATATCATAATTATCTTTTCAGTAGCTGATGTACCAAAACAAGAGTTTGGAAGGAAAGAAAAACAACTACTGGTAACATTGTATGAAGCAAAGGTTTTGCTACAAATGAAATCTTCAATTTATTATACATGTGTGTATTTGCGTATAAAATGTGCTTTAAAAAACGGGGCGGATTCTGCTCCTGCATCAATTATACCTGGTGTATAGTTCTTTTATATCCTGCCTGGATGTATTTTTAAAAAGTATTTTTTGTATTCTTTTGCTACACGGCTAACATTTATGATATGTATGTATTTATTTAAGGAACGAAAATTGGACCTGCGTATTCTATGAAGCAGCCTTGCAAGACTATTCAAAGGCATCTGCGTGTATGTTGCATGTGGTCCCATAGATATTTTTTAATCCACCATAGTAAGGATCCACACCTTTCTTTGAATTGAATTATTTTCTACTTACCCTTTAAGTAATCTCACTGTGCCATTTTTTGTTTACTTGCTATGTGTATGACATACAAATGTATACGTTAATGGTGTTTCTTCAAGAATGAAGTAGAAAATCTACAACTCGTATGTTCATTGGAAATATGGTTGATTCGCCAAAAGATTTTCCAGGAATTATGGAAAGACCCATATCTTATTATTGCACGTTGGATTATCAATATTAACTCGTGATGAAAATATGATTTATGTTTCTAAGGTTACATATGATTTAGAGGAATCATATCGAGACTTGTGCTGGGAGCCATTTTTGATGGTTTCTTCTACCATTCATCATTAAAAAACACTCTTGGTTATGCAATATATAGTATCCCCAAACTGTGTGTATGGTTTGTGCCAGTGCTTTTGTTCAAATAATATCTGAAGTCCTTTTGAGAGAGTGACTGATACCGACATACATCTGCCTAGAGAGAGGGAGAGGGAGAGAGAGAGAAAAGAGGGAAGGGAGAGAGGGGTAGGGATGGGGAGGAGAACTTAACTCATTAATAATAAGGACCATAATTCAAAGTTTCAAACATTTAAACAGTATGCTGGATATAAAGCAACAAAGTTTTACAGCAGGACTTAGTAAAACTTGCTCTTGGCCTGTTAAATTTGATTTAAACCAAGTTTAATCCAACCATCTGGAAATGTAAGCATGTTTCTGTCTAATTGTGCTGTAGACATGTGACATAAAGGAACAGACTAGTATTGTGGAGACCTGCACATCAGCATAGATGGTTTTAAAGGAATATAAATAGTACTACTGGAGGGTATTTTCCTGGTATTTTCAGTATACTGTGAAAAGTTCAATTGTTTTGACAATACTTTTGAACAGTGTGATATCGGGAACAACTTCAAGAAATATCACACAATATATTAATGATTTATTTTTTTATTAAAACAAATACGTAAAAACACTTACAATAATGATAAGCAGTACCCACACCGAACCACAGACATCTTCATGGTGAAAAAATACATATCTGAATGCATGCATGTTTTCAGATGAAAAACTCTTTAAAGGCAAATGGCATGAATATGCTATATCTTCAAAAGCACAAGTCATACATATTACACACTCAAATTGTGTTTTCCCTGCTGAAAAGGTGAAATTAACATTTATTTCAGCACTATCATAATATCAGGGATGTGCTGGGATGAAAAGTCTCTTATCAGCCTAGCGCTATGGGTAAACATCTTTACACTGGTCTAATATTCTATATATATACATGTATACTTAAAGCTTATCTGCCGTAGTTTACAGGAGGGATTAGACCGCTCTGCAAGGTCACTGGACAGGTGGTTATCTCATCAACTCAGCTCTCAGTTAACATAAGAAAAAGAGGATCATGGGGGACCAATGGTCACCGATTAGGGATTGTTTGTTATATAGAGGGCGCAAGTAGCTACCAGTAGTGCAGTGGGCCTTTAATATAAGACAGGTTTACCTTTATTCAAAAACAAAAACTGCAGAAATTTGCCCTTCCCCCTTTCTTAATCACAGTATTTACAATATATGTACATTCAAAAACGTGGCGCGACGCGCCTGTGGCAGCGCCACACTTCTCACGTGCAATGTGTGTAAAGAATATCCAGGGAGATGTATATTCCTGTGAGACCTTCCTCGCGTGTAATTCACCAGAAAGGCGTTGATGTTGGGGAGATTCTTCTTTATAGAGCTTTCGTAGTAAGCTCTGTCATGAGTGGATTGTTGTTTTTACTGTCCCAATGTCTCTGTCCTTCATTGTTATTTCATATTATGTCCATCTTTTAAAACTTTGATCGCTTTAATATTCTATTTAAAAAAAAATGATTATCACTATCCTTCTGTAACTTAATCGACTCCCCGACTATCCGGACCCTGTATAACAGGAAACTGTTTTCTACTACATTATAGTTGGGTGGATAGTGAAGCTGACTTAGAGCTCTCCGTAATTAAGCTCTTTGATGCGCTAGTTTTTTGCGAAGTTCTTGTGCATTCACACATCATGACGATGTACTCGGACGCTCCAAGCCGATCTTTATCTCCAAAATAAACGTTTCATGATCTTCAGTTCAAAATCAGCTCAGTACAATAGTCTACAATACAGTTGTAGATTTAACTAGAATCTCGTTACTAGTCGACAGGCCAGGTACCAGTACAGTCTACAGACGTGCAGGTGAGTGGTGAGTGAATGGTCAGCGCTAGATTGGTAATGCTAATGAACATGATAAACTATGAATAGTCTATAGACTCTATGAATGATGCATATGAAAATGGTCGATGGTATGACTATGAGAATGACTCTAAGACCCCGTTCTCACTCACTTCGTTGGAGCGCTCTGGAGCGCTCTAACTAAGACCCGCTCCTCAGGAGCGGTTCTTAGGTGAGTGAGAACGCTCAAAGTGGTCCAGGAAGCGGACTTCTGGACCGCTCCAGAAGTCCACCTTCCGAGGTGGTCTTGAGGAGCGGGTCTTATTAAGAATAAGAGCGCTCCAGAGCGCTCTAACGTGCAATGTGAACGGAAAGCGTACTTTGAGCGGAAGTGAGCTAGTGACGTTGCGTGCGAAACATGTAGGTCTAGTACGGTACATACGGTTTGAATTGACCCGCCTACCTGAGCTGCCATAGCAACAAGACCACTTTGACTCGTGGAGCGGTTTGAGCCATAAAAACTGCTTGGAGTGTGAACGCTCGCAAACCGTTCCTCAAGACCCGTTCCTCTGGAGCGGTCTAACTTGGAGCGCTCTCAAAGTGAGTGAGAATGGGGTCTATGAATAGTATGAGTATGAGTTAACGCCACGGTTAACCTAATCATGGTGGTGGTGGTGGTTATTTTATCTGACTGCTAAGAAAGCATAAATGCCTGTAAGTAAGCAACAAGACGGTCGACGACTTTACTTAGGTCCTCTCCGAGGAACCTGGTAATGAGGATGCCTTAACACCTCGCCTTCGTTTCGAACCCGGGTCACCGGATTACGAGACCACTGCTCAGTAGGTCTACTACTGCTCAGTAGGTCTACTACTGACTGAGGTTTCGGTCCTCCCTAATGTTATCGGACACTTAACCTAATGCTAATAACGCTATTGAAAGCAGACAACCTGTGTATATTATGCCCAAGTCATCTTCACCTCTCGGTCTCAGTTTCATTAGAGAATACATGAAATCTTGTAAAACACGAATCGTCTGCAATTTGCTTTGTGGGGGCATTAACATGCCTAGAGTAGACATCTATGAAAAAAGTGGAAATGTTCGTTGCTGTACGCTTGCTGCGCTAGTAACACTCTCTCTCACATAGATCTTGATCTAGTAAGGTCTTCGCATCTTAAAAAAACACCTGAAAAATGACTATTCAGAGGGCCCATTGCTTTTTTGTTGTTTTCCGGGTCTTGATCCTTTTGGCCGGCCGAGGGAAACAACTTCTGCATCTGTCCGTGACGTACAATCACCAGCATCTGGTTGTCTTGTACGTTGGGTTAGGGTCTAAAACACACCTAAATATTGAAGTGTGCTTCGGCTACAAGCTTTTTAATATCTGAGTCAAATTTAATTTTAAAAGTTTTCACATCGGGTGAGTTTCTGTTGTCCTCATCTTATAAGTTCCCTTTGTCTTGTTTTATACCTGGGAGCTGGAGATATGTCACTAATCCTTGCGTTTCCATACAATGCAGTTAGTTTGGCTTTGGTTCTGTGGACTTTCAAAGTTCCCCATTTGAGGTTTTCCAGCATCGTTGTAACACTTGATTCCCTGTCTTAGTCCCTGGTTGTGAATCTAGCTGCTCTGCGCTGTATCCTTTCCAGTTTGTCCTGGTCTGATTTATGCTGTGGGTCCCGTATAGCTGCACAGAACTCTAATTTGGACCTGATTAGCAATTTGTATGCTATGTCCTTAGTGCGAGTACTGCAGGAATGCAGATTTCTCTTTACTAGTCCTAACATCTTGTTTGCCTTTAATGAAGTTTGGTCAATGTGTATTGCCCAACTGAGTCCCTTTGATAGCTCTACACCCAGGTAAGGGTGGCGTTGCACGTCTTCCAGTGTGACGTTACCCAACTTGTACTTGGTTTGAACTGGTTTCTTTTTATGGGTTATTAACTTACTTTCATTTGAAAACATTTGGATGCATTAAAAGACATTTGCCAATCGTTCTCCCACTTGACTAACTTGTTCAAGTCGTTCTGTAGAATGTCAGTGTCCCCTCTGTTGTTTATGACTCGATACACTATACAATCGTCAGCAAAGAGCCTTACGTGCGACTGGATCCCAGAAGGTAGGTCGTTGATGTAGGCAAGGAACAGGAGTGGGCCGAGGACCGTCCCTTGCAGAACTCCTGATGTAACTTTACACTTGGTGGAGGCTTCACCTTGTATGACGACCTGCTGAAGATGGTTGGTAAGAAATGAATCAATCCATTTCAGGGTATTATTCCGAACTCCAATACTATTCAGTTTCTTAAGAAGGCGCTGATAGGGTACTGCGTCAAAAGCTTTGCTAAAGTCCATTATGACCAGGTCCATTTACAAAAGCCCTGTTGTACGTCAACTTAACCATTATGTTTGTCCAAGTGGTTCATGATGTGGTGGTGGATGATATGCTCCAGGATCTTACAAGGAATGGATGTCAAAGATACTGGTCTATAATTGCAGACATTGCTCCTATCCCCTTTCTTGTAGAGTGGTGTTAAATTTGCATCTCTCCACAGCGAGGGTACATATCCAGATTCAAAAGGACCCGGCTCACTCCTTCAAGATCTTTGCGGGAACCGCATCAGGCCCTGAAGCTTTGTTGGGGTTGATGTCTCTCAACAGTTTGTCCACCCCTACTAGATTTATTGTAAAGTCAGGCAAATCAGGAATACCAGAATCTTCGACATCAGGAAAACTTGTTAAGTCCTCTTTCGTGAATACCGAGCTAAATTATTCATTCAGAGCATTAGCTTTGTCCCTAGGCAAGGTGAGATCGACATTATCAACAGACAATGTAGGAATCCTGAACACTTCCTGTCTAATTGATTTGATGTAGTTCCAAAAAGGTTTTGTGTTATTGGTTTGCAGAGAACCTCTAATAATATCCTCCATGTACCCATTTTTTGCTTTCCTAATTTCCCTATCAGTAGATCTACGAAAGAGCTTGAAACGGTCTTGGCCTTTTTTTCTCAACACAAATTAAAAAGTTAAGTTACAAACAGTGGCATGAACTTACCGTGTTTGGATCACAGTGTTTGGCTGACTATACTAACCAAACAGCAAGTTACATACCATACACACAAATATCTTTAAAACAATCTATTGACAAAGATTTGGGAGACTGAGCTCAAGCTACGCATTGCAACTGAAAAAGGCGATAAAAGTGAGTTTCAACTTCGTGCACATGAGTTAAAAGATCAATTAAAATGATAAAGCTGACAAATTAATGTTCACCTTGACCAGAACTTAACATAGTCAACCTTCCCATTTTTCTTCAGACAGGTCTTGAAGAGAGATAATCATTCTTGATTCTGAGGAGACGTGAAACAGAATTTGACAGGATGCGGATAGCCATAGAGGGATGTGGTCATGGAGAGCTTGATAAAATATACGAAACGATAGCATTCGCAGAGCAGAAAGAAGGTAATGTTAAGTTGTCTTACCCTACATGTAGATATTGTTAGTGAAGCCTAGCACTCAAACTTGGCAAGCTAGAATAAAGGGGCCAGTTTCTCAAAACCGTCATAGTTTGTGGACATCCCATAGAAACGCATGTTAATTCCATAACACACGTTTAAATGTGATGTCTAAGAAGTTAGACTGATGACAGTTTCGAGAAACGTCATCCTGGAGGTCAGTGTATGAACTATGATGCACCCATGCTCTATCAATTTTTTTTTTTTTTTTTTTTTTTTTTTTTGGGGGGGGGGGGGGGAGGGGTGGCTCCAGTAAAAATGAGGGCTTCATTCAAACCCTGCGTACATGTCAAAAAAATCATACTCAATGGTATGAATTTGTTGATACAATATAGAAGCATATTTAAATTATTTTTTATTTGAATTTCACAAACTTCAACAGGTTGAATGAGACATACTGTGGTGATAATAGCTCTGCAATTAATTTTCCCACACTAAACAAATTACAAACTTCAACCTTGGACCAGACACTACACCTAACCCTAAACATTACTGATAACCCTATTACAACTTTAACCCTAAATCTTGGACAAAATAAAACTAAAAATAAAGTTACTGGCCAGAGCATATGTTGCTCACCCTCAAGCTTTTTGAGTAACTCTGTCAATCTGTCATAAATCATGCAGCCATGGCCCTAAATATTCAACATACCGGTAGGTCCTGCTTAGTAATAATTTTGTTAAAGTAATGTGTGCATTGTTGATTTCAATGAATGCACTTGTTTTCTCATATGTTTCACCCTGAAATTTCATCATGAATGGATCTAGTACTTTGCTGTGGAGATTTTCACATTGAACTTTGCAGCCTTTGCCCTAGATATTAATTTACAATTTATGTTACTGTTCCATTTGTTATAATTTGTGATGAATTTATATCATTGTCCCTGTTTATTCTATGTTCCACCCTGAACATTTCTTCATGAATGCATTTGTTATTTTTCTTAGGCTTCAAGGTGGATCTGGTCTTGTGCTGTGGTGACTTTCAGTCTGTTCGCAATGAAGCTGACATGGAATGCATGGCTGTCCCCAAGAAATATCGCCAGATGAACACTTTCTACAAGTAAGTTCAAACGGTATTGGTTCTACTGTATGTTTGGATTTGACTTAATTAATTGATTACTTACAATGCCACCCACCAACCTCTCGTCAAACCATTTCTGTCTGTTAAAGATACTATTGAATACCGTATTTGCCGGCGATAAGGCCGCAGTGCCGTATAGGCCGCACCCCCAACTTTGACATTTCGTAGAGGAAAAAAAAAAAAAAAAGAGAGAGAGAAGAAAAAAAACGGACCAAACAAAATGATCGTAATTTTCTTGTAGAACACTCTTTTTTTTTACAAACTGATACCAAATTCATCAATATTCTTATAAATTTACAAAAAGTTAACCTAAAAAATGATCGTAATTTAGCCGATCTTCATCGACTTTTAAGCTAGTACTGTATCGCACGCAGATTTGGTATCCTACAATACCCCTACCTCGATGTGCGGTGTAATCCGAAATAGCGTTTTTCGACCTGCGCAGTTGCGTTGCGCGGCAGCTAGCTCCGTAATGAACGGCCTGTCCCTTTTTTTTACTTTTTGGCGATGCAATGGTACGGACTTTGATCTAGATCTATCGGCAGATTTTATTAGAAAAATAAGTTTTTTCGTCTTCATGTCAACTATGCAACATAAAATTGTCGGTAAGTTGTGTGGAGTTATTCTAGAATTGTCCTGTACCGTTGTCTAGTCATGCTACCGTTCATATAGTCCCATACGTGCAAATGGACGTGATGTTTTGACTGCTGAATTTTGTTGTTGTAGCGTAAAGGCCGCACCCCGACTTTACGATATTTTTTCTTCCAAAAACACTGCGGCCTTATCGCCGGCAAATACGGTACTGGTAAAGGTAGAAAGCATGTTCAAACAGAATTCAACACAATCATCACCAATTATTTTTAACATGAATGTAGAAGATCATTTCATGTGCCAAATGATTCTGAAAGAAATTCGGATAACTGCATAATAAGCAAAATAGACAAGCATACTAGGAAATATCAGCCCTATTAGAAGACCATAAGCCAAATAACTGGACAGCCACATTCAAAACAACAAATATATGTACATGAGTGAGAGTTAGAGACAAGAAATTGATACATTTGAAAGATTTTGCTTTGCCAGTCCTCATGAAATCAAATCAATCCAATCACAGCATTTTTACTCTTATTTATGTCTCACATTTTCCTTGCGTTCTAGGTACTACTCTGGTGAGAAGAAAGTTCCAATCCTGACCATTTTCATCGGAGGGAACCACGAGGCCTCCAACTATCTTGCTGAACTGCCTTATGGAGGATGGGTGTGTCCTGGGATCTACTATTTAGGTGAAAATAGGTCTTTTCAAGGTTTTGTTCAACCCTTGCTTTATAATTAGGCTCCTGGATTTATCAGAGTGATTTAAATTTAGTTAATTTTGATCTGTCTTGTATCCATGCCTTTAAATTTAGTCATTAGTGGTTATGTCATCCGGACTGTAAATCAAGAGTAGTTAATTCATTCTATTTTGTGTATCATGGTTTAGTGATTAGAGAGTGAAAACTAGTGGATTGTCATCACACTCAGTCACATGTAGCTAATTTATGATGTGTCTTGTACATGTAGTAGACACATTTGATTTTAAACCTACTTATTATCTGTCTTAAAACCTACATATGAAATATATATGATATATATGTGTGTACCGTATTTGCCGCCGTAAAGGCCGCAGTATTTTTGGAAGAGAAAATATCAAAAAGTATGGTGCGGCCTATGCGGCAAAAGAGTAAAAAAAAAAAAAAAAATTGCATGTCAAAACCATGAAACACAGCACGAATTCGTACATATGGGACAACAATGAAAGGTGATGGACATTTCTAGAATAACACATGTCTTACCGACAATTATGTGTTATATTTTTTAAATGAAGGGCAAAGTTTTGCCAATCTCGTAAATAAAATTCATAACTTACCAACCAAACTCCACTGGTAGATCTAGATTTAAGTTTATGCCGTTGATCTCGCGATCTAAGCTATGGCGCAATACACAAGAGAGAAGCCCAATGTATACATCAGAGACAAACTTCACAGGACATTATCAGTGCGGGATGGCCGAGCGGTCTGAGGCGGTGATTTTAGTCACATCAAAATTTGTACGCAAGAGTTCAAATCCCATCATCGACAAAATGTCAAAATCGGGGGCGCGGCCTATGCGGCGCTGCGGCCTTATCGCCGGCAAATACGGTACATAGTTTTATAATCGCTGTAGTATAAGGTATCATAGGGGAATGGTTTATGGTAAACAGTACTAAACACTCGACTGGTGACGCCAAGGTCATGCCTTCGATCCCTAGCACAGCAGCATGTCCTTAAGCAATACATTTGATCTGCATTGCTTCTGTCCACCAGGTTTTAGATATTTACCTGGTAGCTTGCAAGAGTCATGGCAGTTTGCTTAGCATTGTGAGGATCTGTAAAATGGCGCCTGGCCGGAATGCTCCCCACAGAGAATGTGAAGAACGTGCATACTCTATGTCTAGGCAAGCCTAAATCTGATGGACAGTGTCAAAGTATTTCTCCAAAGTGCTTTAAGACATTGTAAATGTATAAGGGGCCTATTAATCCAGAATTATAGTAAAAGTAGTAGTAGGAAAAGCAGCAGCAGGGGCAGCAGGAGAAGACAGCAGAAGAAAAACAAATTGCAAAGTTGCTTATGTGTTCATTTCACTTTCATTGTGAACCTGTAGGCTATGCCAGTATCGTGAACTATGGTGGGATAAGAATCGGAGGGCTATCCGGTATCTTCAAGAAGCATCACTACAGGAAGGGCCACTATGAGAAACCTCCTTACTCCAACGACGATATGAGAAGTGCATACCATGTCAGAAACCTGGAAGTTTACAGATTAAAACAAGTAGGTTTCTCTGGAAATCTATCAGAATTCTAGTCTAGTTATCAATCACGCAGTAAGTAATACGCTAAGGCTCCGCGGGGGGCATGACGTCTCCGCCAGCCTTTGTATTCTATTGTTTTTTAATGAGATCGCCGACCGAAGTTGGTGAGGCTATCTCCTCCTGAACCCTCCCCTCGGGGTACCCGTGCCCGGTGCCGTCGTCCGCGGGAGAGTCTACTCTGTCGAATTGGCTATACTCCGCCCGAGGTCCTCCTCCGTGTCGACGTCCAGGGCGAAAACAGACGCGATATGCATAATGCATGATATGCGTGACGACAGAGATACCTCATGGATATTCAACATAACATCCGTAGACACACGACCGATGACTATCCACTCACATTAAGTTGCGTATTAAATGCACGCTGAATGGGTATGACTTACCCCGTGTTGGGTATCTTCCTATATGATATTCTCTATATAGACCGCGCCGTCGATCACACTCATTTCTTTGCAGTTCTCAAAGAGACACACAACAAATGACCAACCACTCACATTATGTTGCGTATTAAATGCTCTATGCAAAGGGCGGGATCACCGAGAGTAAAGCGTCTTGCTATAGGATGTGCTATAGGATGTGCTTTAGCGCTGCACAAGCCACAGAGATACACACGAAGCTTCCCGTCCACGTCCTAACTTAGAGACCTATTTCCATCATTATTGCCGCGATTTTTATATAGTTTTCGTGAATGGAGGTATGAAATCAAAGCTTATTTTGTGATTATTACGGCCATTTATACAAAATTTTGATCATCATTTTCTAAAGGAAAGTTTTCACAAGAAAACCATTGGACTGACAGTTCAGTCGCAAGCTGCCTTCAATCAACACGCAGTGCAGTGTGTGTGAGTTGAGATGAGCTTGCAGGAAGCTCCAACACCGGGACCGGGCCCCGCAGGCGTCCGACGCCTGCAGCGCCGGTGTTGAGCTTCCTGCAAGCTCATCTCAACTCATTTGACACTTTGAAATTGTTATCTGTTGGTTTGCATCATTATTGCCGCGATTTCAATATAGTTTCGTGAATAGATTTACGAAACCTGAGCTTAGAATTAGTAAAAATATTACTAATGTCTACGTTTTTAAACGACTGTCTGATTTTCTTGTGAAAATTTTACTTTGAAAAATGATTATCGAAATTCATGGTCAGAAATAATCACAATCTAGGTTCATTATGTTACAGTTCTTGCATCAAATCAATGCATGAAAACTTAGTTATTGAACTAGAAAAATGTTTTTTTTTTTTTTAAATAGGCAATTATGAAGTAGGAAGCCTGAAACCTTAGCCTACTAAACAAATCTCAACAAAGTGTAGGCCTATCCTTTTATGAATTAATGAAAAAGTAGCCCCAGAAAAAAGAGCCCCAAAAATTTGAAATGGAGCCTCCGAAATGGAAAACTTAATTTTTTGCCTGCGCCCCCCTCTAGAATCCCTCGGATTTCCGCGGGTCCTGAGTTGAGTGTATATATAATATAGTGGTGGGGTCCACGGGTTTCAAGGGGCCATAAACCCCCAAGAGCTCGGAGGTTACATTCTTCAAAGTTGGGGGGGGGGGGAGAGATCAGATCGCAGCGGGTTGAGTATATAATATAGGCGTGGGGTCCACGAGTTTCAAGGGGCCATAAACCCCCGAAAGCTTGGGGGGTTAAGGCGTTTAATTAGGGTCAGATGAGCATATTTTTAATACTTTATTTGTGACACTTGCGAGTCACTAATTGGCGTGGGGTCAATACGTAGAGTTGCGTAGTGTTGCGTACCAACTACGCTGGCCTACGTTACTATATGCTGAGGGACGGAAAGGGGTACGCAAGATGAACAAAAACAATTCAACCTGTTTAATTTTTTTTGCGTACTTTCGGCGTAGAAATTTGACGCAGAAAGTATGCCTTTTTACGCAACACTACGCTACATGCCTACGCAACAGTACGCTACCCTACGCCAGATCGACAAAGCAGTAAAAGCTTTCCACACTACGGAACTCTACGCAGTTCCAGTGGCTTAAAGAATAACTACCGGTACAGTTGGATCGTTTTTTTAATTTTTTTATATAAGGCCAAATTAAAAAAAAAACATGTTTGGCGTCCTGTTTTTTCGAAAAATGGGAAAGAGGAGGCCCTTTTTTTTTCTTTCAAAATGGCCGCTCGGTACATTTTCCATGACATTCGGGCTATTTTTCAAGATGGCGGCCGACAATTTTTTTTTTTTTTTTTTTTTTTTAAATCAGAAATACATTTTAGCAGTGCTTTTCATGTTTTTTTTCTTCAAAAAAAAAAAAATAGGAGGCGGCCCCCAAATAGGAAGCAGGCGGGGACGCTGTTTTTTTTTTTCTTTCAAAAAAAAAATCAAAAAAAATTCAAAAAAAAAAAATAGGAGGCGGCCCCCAAAAAGTAAGTGGGCGGGGACGCAAAACATTTTTGTAATGGCCTGAATGGCAAATAAAGTTCTTGGTGGTTTTAATTTAGACAGTCTCTATAAATCTATTTACACCCCCCCGCCCCCCTCTAGAATCCCGCGGATTTCCGCGGGTCCAGCTAGTGATAGTATATAATATTATATAGAAAAATGGCACGCTTGACCAAACATGAACTTCAAAAGGTCAAAAGAACTAATTTCCTTATTTATTTTACTGTTATATTAAATGCTAATTGGACGATTTTGTGGGATGTGTTTCTTAATACTGCATATATGCCTTTTATCAATTAACATGTATTTCTTCATAAACAATTCTTGAAATGACCATTGATGGAAGGTTCTTTCTCAGGTACTCAGATAACTATCACTAGACAGTGGGCCCAAAAGAGATTTTTCATTTGTGGATGAAATAGATGGATAAAATACATTTTTAAAGTTCCCTTTAGTGTAAGTGCTTTTAAGTGTGTAAGATTGATCACCAATTTTGCATTACTAGCTATTTCACGACTACACATGATCGTCTGGCAACTATTGAGTAAATATGTCTTGATTTTTTCCTATCCAGCACTAATATTTCAAACATATTTGAAGAAAATTTTGTTACAGTACATTATATTTTACATACGTAATGCAGATTCAACAGCCCATTGACATTATGATGTCACATGATTGGCCTACAGGCATCTATCACCATGGCAACAGAGATGAACTTTTCCGCAAGAAGAGTTTCTTTGAACAGGAAGCCATGAGCAACACATTAGGCAAGTAATTCTGTTCACAGTTAAGTTGTAAGAAATTAGATTATTTATTACAATACCTCAAAGGAATATACAGAAAACATCATATTTTGGGAGCATCAAAGCAATGGTTAATTACACCTGTTATCACCAATGGAATAAATAAAAAGTTGGGAAATATGGATTTGTTGGCCATAAGTCACAATCTTGGTTGCACAATAGTTTATAGTTACAGTACAAACTAGGTGTCATCCTTTAGATCAGGATAGTAGTATTTCACTTATGGTAGGGCACGCCCTCCTCTTCACATATGTTGGAATGTACAACATTATCAGTGATGCCAACCAGTACGATTAAATCGTATTTAGTACAATAATAAGAGTGAAATACGATCTTAAAATCTTAAAATATAATTTTCCATCTTTTTTTTCAAAAAAAATAAATAAATAAAAAATTAAACCCATAAAAACAGCGAAATCGCATAGAAACATGTACAAGTAAACACCCGCAATCCCAAAAAAAATTTTGCTTTACAATTTTCTCTTTAAACTTTAATGAAAGAGCAAACATTTTTCTGAAATGTTACCGGCCCGGGGCTGACGGGCCAGTGTTAGTGTCAAGTTTTCGTGAAAATCTGATTTTTCTCTCCAAAATTTGATTTTTTTAGGATACTCAGTCTGTTTTTTTGTGTCAATAGGTTGGCATCTCTGCATTACCCAACCTCTTCTCCATATAAGGAGAGAACAGCCTTTCCTGCAACAAGATTGACTTTTGGATGATCTAACTGTGTTTTTCATATATTTTGCAAACCATTTTCTTGTTTTCTTATACAGGTAGTCCACCTGCGGAAGAGCTGCTTCATGATCTCAAACCAGACTATTGGTTCTCAGCCCATCTTCATGTCAAGTTCTCTGCTCTGCTTGAACACAAGGTAGTGCATTAGCACCTTATTTACTTTTCTCATACACTGCAGGAAAGGGCCATTGTGTTGTAGCCAGTGATTTTTCTCCAGTGACAATTGCTCAGGGCCTCAAATCATGAAAGATAGTAGGGTTAGGATTAGAGTTGCAATTGATTTATAAGTTATATAAAGCATCAGGGTACAGGTTACACAACGGTTTGCTTACCATGCCCTGTGTACAGAGTTTAACAGCTCCGCATTGATGCCCCTAGCAGCTACACCACATACGCAAAATCTATGCTCGAACGATCTTGGTATCAACGTGTGGGGAATGAGGTAAATAACGCGATGTCATTTTCGAACTGCATTCAGTGAATCGGGTTGAAAGAAATTGATAATGATCCGATAACAATATCATACCAATAGCAAATCTTTGTCGGCTGCTATGGTACGATCGAACAGCTGCAGCACAGCTCACACACACGCATCGCTGAACGAGGCATGTGGTCATAGAGTACCGAAGCTGTGACGTCATAAAAATCTATTTTTAGAATTTCTCAATTTTTTCTTCATATTCCGAAAGAACATCAAAAATAATGTTCAAATGTCGAAAACCAATAGAATGTTAAGTTTTGGCTGAGATATGACCATCTGAATAAATATAATCCCCATAGGAACTCAGTGTTATATGCTCTGGCTCCTAATGGTTAGGAGCCAGTGCATATAACACTGAGTTCCCATAGGACATATATTCATTCAGATGATCATATCTCAGCCAATACTTAACATATTCAATTGGTTTTCGACATTTGGACATTAGTTTGATGTTCTTTCGGAATATGAAGAAAAAATTGAGAAATTCTAAAAATAGATTTTTGATGACGTCACACTTCACCACTGTATTGGGATCGGAACCATGGCTAAGCTAATCGTTGTAGGTTAAGTGTACTGTTGGGTTTGTGGTTGAAGTTAAAAATGTGGTAAGTGTAAGTAATTGAAGCTGGAGTATGTGCCACAGACCCATCGTAGCCATCTTGTAGCAGTCTTGTTGTTAGGTAGCACAGTTCGGTGTCAAGTCACAGAAGGGGGGTGATTTTAATTATATACATTTATAAAAAGTCATTAGAGAACACATTAGCAAGTTTTTTGTTGTACAGCAACGGATCCAAATGAAATGGGATTATGTCTTGTGCTATTGAGTCGTTGCCAAAACAGCATTTAATTGAAAATAGAAAAGAATTGAGAATTGTTTAAAGATGAATTGTTTTAGGGGTACAGAGAGTGACTATGGTTCTATATCTGTGAAGATTATACTGTTCCTTTTTTCTTTCTTCAGAATGATGATGGTACTGTCAAGAAGACAACCAAGTTTCTTGCTATAGACAAGTGCCTCCCTGGCAGGGACTTCCTGCAGGTAATGTACACCGCAATCCAATTGAGTATATAGCATCTAACCCATTTCTATATCACTGTTGAGAGTAAAGCCCATGTTAAAGGATATTTTAGGTATATTTTATAGAGCAGGCATTAACATCTGTGCCTTGGTTGTCAACATGATTAGCTTATCTTGGTCCCCTTTGCAATACAAGAAATTTATTAATTCCAAATGATGTTCAGTACTGGTTAGGCAATTGGATTGAGAATGGAACTTTTAGAATTTATTCTCAATGGTTTATTATTCTGAATAACTGGAAGAAGTTTTGTTCACCAAGTAGTTGCCTGACATTGCATCGGGGAATAAAAAGAATGAGAAAACCCCCCCCAAAAAAAAAAAAAAAAAAAAAAAAATCACCTTTACCAGGAACCAGCCTTTTTATGCCTCCGCAACAAAGTAGCCGGAGGCATTATATTTTTGGGTTGTCTGTCTGTACGTCCTGTTCTCCTGATCGCATTATCTCAAGATTCCCGCCAAACTTAGGTTTTGTATGTATCTTGCAAGGACAATGAACCGATTAGATTTTGGGGTCAAGAGGTCAAAGTAGCTTGTGATTGCATTATCATTAGAACCGATTGAGGGATTACCATCAAACTCAAGACATGCTTGTTTCTTGCAGAGCCAATGAACTGGTTGATTTTTGGGTCATGAGGCCAAAGATCACAGGGTCATACATGTATATGAAAAATAGCTTGTAATCACCATATTCTAAGAACCTCTTACAATCAAACTTGAATTTTAAAAATTGCTTCTGTTTTGGTTTGATATATTGTTCTATGGCAGAGGCATCATTTTTTGACTGTGCGCAGTTGAAGATTAATGTAGTTCCTTTAATCTTTGAGGCATGTTTGTTAAATAGCCATGGCTCTGTTCTGTTTATTTTTGTACTGTCTTAGATTCTTGAATTCCCAGAGAAATCTGAGAGGCCATTTGAGCTGAGCTATGATACCGAGTGGCTGGCTGTCCTGCAAGCAACGAATCATCTATTGAGTACTTCCAGGGATACTGTTCATATGCCCAGCAAAGGCTACTGCTCCAAGTAAGTTAATAAAATATGGACCCAGCTACAGTTAACCTATTAGGGTTAATACAAAGCTAGGTAGATTTTCAATTTTTTAAAGGTAATCTGGAGTTTTAATAGCAGTAGCAAATTTTTAAAAATTGAGATCACAAGTAAATGATATATGGTATACAGATTTAGTAGGAATATGTGATAGCCAAGTAGAGAAAAAATAGGATATAAGATGAAAATTTGTGAATAATAGTTGTAATGAATGATATTTAGATCTGAACTGCTTTGAGTTTTTATTTAAAAATTTGAACTAATAGCCCAAGGTGATCACAAAACTACACTATTCTCCAAGATGAAATATAGGCTCAAAAAGTATTAAGTCACTATGTTTTTTTTCTTTCTACATGTATGCACCATACTTCATCAGTGAATCTTCATAAAAAGACATTGTAGTATAAACAAAAACAATTGTCAGATTTATTTATTCATTTATAAAAACATAAACCATAAGAATATTGACCACTTAAATTGTTTGTGTAGTATCTACGTGTCTTACTGTGCTTATCCAGTGTTCACTCCATGTGTATTTATTTGCGTGTTGAACATACCAAAAGAGCTATTGCCTGGCCGTTAGTTTTACCATTGCCCAGTAATTTTGATTTAGCTATCAATAGCCAATTATTCAGTTTTTGTCAAACATTGCTGTCAACAGTCTTACATCTTGATTTGCAGTATATATAAAACTGTTGTTTTATCGTTCTGATTAGGTGGAAATACAATGTAAACATGAGTCAGCTTGCTGCAGTGAGGACTGCTTTTGGAGATGATCTCAAAATCCCTGACTCCTTTGATCAGACAGTGAGGGTTTATGACCCCAACAGCATAGAGAGGAACTCCAAGCAACCCAGTCTCATGATCAACCCTCAAACCACAGCGCTTTGCTCCAGACTTCAAGTTATAGACCCTTGCGTCATCCTGATGGGCGGGTCGTCTGAGCCAGGTGAACTCGCTGGGCCGGTGCTGCCACCTGAGGAGGAAACCCACTCGGACGACGGCAACGATGCGGACGATGACACCTCAGAGTCGTCAAGGATTCTCTTTGAGAGTTTCATTGACTCCGAAGCAGGGGCTAGTTTCTTGGACCTGTCTGTGAATGACTCGAGATTAAGCAATAATTCATCTAGGATGTCTGTCGACCCAGAGTCCGGTCTGAACCCAGAGGAAATCTGTCTCAGTGATGAGAATGAGGATGGTGGTGGGGGTAAGAAGAAGGAACAGGATAACAGCGATGGAAAGGTTGTATTAGGAGGAAAAGCTGCAGTTCAGTCTCCATCGAATCAAGACTTCCCTCCTTCTCCCATCAAGAGGACTTCACTTTCTCTCCCGATCATCACCAAAACTCCAAGCATTCCATCGCCTTCATCCGGTCTCGACAATAGCGTCCTGCCTGCTAAAGACGAGCTGGCAAACAAACTTCTCTTTGATGAACTTGATGAAGAGGCCAAGGATCGTCTCTCAAGTGTAGATGGTGAGGTTCCTTCATTTGAGGCTAGCACACCAAGACACGGTCAAATCAAAAGAAGGAATTTAGAGGTGTACACATCTTCCTCGCGTGATGCCTCTGACGAGGCGAGCATCTCGGACGAAAACGACCGAAGTGGCGTCTTGAGCGATGATGCAAGACCAGATGTTATTACCGTCAAAGGGGGGAGCGGGTCAAAGAAATTCAAAAGGAGAAATGTTGCCATATACACATCCAATGAGGATGACTGATTTGAAGGCCAACTTTGCCAAATTGCAATCTACTATTTTGTACAATTCGCCATCAGTAATGGTAGTTTCATTTTGTGTAGGTATGTTGAACAATCACTTCTTCGGAACCAACAATCTGCACAATTGATTCTAATATCATTTGATACTGGTGCTTTTAGAAATTCCTCAGTTCTTTTTTAGTACATTTTAAGATGTAAATATCAATTGTAAATACATTTTTTAAATATGTGTATAATGTGAAATAATAGGAGGAAAATGTTTATTTGACTTCTACATTTTTATCCTTTCAGGAGGAAAGCGGTTTTAAGATTTTCAACCAAGCAAAGATTAACTTGAAGAAGGAGCAAAAAATTCACAAATACAGAACAGGATATATGCGAGATTTGAAACCAGGAACCACATGTAATTTTGAACAAAATGCAGCTGTCGAGTGAATAGTTTTTAATCTATTTTCAGTGGATACTAACGTGAAAATTCATGAAAAGTAGCCCCTGTCCATTAGGTATGAACGAGTACTCATTGCATGAACCTGACGTTGAACTAGACATTTTAAAGGCAGTACTCTGGAAAACTGACAAACCTGTTCGTTTTGCCTTTTCAACTTTTATACCCCAAGAGGAGAACTATTTCAAACAGCCCCACATCACTGCAGCCAAAGTTGAACTGACTTTACCTTTTAGACAGTACTGATTTTCCCCTACTTCAGAATATGCATAGCCCACCTTTGTTTTTTAAACGCTTGTTTTTAACTTTTCTTAAATATGTCGGTTTAAGAAAATAGCTAATTGATTTTCAAACTTGTAATTTCATGTTTTTAACAAGTATTTAATATTTATAACCTGGCTAATTGTTTAGAGTTATTAATGAAGAAAAAAATGTAGGGAGTTTCCATGTGCAATTCATGGCAGTTTGATTACAGCGGGTACAGAAGTTCTAAGAATCTGCTGCGAGAGATGGAAAGTGTTCAGTCATGGTCTTTGGAGAGGAATTTATGATGATGAATATTCCTTTGAAGTTGCTGGAGAAAATGCACATCATTTGAAATCTGTTAGTCGTAAAAGTGATGTCCATTTTCTGTGATTGATAACATCTCTTACTGGATAAA
Source organism: Strongylocentrotus droebachiensis (assembly GCA_035222895.1). Lineage (NCBI taxonomy): Eukaryota > Metazoa > Echinodermata > Echinoidea > Camarodonta > Strongylocentrotidae > Strongylocentrotus > Strongylocentrotus droebachiensis. Next base: position 264,645 of record JAVYIG010001256.1, on the reverse strand, counting down.
TACCCAAATGTTGTCAAATTCTCTAAGAGAATCATGATAATGCAGATTTAAGATAACATAACAAAAGCATAGAGTAAGTGATTATATGAGCAACTCTGTGCTTATGACATCAATCCATGTATTTCATCCAAAAATGACGGTTCTTTCTGGTCTCGCTTCCTTTATTAAATTTTCATATGGAGAGATTGTTCATACTTGGATGAAAGAAAAGGAAAACATTTGTATTTTGAACGAGAAACTTTGCATGGAATCGCCTTCATCGGTCTTACATTATGATTGACATTCTTTACATTATGTATGTTCATTTATCAGATTGGATGTAGAAAAATGGTGTAGTGGAAGATTGGAGTATGCATTTAATATACTGAATGATATTCATTTCAGTTTCCAAACTTATTTTAAGCAATACATACTTTAATCCTGAATTCTGGTTATGGACTTTAAAACAGGCTGTTATTTACCAGGTTGGTTACGATTACATAAAAGAAAAATACATGTACTTCTGGATTTTATCATTTTACCTATAAATTATGTATTAGTCTTTCTATTCATTTCTAAATGCCCCCACATGCAGAAGAATGAGAAGTAAGAAATAATAAAGATGTAGGGAACTTTCACATAATTCTATGGTAAACTGCCTGAAGAGATATAGCCACCGTGAAGTAAGATCATGTAAGCATAGTTTGCTTGATTCGTCTGTCTATTACATTACACAGATAAATACATATGCTCAAGGGGGGGGGGGGGGGGGGTAGAGACATATTGCATATTAAAATACCCAGTCTTGCAATTCATTTAAATGTTATCATTTTTCCACCACCTTTGTTTCCATTACATCTGTGAAAGAGGATTTAGTGAATAGATTATCCCTCTCTATTCTTTGTATTCTTGATATACTGCTCATGTGTAACACTGAATTTGATGAAACATTTACCGATTAATTTGAAATATTTTATAATTTCTATTTCATTATCCCATTTTGAGAGGACAGGTTCTTCCAATTAATAATTCTTATTAGTTTCTAATGTCTTTGTTGCTCTTTTTATTTTCTTCCAGAATTCTCAGTTCACACAAATTTGACAATAAATATACAGCACATGCTAGTATGGTAAAAGATGATTTGGAAAGCTGATATTTATTCTACAATACATCTTTACCATTGATGATGTTCATGTCACAGCATACACATATATTTTTTTAGCAAATGATGTAGAGATGTTGTGGTCTAGTGGACAAGTCTACCGACTGAACTACAGTTCTTACTTTTGTGCAAAGTTGAGAATATCAAAGGTATGACAACAGATTGAAGAAAAGTATCCATCATAAGTTAAAGTCATTCAAACTTTATTTTGTCTTTCCTTCATTTGTGTTGACACAGTCTTCCTTATTCTGTCCATAATGTCTTCTAATTGTTTTTAAAATAATTAAACCTGCTTTAGTGATCATGTGTAGAGGAGAGGGGACCATGGCATGTATCCTACTAAAATGTAATTCTGGGCCCTGTTTCATAAAACTTTTCATCAATAACCAGTTTCAATAACTGTTATAAGCTACCGAAAGCATGGTATTTGATTGGCTGAGACCAGATTTGTCATAGAAATGTGGCATTTGTTATTGATAACAAGTTTTATGAAACAGGGACCTAATGTTGGGTTTAGGCTGTTGCCCAATATGGGGTTTAGCAAAAGAAGTTGTCCAAGGTCTAAGTTTTTCTTTTCTGAAACTTTGATTTTAGACCCAGGGTTGTGTTAAATTGAATTACATGTAGTAGGATATGGAACAATATGTCTGTAAAGACCACTATAACACCACAGAAAAAAGTGAAACATTTCTTGAAAGAAACCAGACGAGGAAACGAAAACCACATTTCTACATACAGTAGGACCACTCTTATTGTTTCCTTTGAGTGGTTATACAGACATGTTAATTGGTTGAAAATCAAATTGCATTATTTTATTTTCCTTTTTTAGGTTAATACAAGCAACGTTTTATGCAAGAGGTCCCCACAGGTCTTATGATATCAGACAAATAATTCTTAATCTAACGGGTTCTGACAACCTCTGTTACATCAAGGGCAATAACAGAATGACAGGTTTTCTTTTCAGAGAGGATTTCAGGAAGTTGATTTCCACATCTCGTTAGAAATCTACCCCATGTTACTAATACATATATTTCAATTTGTAAATGGGAAGATATAACCTGCCTCCATGTCTACTTATCTATGAAGGCCACCTGTTGATAGTGGCAACTTATAGTGTTTCCCGTGTTCAAGAAAAGGAGAGTGTTGTGGAACTTGCCTAGAAAGGCAACCCGTCTACAGTGGCCATGTTTTTTTTCTTCTCTTGAATGTTCTTACTAGTCGGGTTTGGTATGAATTTTTTTAAAGGTATGCCTCGCGTGAATTAGCGTAATTTCATTTTAAATTTGAGACAATGGACACTATCTTGAAATTGTTGTTTTATTTATTCACCTTTCCCTTTCCCTTTCTTTCACTGGATATCTTTTACATGCTGCATTTCTATACTTCATCGTCTACACAAATGAAATAGTTTCATAAATCGTTTTTGGCAAATTACAAGTTTTGGATACTCTCATGAAATGCAAATACAAAACAAAGTGAAATATAAACCAATATAAACTTGTACTTCGTGTTTCACTTTCTCAATATATGCTTTTTGTTGTGATGATGTAAGAAAAGGCTTGTACGTTGTCCATAATTACTTTGTATACCACAGAGACGACAAAGGTTAGAATTTCCATTGTTAACAACAAAATGTGTCTCCTGTATGGAAACCCACTTCCCGCTTTTTCAGCATTCTATATTACTCTCCTTCTCTTTCTCTACCCGCCTCTGTAGAAAACAAAATAGTGATGGTGATGGTGATAATAATGATAAAGCTAATGGTGATAATAATGACGGTGATGATGATGATGGTACCCGGGGGGTTGCTATGGTGATGAGTCACTTGTAAATGTATATCCATTACATTATTTTGGACTTTCATAATGATTCTAACAAACATAATGTGAAAAACAGCAAGTTAAGTTAACACATCATGTATGGCCAATCTCTCGAATTCAGGAAAGTAAAGCGAGAAAACAAACACTTCAATAAACCAAACATGGACTTAAAATTATCCAGTATCGTGAGTTGAGTTTACTAAAAAATGTCTTAACTACATGCACCGCGTACGATCTATTTTCGCGAAAGAAAAAGGAAGGGACTGTTTCTATATCGGAATAGAGAAAGAGAATATTGATTGTAGCTTCTGAAATTCATGATCATCCATTTTCACTTGTGAGCCAAAATACACACCATTGCAAACCAAATAATATATTATGCATGAAAATTGTAAGGTACTCGTGAGAAAAGTGACATCTTCACATATTCGATAGTCTAAAGTAAGGAGAGAGTGTTGAGCAAAGAAGGAGACTATACATGTAGTTAAAAGGTGATAGAGGAAAAGGGAAGATGTGATGAGAGAGAAGAAGATAGAGGCATAATGAAGGCGAACGAGACATGGACAGTGAACTAAAGGATGAGATGAGAGTGGAGGAAGAGAGAGGAGCAAAAGAAACAGACAGTGTTGATGAGGAGAGGGTTTGGGACGTAAGAAGATTATGTGGCAGATGGAAAGAGGGGATTAGAAATAGGGGATCAGAGATGAGAGATAGAGTGAGGAAGAAAATGAAAGGAGAGTCAGAGATATATGAGAGAGAGAGATGGGGGTGGAATCAGATACAAAGGAAAGAGATGATGGTCGCGAAATGGTATATAGATAAAGGGCGAGGGAACTTTGACGAAAGTAAAAGGTGACGAAAAGTGCGTCTCACTACTGAGCAGGCATGATCGAGCCAAGCGGGGGAAAAGGTCTCCTAAAAGGGGTCGGGTTGGATCGTTGAGGTCAACTTGCATGTAGTCCGTGCAACCATCATTACCCAAAGTGGTTTTTCATTAGGTTAATTGTAGTGTTAGGAAGTCGGTAGAGAGGAGTGCAATTACTTGTGATGTCCCAAATATTTACGCATGTCAGTTACCTCGACGCTCTTAAAAGCGGAGTGACCTCACGACCGGTCCTCACGAACAAGTCTGATGATCTTTTGCTTCTCCATGCGTTGTATAATTTCCCCTTACACTCTAGAACAGCGTTTTTTTTCAACTTGGGGGCCGCGGCACCCTTGGGTACCGCAAGAGTCAGACATATCTGGGGATACTGCTAGAGAAATTAATTAAATATACACTTTCGGTAAATTTTATAATAAATGTCAATTTCATAAAAAGATTTAAGTATTATAAACCGCTAAGTATATTCATAAGAAAATAAAACTAAGTGTCTTTTTTATATTCGCTCACTCGCTCGCAACATTTAGAAACAGGATGGATACAGGTGGTGAGATACCAGGATGTCATTACATTCTGGCATCAAGTTGCTCGAATATATCTCTTTTTTTCATATCGAAATTACATTTTTACTACGCTTGGTCGCTTCACTCGCTCGGAATATTTAGAAACAGGATGTTTCCGGGCAACGAGATTTTCCAAATACAACGTATTCTCATATTCGTGTAGGGTTGAATAACCACCTTTGCAGGTTAAGAACCCACTGCTTTTTTACAACGCTTGTTCGCTTCGCTCGCTCGGAATATTTAGAAACAGGATATTTCTGGGCAACGAGAATACCAAATATTCTCATATTCGTGTAGAGTTGAATCACCACCTTTGCAGGTTAAGAACCGGCCACTGCACTATTGGTATAAGAGTAGGGTGATCCCCGTTGTAGTGGTCTACTTGCCGGGCCACTCGCTCACCCATAATCCGAGCGTTACAGTGGTTCAGTTCGCTTTTCGTCTCCGTGGCACAGGTGAAAATACTAAATAATTATGATAAGTAACGTCACAATATGTAATATGTATATAATATTATGCTTTTAATGGCGGCACGTGACTCAGGCGCCAATCGAAGGGACGAAATACACAGTCTTAATGCATGCATGATGCGAAATAGTTTTGAAGATCCGAGAAAAAGTTCCTAATGTTTCGTCAATTTGCTCTGGATCTGTCGTGTTGTTTATTATTTAGCTATTTAAATGTTGGATTAAGACTTCTACGTGTTCAAATATTTCTAGTTTATTATATTCCAACATAGGGACCAAATTTTCATAATACATGTAAATTCATGTACATTATGAATGTAAGTAGTTTTAAGGACCTGTGCGCAAGTTGAATGTTTCCGCCGGATGCTATTTCCCCTTGCACATATGCAAAACAATCTGAGTGTCTTGTAAAATCAAGCAAGATACACCGGAAAAGGGGGGAATGAACATGATATAGTGTGCCAGTCACGAAAAGGACGCATCATCTATAACTTACAAAGAAAAAAACAAGAGAAAAAAGGGAGGAAAAAATCCCACGTATATATAATACGATGCTTATAAACATCATACGTTGGCTTTTTCCCTTTCTTCTTCCTCTTGGTTTTTTCTTCGTTAATGATGTTTAGCTGATCAAGAATTAATTGCTATTTTACATTTAATGATTGCAGGTATAACTTATTACATAATGTGGTATAAAACAATTTGTTTATCCTTTTGGGAGATGGATCAAACATCTATCTCTCTATCTCTTTATCTCTTTTTTCTCTCTCTCCCCCTTCTCTCTTTCTTTCTCTCTCTCGCAATATATCTATCTATCTATAATGTCTATATCTCTCTCTCTCTGCCTTTCTCTCTCTCTTTATCTCTCTCTCTATCCCTCTCCCTCTCTCTCTCTTTCTCTTTCTCTTTCTCTTTCTCCCTCTCCATACCCGTATCTTTCTTTCCCTCGCTCCAGAGAGCATCGCTTCTCATCATTCACGCAGCAACCGTGTTGGGAGTGATCAGTTACCTTCTTGCCATGACAGTAATTAGCCACGCGAGAGTTGTGACGTCATTACGTGGTGTGTGAAGTCAAGCGGGGGATGAAGGGGGTGGGGCCACAGAGTGACTGAGATGGGTGGGGCGGAGAAATGAAATATCACCCCGATGGAGAATATTAGTTTTTCGGATAACATTGCTTATTTCTTATTTCACTCGAGAATAATATTATCGCATAGAGGTTGAGGGGAAAGGGGAAGAAAAAAAGGTAGACAGATGGAATTAGACAGACAGGAACAAAAGGTCAGTAGGCCTATTTCGTGATCAGTTTTTCATTCCCATTCCCTTCCCCATTCGTATTTCAGCATATCACGTAAAGCTATAAGTAGTACCCCCCCCCCCCCCCCCCCCAATTCCCAAAAGTGTTGAGAATAGGGGAATATGGTTATTTAATCAGAAAGAGTGAGGGAAAAAAACGAACAGAAGAATTTTAAGAAGACAGATATGAGGCAAGGAGATGGATGCATCAGGCATTGTCTAATTTCCTACAACATCATACAAAAATAATTACGCAGCAACAATTGTAATTTGTACTTGAAAAGAACAAAAGCTAAAGCACTCTCGATGAACTAATATATGAATTCAAATTAAAAGGGATGCCAGTGTAAATCATCAATGTCTAAGTTAAAGATAAACTTGAGTTCTGGTAATGCGATTGCATTGTGAAAGAAAAGGACTGGAATGGATCAGAAAAGTTGATCATATAGCATGTAAGTAATGGTGTGTAATGCAAGGTTCTGGAGTCATCAAAATCATCATTAATTTGGCAGAGTCTTGGTAAAGTAACAATCACTTACACAGAAAGATGTATATGGGACAACACACATGGTGTCGGGGCTAGTACTATACCCTGATTTCCTTATCTTTCTATGCTCATTACTCAGCCAGTATATTTTTCTTCCAAAATTGTTTGGCACATGACATTTATTTGTAATCTTGAACATTCAGTGTAAGTTTCGTTAGATTCTGTGAGAATTAATTTTCTTTTTTTTACCAGAACTCAAGTTTAACTTTTATGTATTTTACTCCGTAATATATTCCACAACTCCTTGATATAGGCAATTACACGTCATCTGCGTGAAGAAACGCCCCACTTCTATCACGCATCATGACTCCATTGGTTATTTCGATGACACGCCATCTAAAAATGACCCAGCAACGAGAATAAGTGGGGTCTTTATTTGTAATTGATGAAACTATATTACGAATCACGAATACCTCCTAAATTCATGTTTGGCATACAGTCCCTGCAACACGTCATAATGCGATTTTTTTCTCCCCCTCCCCCCCCCCCTTTTTTTGTGGTTAGCGATCTTCTCACAGTTCGTTTTCCACCATGATCTCACTCAATATCTATTTTCAATTAAAAACAATGTTCAATTATATATATTTATATATATATATACATAAATATATAAATGAGAATATTTTTAGACATATCTTTATAATATGATTATGACTAGGCAAATATGGGTAGTTATAAATATCAACATTATGAATATTTTATTGCAATGTCCGTTATCTCTTTGGTCATTAAATTGTAACGGAGATGAAAGAAGGAGATTCGTTTTGGTTCTCCGAGAGCAGACGTCATTAGTGTATCGGGCCCAAAGGGAATAATTAATGATGAATCATGGGCATAAAACAACTGCCATCTGAATTCTAATGAGTTTTGGGGTGAATCTTCTTAGCGGCGGTAAATCATGTGGGTGCGAGGCTATGGAGCTCCCGGATGGAGCTTTATCGTTGTTATAGAGTTTCGCATTACCATGATTACGTAATCAAGTTCCGGAGCCCATTTCGTCCGATATTACTATTTATAATAATACAAAAATGAAACATAGTGTTGACCCTATATTTCAGCTCAATCTAATGTATGGAAGATGTTGTGAGGACTCAGCAATGTATAAGAGATATCATCTACGCTCTGTTTTTATAGAGTGGATATCATTATGTAGCATTAGAATTTTCCGAACTCGAGTGATCTGTCTTTCGGATTCAGTAGACAGAGATTTGAAAGATAGAACGTAAGATATAGAAATAAAATAGAGAGAAGGAGTGTATAGAGAAGAAGAGATGAATAGAAAGGGGCGTAGAAAGAGAGAGAGAGAGAGAGACAGATGAGAGAAAGAAGGAAATTAAGAGATTAAAAGAAAAGAAAAAGGAAGAGGATGTAGAAAGTGAGATAGAAAGAAGGAAAGAGAGCAAGAGTGGGAGAGAGAGAGAACAAAAGTGTGCGTGTGTACGTGTGCGTGTGTGAGAGAGAGACAAATAGACAGACAGAGAATGACAGTGAGAGAAAGAAAGAGAAAGAGATAAATAGAGAGAAGAAAGGAAAAGAGAAAGAAAGAGAGTCTGACAGGCTGACTGGGCAGTGCCGGTTGGGATGTGGAGGATATATCGAGCGCACATTATCTCCGCATTACCGGTCTGAAAAATACCCATTTATGAGGCTCATTCATCGGCCGTCTCCTGGTCAAATTTGAACATAATGATACTCCATGGTGCTGAAGTGTAGTAATGACGTCATCATGCAAGCTCAGTAATTGCCTCTCTTGCTTTCTACTATATATTATATTATTCCATCACAGAACGTCTGTTTCTTCTTACTTGGACACGGTATTATCATGTGTGTCACAATGAGTAAAATAAGTAGAATAGTGGAGCTTCATTTTTACTGTGTAACCCCATCCAATGAGAAAGACATAAAAAAGAGGAGGTATGCCGCCCAAAATATCGAAATAAGTGTAATCATTGAGATGAAAATGGACACTGACGTTATCGACATGAAAGGCTGAAACACACTCAAGAAAAGTGTAATGAACTCTCTTTTCGAGCATTCAATAACCTTTTGAACTGGAAAATTATATTCTATGATTAATACGTGTATACTTCTAAAAAAAAAAACTTCTTCCTTTGTCAGATGGTAAACAATCATAAATTATCTCTGTCTTTGGCCAATATTTTAACGGCTCTATACTATCTGTTCTAGAAAGATGAGGTTTTGGGGGTTTCATGAACTCTTCTATTTAACCCGTGTATACAGAATGATCTCTATTTTGTCTGTCTTTGAATCTTTAATTGGTGATTTGTAAACCCATTGGCTTGTAATCTATACCGAATGTGTGTTTTAGACCTCGCTGAACTCTACAAGATTCAAGATCCATGATTCTAGTTTTATTGTCCATAAACAGATTTTTTTCTACAGGTGTAATATACAATGTAAACATAATATAGGCATAAACATGATGTCGTAACTATGTTGATAGCCAGTAGTATGGGGGAAACACCCTTACGGTTGGTGGTGGAGGCTTAATCTTTTTTTATTTTTGTCATCATAATTTATTGAGGATTAGCAACTGTGATTTTATTTCTCTCTCTTTCTCTCTCCCTCTCTCTGTCTGTTTCTGTCTCCCTCTCTGTCTGTCTGTCTCTCTCTCTCTTTATTTATGTTTGTCTCTGAATGTCTGCCCCTCTCTCTCTCTCTCTCTCTCTCCCAATCTCCCCTTCCCTCCTCTCTTTTTTTCTCTCTCTCTTTATATCGTCTGTACACTATAACCATTCTGGAGGTCATCATTAATTCATACATCCATTAAGGGTTTTCTAAAAGAGGAGAGATTATTAGAGTGGGCCAACTGAATATTACTCAGCCTGCAGATGGGCCTTAACGAGGCTCTGTGGATAAATCATGATTCTTGGGATGGGGGTGGGGATGGGGGTAGGGGTGATTAATATTTCTTTCATATGCTTATAAAGTCATGGCGGGATATCATTATGGAGAAGTTGAATTCATAACATTCTTTGCTGTACATTTATTTGTAAAGTTAGAGATAATGTAGCAGGTTTGAGGGAATTTTCTCCTGATTTAAACTTATTGAAATTATACAATTATTGTATACCTCATGTCATATTCCTATAATGAGATAATATGAAAACAATTCAGACAATATAAATGCATTCAATACGTGGTAGGTTAGAACGACATAAACGTGATAATTAATAATACGGCTATATAGTATGATGCATTTCCACAAATTATCTTCCGATTGGAAAGTCAAATATTGAGATTTTAATCATAAAACATCGAATTCATGCCAGCAGAACCTCAACAAGACGTTATGGTCAGGGGTTATGAAACTTTATCAGTTTACTAAAAATTGCAAGAAGAAACTTTGCATGGGAAATGTTCATCCTTAAATTGAATTTTCAATAAAGGTAAGAAAGAGAAGCACGACGATACAATAAACACATCCATTCTTTTTGTCTGAAATCTTTCCGAATCAACTGTTCATAATGCTGCTTAAAATAAAACTAACCGAAATGCTAATTAAGATGCATTCTAATCTATTGAATATCTCAACCAAAATGATTTTAACAGTATGATGACACTGACAGATATCTACACAATTTCGTCTTTAAAAAGCCAGTCAATAATATTAATGCTAATTCGATAAACGATTTGAAAAAATAGTAAACTTTAAGATTGTTGTTATGGATTTGATTAAATTCAATTTGTCAAGATGTTAAATTATTCGAATATAATTATGCCATATGCCTCATGCCATTACCTGTTACAACCCTGAAAATTAAAAGGATACAAATTGCTTGACGACGATTTACCATACGGCCGGGTATATATCATTACGTATTACAGTATTTCCAACATTGAAAACCCGAATATTAGCATTTCAATCAGAAAAGACCTTCGGAATTTTACCAGCAATACTTCATACATGCCAACGTGATAATTACTAGTAATTTATCAAACGAATTGAAAGCATAAATTAAGAACAGATGGCACGGTCAATAATTCGGGAGTACTGTTTTGTAAATTAACGCAAAATTAATTTACTGAAAATGTTTTTTAAAAATCTACATTAGTTCATACTAAAAAAGTAGAGTTCAATATTGAACCCTCGAAATTGCATTCCGATTGGTGCATTAATAGAATGAATATTGCCCCTTATAAACATTGGTGTAAACCTGAACCCAAACAGGTGCAATTTGCTCCCCCTCTTGGAGGGCTTTAACTCCTATGAATTTTTAAAACAAAGTTAACACTTCTCTTGCTCCTAGAAGGAGACAAAACAAAACAAAGTTCTAAAAGTGTACCTTAACTTAAGAACGTGTATTTCTAATGCAACAGGAAAGAAATAGGCCTACTCATTGTTCACTACATGTTTTCCTTATTGGACGAGAATGCGCAGATTGCACAAACTAGTAAAGCCGGTGACTGTGACTTTTCCATTTGCTTGTCTGTCTCCCTCGCTTTCTCACTCATTCGCCTTCTGTCGGTTGGTCGGTTGGTACATCGAGATCGTGAATAATAAGTCTCCTATTCGACAGATATAATCAGTAAGCCGGCAGGTCGCACAAACGAGTACGGGCACTTCTTTCCACGGAATATTCAGCTAGCGTTTTAGCTAGCCATATATTTCCATATGCTCGTCAAGCGTCTGTAAATCAACCTCCTAGAATCGGGGTATCCTTCTTCGAGTTCAAGCATTATGAGCCAAGAACGCCTACTTCAATTACTGCAAAGATAAACTCGTGGAGCTTCGCCATTTTAATGGATTTTATGGAGATAAATTTACAGAGCGTTTACTTGGTCAAATGTACACTTCCTAATAATCTGAATCTTGCAGCTAGTTGGGGGACGTTACATGCGCGAAGAGTGAAGATTTCGCTATTGTGAAGAACCGACATCGAGCAATTTACAATAAGTCTCCCGCCGTGTTAATAAAGAGAGCGTGGACGGTCTGTGTGCATATTAAAACGCAATCATTCCACTGCTCTCGCTGAGCCTATTCTTGCAAGGTTTCTTGCTCCGAGTAGCCGGCGTAAACAGTCGACAAGGATTCTTGATTTTCTTCAGGCTACAGCCATAGCAATTGAAAAGAAGCCCGTCACGTTGTTTCCTAGTTTTCTTCCATAAACTACGACTGCGGGTTAGAAGGCGCAGAGCGGAGGTTAGCAGACGATCGAAGCGGCGCTACGTTCATATCTTCAGTAGATTTTGGCGGGAAATCACGCATAGGAAACCACCTGTACTGTCACAGACCAGGGACACCGTACTACTCTCTCTATTACTCAAATCTATAACCATTTTCTGTCTTTAAAATTCTCCCTCTTAAAATTTCCTTTCTCTCTATCTTCGCAACCTCCTTTCGCTTCTCCTTTTACGCCCTTTTCTGAAGAGTTACATAATTACTACACTACGTAGATCGTACCCTTAAGCAAACAATGGCTATCTTCGAGGAGGAAAATGGTAAGAGGAGAGAGGAGATCGTCATGTTTGTGTAATCTCCCGTTCGTGGACATGCATTCGGCAACTGTTAATTTTCTGCGGTCAGATACGACGAGCCATTAGTGGAGTGACCACTTCAAATTTGCCCGGCAAATTAAATGCACTGCTCGGTAAATATTGAATCATAACTTCGTTACAGAAAGCGTAATGCGTCTACAATGAACATAGCCGAGTGTCTGAGAGCTTTACTCAATAAATCAGAGCACCGGTAAAGGTCGGCAAATAATTTGTAAAGACGTGTTTTTTCTTCTTCTGTGCGTGTGTGTTATAGAGGGAGTTATCGTACACAACGTACGCTGTACAGATCAAAAAGGATTCTGACTATTTGCGAGGATTAACTACTCTACAACCAATGTTGTTCGCTGATTGCCTCAATTTCGACGTTATCGTGGGATCTCAGACATCCCAATACATCTTTATCGTGAGGGAGAAGGAGGGAAACAAGCGCTGAAGCATCATGCCAACCCGAAAGGGGCTTCTGGCTCCACAGAACACCTTTCTAGACACCATCGCCACACGATTCGACGGAACACGTAAGTTTTTAAATAGATAATGAGTATTATATTATGAGTATAGTATTTGTGCATGATTTATATTGAGAATGCTCAGAGGAATAGGCAAGTTCCAACAAGATGCAGAGTTAAGATGTAATTAAATATTAATCTATCTACAAGCGACGACGTGTTTTGAATTGGTATTTAGACGGCTGTTTTTAAAAGACTTACTTCATGTTTCTTACATCATATAGTTTATATACATGTATCACACTTACTTTTCAATAATCAAGGCCGTATCATAAATTTGCAATATTTGTAATAAAAAATACATTAAAAAAGAAAGCATGCAGTCTAATGAATGCATTCATATGCCGTAGAAAAATGACATAATGACCATGATATGGATCTATATTAAATGGTGAGTTTAACATAGCCATAGGGTAGACGAGAACAAAAGGGATCTACTAATAATGATGACTGAAAAAAAAAATCTGCCTACATTGTGTAAAGGCTACAGGGACGTTAACTGATATTCATAGCTGACGTAACCTAAAACCAATAGGTTGATATGCCTCGTAAGCATCCGAATTTGTAAACATGATTTATGCATGCATAATCGCTGAGGCTATGGAAATGTATGCCACTCTCACTACTCCATTTCGTTCCATTTCGTTCCACTCCTACCCACGCTGCATATAGGTTCGGCTTCATCAGCACGAGAACATTTTATTTCTAAAATAAATCAAACACTGACATGCACGGTATGCGTCGTTTGTATGAAATACTTCAATTTCAACAACAGTAATCCATTACCCTAGTTTCATTTATTCAAAATATGAGAACGTAACGCTGCGTGCTGCTGCTTCGAAATCACACCGTAAATGTAAAGGCTTACTAGTACATGATTTGAAAGAAAATGTTATTAAAACCCTGTTATTCCACTGTCCCTTATATCTATATCGAATATAATTATCTATCTCGCTTCTACACATATGCCATGAAAAATAATACATTTTCCAGATTGCGACGGTTTTTATTAGATATTTTTCCTTTGGCAATTACGGCAATTCAAATTATATTGACGCTTGCCATAAAACCTGCTACGAGAGACAGTGTAGTACATAATATGGTGGTTACGGGGTGGGGACACGTGCCATGCTTTATATTTACAATTCAGTCTCCTAATAAGACCAATGACCCCCCCCCCCCCCCACCCCCGATGAAAAAACTGCCCTCTTCATTAGTTGGACTAAAAATGCTACGCCATTTAGCAGAGACCTGAATCTGAATGAATCATCACATTTTCTTCTATACTGCTATACGAAGGTGATACTCCTTTCATTAATGCTGATTTTGAAGGCTAGGTGGGAGGACGGAGTAAATAGGAAAATATGCGAGAATGGACATACCAAGAAGAAGAAGAAAAAAAGATTGGTAAAGTGGAGTTTTTTGCATGATGTTTTTAGTTAAGAATTTCGTGCAAGGTTAGAATCCATTACGTAAAACATCCTTCAGGTTGGTATTAGTTACCACGGAAACGTGACTAGTTCTTTTAAGGAACTAAGCCTATTTTTATCCAACCACTGAGTACTTTTATTTTTGTATGGCTTCAGGCTCAGAAAAATATTCATGCTAGATTGCAAATTTTCACATTACATATTGATACAAGTATGCGAAACACAGCAAACATCAGACAATGAAATAGTTACTATTTTATGCAGTAATTTCTTTCTGATATTTTTCTTGATATTACCAAGTTCTGAAGAAAGCTAAATATGATTGTGTAAATAAGTTTATATCATTTATATTATATCTTATTTTGTCATCATTGTATACGATATGTATTTCTGTTAATTCATGCATAATTAAATCTTTAGATTAATCATGTAAATTATTGTATAATTGATTGTTGTAAAACGCATAGAGAATTTATTAGTATGCGCTATATAAAAATTACTTTATTATTATTATTATTCGGTATAAAGAATTATTAAATGGGTTTACATTGAACCACCATATACAGACCAAAAACAATAATTGTCTCACAATGCGAACGTTATACGTTTAATATTGTCCACCCCCTACTAACACCACGATTTGAACACCATTTGATTATTTTGAACACCTTATTGCACTCCATTTTACTTTTAATTCTTCGAGTCTTTTCTTTGTACAAAATGATGGAGTCATTTTTTACTTTAAAGAATATCTCCCATCTCCGAGGCTGAAGATTTATATATTTTTCTTATAAAATATTCCATACAAAATTGCACGTATTCATAAGGTAACATAAACGTACAACCTTTAGCAATATAGGAACCGTTTCTAATTGAGTTTATGATTGTGCATGGTATTGTGTATGATAATGTCCGGTGACAGCCGTCCAGCTAAATGGAGACATCATTGTAGTCCGAACCTGAAGGAGAGGGAGCAGAAGAGAGATGAATAGAGATGGAGAGAGGAATAAAAAGAGGGTCGAAGATGATGGGATGAGAGAGAGAGAGAGAGAGAGAGAGAAAGGGTGTGGGTAGGATGGGGGGAGAAAGAGTAGTTTCGTAGTTTTGTTGTTCCATATAGTCTTTAAGCTGAGAGTGCATAGTCCTTAGTGTGTTCACACGCTACGTATTACATTTATGGCCATGATTCACATTTCCTGTCATTTAAAAGAATGCCGACACATAATTTTGGTTTAATCACCACTGACCCTAAAGGAATATAACAATTTTAAAAGCTCTGATCCATAATTATGGCTAAGGAATTGAGTACTTAGAACATAATGCTAGCTAATCACAGACAAATAATATACCCAAACGAGAAATCCCGTTTCAAAACTTAAGCCTCTCTCAGCTTTGATGGGGGAAAGCTAAGGTTCATTACATGCAGGGGGTCAATTAGACTCCACATCAAAAATCTCTCGTCTCGCCCATTAGTGTAATGACATCCACGTACAGCCGCATTTCTACGCCATGCATTTCCTATACCATAATTGTCACGGAACATTAATTATTTGACGTACTCATATACTGAACTGCGAGAGAAAATTAAAGAAGAATCATTCCTAAAAACCAAAAAAAAAAACGCACTTGCAATGCAAAACAGCTTTCTCACATGTAACTGGGGTTCTGAATGAAAATAATTATCCATCGTTTATGAAATTCAGTATTTAGGTCAAACCTCTCATTGTTGAATCGAATCATCCATTTTCTATTAGACGAGATAATACAAGTAAAAGTTCGTTCAAACTTTAATGTTAAAGACAATCGGTCTATATAACATTTGAAAATCAATAACTCAGGATGGGGTCGGCGTATGCTACCCCCTTTTGAATTCCAAAAAATAGGTAATTAATTAAACAACTTCTATTTGGTCTACATGGTACTGCGGGTTTAACCATACTCATCAAGGCTACCCCCTCCCCGTCAGGGATGAACTCCGCCCCCTGTTTATCAATTTCTGGATACAACCCTAGTGGTATTCTAACTATCAGATCTCATATATTGCACTCTCTTTTCTTTCTTTTTGAAGTGGTCTTTGCATCATTTTATTTTATTTCATTTTACGCTTAAATTAATAGCAAGCCTTCGAACCATAATCATCAAGACTTGATTGCTTAGATATGGGAAGTCTGGCAATGGAAATTATTTGTCATTAACAACTGTTTAAAAAAAAATTAACAATACAATTATACGTAGTACAGAAACAGAGTAATGTGATTGAGGTCACGTTTCTTGTTGATCCTTATTACATATTTAGTTTAACCATACTTTTCATGTCATTTGTTTTGTAAAGCGCTAACAAACTGTATCTGTATACCAGCGCTATATAAATCTTCACTATTATTATTATTATTATATACTCTCATATCAATTTAAAATGAAAAATCAGACAAAAGGCCGTAGAATAGACATGGTAGATGAAATAAGATGTAGAGGACATTTTGTTAAATATGTATGAGTAGAGAAAAATATGGGACGAAATTAATAACAATTGAATGAATATTGCCTCTTTTTTGCGTTGCTATTACTCTTCCGACATCCAATGCATTTCAAATACATTTCATTGTAACTGATATGTAAAATTGTATTGTGAAAACGCATAATGTATTTTTTCTTCAAATTTTTGGATGGCACGAAATTAAAGTGTAGCCGTGATCGTATATTTTAAAACGGGGTTAAAAAGAAAATGAGAAATGATTATTGGGATTGTCAAAGTTGGAGAGGGAGGGGAAAAACGAGGGATGATAGTCAATCAGGAAGTAAACACGTTTACTGATTGAAAAGTACTATTTAACATTTTAAGATACTCATGGAAAAAGTTTAACCGTAATTTTGTTAAGAAAGATAGGAAACGCTTTAATTTACTAAACTTTAGAAATGTCTATTGTCAATTAGAATAACAATTATATTTATACTGATAGTTCTAGCATCATACAAACACAACATAGCCAGAAGCAGTACATTTATGAGGCCTGCAAGTCAGCAATTGAACTGTCTGTAATTCTGGTACATTGATATTTCTTCGTTTTTAATGGAAATACAAATTCTTTCTCATTTGCATATTGTCGTGCCTGGAGCATTGTCCATGTTATCTTGCTACCTATACCGTTTTATTCTTATACTTCAACATCCATTTGTTAATTAGTCGGTACCTTTAAGAACAATCAATATTGTCTAAACTAATGTACCTCTCAATACACAAGGATTGTATTTTAATTAAAAACCCACTTTATCGTCTAATGTCTTTGTTAAATCCATACCACTGTCACTAATTATATAATTTTGTGTCCCGTCATGACAATTTTCGAATGCCAATTATAATGAAAATAGCATAAAACCTTCAATATAATTTCGGTTAACTGCACGATGATTGTGATTCAATTAAAAACTCATTCTATCTTCAAATATCATCTTTTAAATTTTTACTATTGTCACTTCTACTGATAGGATTTTTCTTCCCGTGACGATATTTGACTGATAATTCAACATGAAAGGTTGCATAGTACCTTTAATCACGTCTCAGTTAATTGCTGGTCCGTTGCACCTCTCAATACACAAGGAGTGTAATTTAATTAAAAAGCCCTTTTGTCGTTTGGTGTCATCTCATTTTTGCTCTTAACATGGTTGACACATCATATCAATCGCAAAGACACGCTGTCACCGCTAAGCGTTAGGTCTTCGTTATGCACCATTTTTACCTTATTTATTATTCATTCCTGATTCAACGTCCAGTGACGGGGTTGCCTATTCTCTACTGTCTGACTGCTCCGCGGGTAATATAGATCCACTTGAGTATTTACCAGATGTAGACATTCTTCCTTTGACTAACCTTCAAGATTTTTACTTTTTTTTTCTTATGTCTCCTTTTCTTTCTCTTTCCATCTTTTCTTCTCCTTTACCCTGTGAGTTTTTTGTTTTTTATTTGATCATCTGACTTTCATATCCTCTAATTATCTTTGTAATATTGCATTTTGGAGGTCTGATCTTATTCACCTTTCGTTTTTTAACACACTGTTTTTTAGGGGGGGGGCTTATATTGTCAATATGACCTGTTGACCGGTATACCAAATTGCAATTCGATTTGCATTGTCATTATTAAAGAATTAAAATGAAATGCTTTGATTTACCCTATTTCATGAATGGTTATTCATTCATTCAAATAGCTTAATATAGTTTTAGTTAGAACTCTTAAACGATAAAATGTAAATATTGCGATATTAGTTGTGTTTATATGGAACTTTGATAATCTCACACGGTTACAAAATCACTGATGGTTTCTCTTTTATTTTAAACCTAGGATCAGGTGTGAACATTCTTATAATTCGTGAATATTATTGTTACGATAATACCCTTTATAAATGCTTACCACCAAATCTAAACAAAAAAGACAGCCGCTGCATTTTACATTCATTTAATATTCACAGTATACACCTGCAATGCGATACTTTCATAACACGATCTAAAATGCAGCTGGCCTGTTACACGCTATTTTTAATCCCAATTATATAGGCTGTCTAAAAATAGTAAAACATTGATGATGGATACAACCTTACCATCATCATTCTACGAAATCCCAATTGCATAAAGAAGGAAAAAAACTGAGTTGGTAAATTTATCAGAGAGGCGTAGACGTCTCACTGGATGTGATAACTGGCAGACTGTAGCCTCATCATTTAAGTGGTAAATAATTACGAATAAATTGCTTGCCCGGCCCTTCTAGTTCGTGTGCAGTATTACATGACATCAGGTAATGATAAGTGGAAAGACAACTGCAAAATCATTTTTGTATTTTCACTCTTCTAGTTTTTCTATTCCTCGCTGCTCGAGTAATTTTGTAGAGAAAACGATTAAACAGGCATTCCCATGCCGAGATTTTTTTTTAATGTGCGTCTTGAAATTGTTTATTGCTGTCGATGACATTCCTAAATGACGTCACATTGAAAGGAGACATTGGCTAGCGATGGGTAAATTATGCTATAAGTGTTCTAAATGAATAAATGTAGGAATATTAGGAGAAAAAGAGAGAGAAAAAGAGAGAGAAGGGGTGGCGTCGGGGTAGTGATTAAAAAAAAAGAAGATAGTATAGTTGAGTAATTTTCAATGATGGAAAATATAGCGATTTCTTCAAAAATCTTTTCAATCGACTATCAATTATCAAGAGCGTGTATCGAAGTGTGAGTATTCGCCATGGTCATTTTATTTGGAGAGATTATACTTATCGTGTCCATTTACATTAGTTACGTTCAACTTTAGGTCTATAAAGAGATAATAGTTGTATACAGAAACATACCACCTATTTGAACTTGTGAATATGAAAAAATGTAGTTAAGCTTCTTTTAAATGTAGTTGACAGAATTATATGAGAAATTAATTAATTTTCAAATAACACTTCATCGTAAGAAACTATTCAATTTCTAAAAAAGACATTCGATCATTCTCAAATATTGTGATTGAAAAGAAAAATGATTCCATCCCTTGTTAATATGCTTTATTGGAGTGCACCTTTCCTTTATACAAGCTTCACTCTTGCAATAATATTATGCAACGATTAGGACATATAAACACAGATAATATCTTTGAAAATCATGTTTTACTTTCGATTTGTGAAGCTTCCCTGCCCATTGACAATCGGAATTTATTTGTTTGCCTGTAAATGTTCAGGAAAATTGATTTAAACGAGAGGAACGAGTTTATTGATGCGTTTTATATGCCGGGTTAAACTCAGTTGATGTGGTTGATGACAGTGCACTTTGATTTGGAAGCAGTACAAATGTCAAAGAAGGTAATGGTCTTTTACATGACATTCATCGTGTAATGTAAAACAAATTTCCATTCTGTCAAGCTCTTTTGAACATTATTTCGAAGGTACAAAACACATTTTTAGAAAGATACCGTCAACTGGTAGAAAAGGCTAAACAAAATTATCATGAGCTTCCCTTCATTTAGAATATACGATGCAGTGCACAAGCCTTTTCCTATTCCACTTTGAGAGATTTTCCCCGGATTTTTGCCTAAAATCGAAGACTACACCCCACAAACCCGCCTGCCTGCCTGTCTTGAGTAACATTCTGAATCAAATGAAATTGCAATCTGATGACCTTTTCATTCTTGTACGAATTGATTTTTGCCTGATCCAAGCGGGCATGTAAACGCCAGAGAAAATGCTGAGAAATTAGATTGTCCCGAATTGGTTATACAAGCGGTTCATATTAGACCCACTGATTCGCTTATCTGGGTTATGATACGACACAGGCGGCGTCTCATAGTGGCGCATTGCATCCTTCCCTCCATTATTTTGTAATACAGGTTGGTGTACATTACGCATTGATGGTGTCTTTGAGATGACAGTTTTTTTCTCCATTCAAAGATCTGATGTAAAAGTAAAACACTTGCCCGTTGCCTTTATTTAATGGGGGGGGGGGGGTCATAACATCACTATTATACGTGCAAGCTTTGGAAGTAGCTGTCGAAAGAGAAAAAAAAATCAAGTGGTATTATGAGATGGTGGCAATCACATTGAATTTCCTGAAAATTAAACCTGTTGATGGGCTGAAATCTACTTTTGTGTTGACATTTGACAAATTGAAGGAATATCTCATTTATGACTATAACCGAGTTGATTGTAATGATCGAGGTAGTTTGTTGTTTGTATACTCTCTTTTTCTCTCTCTCTCTCTGTCTGTCTGTCTCTGTCTATTTCTCTCTCTCTCTCTCTCTCTCCCTCTCTCACTCTCACTCTCTCTTTGTCTCTCTCTCTCTCTCTCTCTTTGTACACAATTGTGATTGTATATTATGTCAGTGATATATATAGAATGTTCCAAAATTGTGCAAGTAGATATGCAAAAATATATATATATAAACCTGTTGCTGCATACATTATGCCACAAAATATTCTAGAAATATGTATTCAATATGCAATAGTACCATGTAGACATGTTGCTCCCACACGAAGCTGTCTTAGGTATCAATTCGAATCAATTGAGATGTTCATCTGGTTGGATAACATCAGCTTCAAGCTCCGAACCGTTCCACACTCGACAGGTGGATGACTAAGAGATACGGAGCAGACGACATTCTCAACAACTTTAAAAGTTTCTAGATTTATGAGATCACTTGGCGGGAACGCGTAGTGACATCAGATCAAACAAGTAAGATCAGTCATGATACAGGATGGGTGGAGCATTGAACATGCTTCTAAGAAATAGCCATTTCCTGAAGAAATCAAGACAATTTAATAATAAAAAAAGGATTCCCTGAATGGTGTGATTTTTCTTTCTTCCTTTTTTATTTTGCGATTTTTCTTTGAGATTAGCCTTGAAATGTCGACGAAAGAACAAAAGATATGCGTTTTTGTTCAGTCGATTGAAGCTTATAGCTCTGTCTGTCTCGATTTGCTGTCTGTCTCGATTAGATATGTTGCAGGAAGATTTTACAAAAACGGGTGCTTTTTACGAACCCTTAATAAGAGATAAACCCATCTAGAGAAATCACTATGCTAAAATACACTACCAGCGATTGCATTAATCATTAAAATCAGAGTGCGAAGTAAACGCAAAGCACGTCGTTTACGATCGTCGTATATTATTCATGTTTAATGTATCCATCGATGTTGGTGATTAGCATGCAGTCGTTGAAGATTTTCATGGATTTTTATGGCGCAAAAAAAAAACGTTGCTTTTTGCAAAACATTTTTATGCTCTACCATGCGCACGTAATAATATTGATAATAGTATTCCGCTTTGTATAGCGCTTAATACATAATGTCTCTATCGCTTTACAGAAATATCATTACTTAGAATTTAGAACGAATTTGATTATGGTCAATTTAATAACATACGATGTGTTGCTACAAACATTGATACAGAGTAAAAGGAATCACCATATTGGTTTGTGAATTCGTAATAGCACATCAGTTCCATTTTGCAATTTAGTTGTATATGATTTGAGACTGTCTTTTAAACGCAATGCTTATTTCACGATGGAAAATTATGGTTTGTTAAAATGCCGGGACTGGAGTACAATCATGCACTTTAAATGAATTCACTGGACTTCTTGCAATAAATGTATGTGATTCAGTTAGCATTCTGTGTTCATAAATCAGTGATTACATAATACGTTTCTTGCAATATGGCGGTAAGAATGGTAATCGTGTTTAGCAACCCAATCTACAGACGAACAGCAAATCAACGTTGTACACATAACAATTTATTTATGAAAAAAGAGAACAAATTTTGAACTTAAACAATTATGAGGTATGCTACTTTTTTTTTATTTTTTTATTTTTTTAAAATAATTAACAGCCGTGTAAAATGTACTTCCCAAGATGACTTGATCCGTTCAGAGATGTTGTACGTATACGTGGGCTCAATAATTCCATGTCAAGTTACCTGATAATGTATCTTGACGATGCGAGCAAATTATGTTCCCACATAATATCGGAGGTGCAATTCAATTCAATTTTTACCCATTTGGAACAATGTTATTTATAATACACACAATGACATTGGAATTTCACTTAACCTTCGCATTAAAAATAAACACCTTAACTCAACAGGGAAAGAGAGAAGCACAGAAATCCATTTTCCTCCATTTTATAATAAAAACAAGAACAAACGAAACCACACAAAAAAAAACGACATTTTCTACACTCTGCAAGGATAGCATAAACAAAAACAACAGGCTTAAGAAAATATGAATAAATGCCAAGATTAATACAAACTGGAAACATGAATACAGCTACTAATAACATTTCAATGTAGGTCTAATAATAGATGTATGCAGTGGTGTTTTTCTGATATTTAAGCTCAACAGATTTAAGTAGCGAATTCCATGAGAATAAGTAGGGAAGTGGGCTTGATACGTATAAAATATCTCTTGATTACAAGAGGGTCCTCCGAGTCGCCAAGCAAACAAAAACAGACTGAAAAAACCGCGGCCCCATTAATTCAAAGACAAGTATCCAAAACGAGAAGTGTCTAAAATTTGATGGTCTACTTTTCTTGTGTATGTGCCTATTTTTGAAATGTCAAACATGATGTTGTCCAGTTTCGTCCCTACGTGTGTTCGCTGCCAAATTTGCAATGACATGCGATGCATGGTAAATAATCACATTCTAGTGGGTAAAATGCTGATTGGATATGGCGAGCACGTCCCAAACTCAGTCTTATTCCAGTCTTCAAAACGTGTTAAGAATTTACGAAGATAATACCAATGAATATCGAAGCGTCGACCGATCGCTGAAGTGAAAGTAACGTGTCTGGCTATTTCCAATTACCGAAGTAGTTAGTTGTCGAAATTACGTTTATGGACTATTTTCTTCAATAAATTCGCGTTAGACCACAATGTTTATCCGCAAACTCTCAAAATAGCACTAGAAAATATCATAAGGTATTTGAAAGGAATAATGCAAGACACTTTGTACATTCAAACAGGCAATTGGGGTTCGTTTTCTGAAGTCATAATGTAGAAATATATATTGATTTCGGTATTATGTGTAGCGATTTCACTTTTTGTCACGCTAGGGCCTTAGTAGTTTTTTACCGCCCGACTTCTGTTCAATCTACGCCGTTGTTGCGCTGCATTCAGTTCAAAAGGTTTACTAAAAAAATTGTAATACTTTTTTATCTTTTCTCCATAATCATACCTGTTGTATGATATTAAAGAAAATACGAATATTAAATAAAGCCAGAGGATGCGACAAGATATACATCATCGGAGACTAAGACATTTTCAATAATAGACGGAGGCAGTCCTCCACAAAACAGCAAACTGCTTCTGTTTTTCACGCGATGCGCCCGGCATAAATGCATTTTAAATTTTCACCTCAATTTCAGGGGGCTGACGAAAATAGCCCCCAGAGCGCCAGGCAATAGAAGAAGAAATCAATATGGAAACCGTGCATTAAAACTAGTGACATGATTCCCTGTGGGTGGAAAAGAATCTCTAGGCTTGTTGGCAGACCAGGTTTGTCGACCCCTAAAAAAAGGTTGCAGCTTCGTGAAACAGAAATAGATAAATTAGCTTAGCAAATATTGAAGAAGAGCTTGCCTTAGCGGTGGTGAATACATTTATGAAACGTCTGTTTCGTCCATTATCTGAATTTCGTTCAATATTCTTTAAGAAAAAAGAATAACCGTTGACTCTTTCAGACTGGTTTAAGGGAACATTAATCGTTTAAAAAACAATAATATAGCCTTTTACCTCAATAAATAAATACATTTTAACAACATCTTAAAATGTTAAAACGTTATGCTCAAACACATGGGGCAGATGTCCCTACCAATTGAATTGTAATTTTAAAGAGGGGATATAAGTATAATAAATATATCAAGAACCTCTTGTGGAATAATGCTTTAAGCACTGACAAAGTCAAACTGAATGAATAAGAATGAATGTAACATTACAACAACAAAATCGAACTCGTGAAAAGATGCCACAATAACCTTAACATATGGTATGTAGATGGATTGGACTCTGGACGATGCACTGTCCTTGCTTTGATAATTTCTTACATCCTCACACAAGGTGATATACCGACATTTCATCCCTCTTGGCCTATGAGTACCTTGCTATGCTGGTGTGATGATAATTACCAGAGCTCTCAGGAAGACCATTCATACTGATGTGGCCGCCCTTGGTAAATAGAACCTCGTTCAGGCTATCATTAATGTATGTTGCTGTTATTATTATGTTATTATGTACTTGACTGTATAAAACCTACATTTTAAAAAGGACTCGGTTTACAGACTATATGTGATGTCGTAGTTAATTCTTATCCTCACTTCTCTCTTTTCGTCTTGATACAGATACTGTCTCTGATCTAATTAGCATTGACATATTGTCATTGTAGTGTAATTTTTGTTATTTCTAAAATATCATCCAACTGGCGTGTGAGTGACATTTTTACTAGAATGGCCATGTTTCTGTTTCTAGTTTTTGTTTTATTGTCATTTTCGTTCTCCATTTGGTTTGTGGAATAAGACTTTTTTGTCCAGATTATATTTCATTCTTTTCTCTTTGTTAATATTAGTCAAGTTCCTTTACCATTGTATGATAAATGTGTTTGCTCCTGGCTTTCTTACGTCACATATGGAAGGGAACTTTATTTCTCAAATGTTATTCTCTCCCATGTTATCACAGTGAAGTGCTTTTTCCGGAATTATAGATTCAAAGAAAATGACTATTCTTCCAACTAAAGGTTCGAGTGGCTAATAACATGTAATCCTGACATACAAATTCGGATACCCTTACAAAACTTCCCGGAGCTGTAATTAAAAAAAAACCTTCATGAAAATTGGCGACAAAGAGTGATTGAGTTGAAGATATTTCGAAGACCTGCATGGCGGGAATCCCATTTGTACTATCGCTTTGATGCTCAAGACCATAAACCCTTCCGACCATTCAGGTGTTGAGTTAGAGCAGGAACGTGCGATCAATTTACCGCTGCTCTCTGTAACTCAACGTAAATTTTCCCCGAGTATTACTCCAACCATCCACTGGGGCAAAAAATATATTAGCTTTATTGCCCTCATTCAAAAATAGACTTCTCTTTATTCCTTTCCCTCCCTCGCTCTCTATCCCTCTTCATACAATTTTCTAGTACGACAGAAGTGTCGGTAGTACGTCGAAAGAGAAACAACTTGCTAAAGGCATCTACCCAGTGTCTTGCCTTAAAGGGTGTATTAATCCTAGAAAATAGGATTACATCATAATCTTCACCGAGGCATCAATACATATCGCAGTTCATATTGCGTTGGGTGATGTTAGAATGGTTTCTTATAGATCGTTTATCTTCATGGCATATTGCGGTTGGGAGTATTCCACTGTATGTATAAATAAGATTCAAACATACGTTTTTTCCCTAAAATTAAAATATTAATGATTAGCCGCTTTCGAAATCATTTTATTTTTATTAGAATATCAAATAATTTGGACAAAATTTGCAATACATGGCTTAAAAAATAGGTTCTAAAAACTGTCTTTACATTTCTTGCAGGTAGGTTGGAACTTTTTTTTTACTTGCTTGACTTACTTGAGTTGCTTGATTGACAAAAGGCTGTGATGTGAGCGCTTTGAAATAAAGAAAACAATATTTCTCACATTATATAAATTATAAAGTTAAAAGTCTTTCCACAAATCATCTATAGAATATGGCACACCAAAGCCATAACATATAATCTTTCCTCAGTTGGATAAACGTTACAAATAGTAATCCACATTTTCACGCCCAGGTTTAAGATTCGCATCCATGTTAGAAATAAGATCACATCTCAGACATTTTTTTCAGCAAAAGATTCAGTGCTTCAATTATTTGAGTGGGAGTGACGCCCATTGTAAATTATTAAGTAAATATTTATTCAGTCTTTTCACCCCTGAATGACTTATAGAAATGGGCGGACTTAATCTGAAACGTTAATGCAATGTGCCAAGCCAATATACATTAGCTGAATGGAAGCATCGTGGCAAACATTAAATGATTACAAAATAAATCTGTATCAAATCGACCTACTTTGTGTTTCCTTGGTGCATTACCTCATTTGCCACATGTGACAGTCTTCGTAAAGGATGATTTAACATGAGACAAAATGATAAGGGACACCCTTTAAGCCACCCTCCTTGGTATGCAGGGGTGTAATGTCATTATATTGATTGCAACTCTGTCCTTTAGCCCCTAATCCAGTCCAGCTTGGATTTTTTGTGTTGCCAAGAGGTAGGTTTTTAATCGCGTTTCTGAGGTCAGACAAGGCGAACGCATACAATATTGACGCAATACTTTGCCCCGCCGCGCCCGCCGGCAGCGCTAAAATGCCATTTAGATGCATCCGCCATTCTATTAAGGAGGAGGGGATTTCTTGTGTAGACAAGAGGCCAAAGTAGATTAACTTATTATTTTATTTTTCATAATAATTGTTTAAGAGAGGGAAAATGTGTAATGAATTGCAGGATATGACTATCCAAGAGTGAAGTAATGCAATCAAAAACAACATCTGCGGCAGCAACTTGGAGTGACATCATTTATCGTGAATGAATATTTCTTTAAACAATGCATTCTTTTGGTGAGCTTTCGTGTACAATATTTTTACTACAAAGCATATGACTCAAAGTATATATTGTACATTCTGTTCAGTCATATTGAAAAATAAAGGAAAATAGCCTTTGCTTACATCAAAGAATTAGTCACTATATGACACGATAACAGAGGACGGGTTTGCTTTTTCTCTGCTATAGACATGAAACGGTAAGAGTAAACCCAACTGCTCCAACCTTGTATTTGACACGGTCTATATCCTAGAAACTAAAATGATTTTAAATATTCTGTTTGAAGATAGTTATTGTAGAATGAGATTTGAGACAATATTTTTGAATTCACTCAGTATATTTTTTTTCCGGCGACCTGTACCTTCTCTCACCCCCTACCCGCTTGATGAACCTGTTAATGCCCCCCTCTCCATCACTAAGGGGGTACTTACCATGCCTCTGCCTGAAGCTAACTACCCCTCTCAATGAACGACACCCACGTGAGGGTGAATATTTGCCTCTATTGATTGCCTGAAATTAACCCTGCTAAGGTGAAAACCAACTCTTCCGATATATATGGTTACCGAACGTTTGGATCATTCGATGTCACCGTGGGTATCCGATGTTTTCCTACCACTACTCTTCATTAAGACGCCACATGGCTAATCTATGCATTTAATGCTCATGCATGGTTTTAAACGTTCGTCGAATAAGCTTAATATGGATACCATTTTTAGGAACCCAAAAAGCAAAGTTTACGGTATTCTAAGTATCCTAAGGTCTTAATAAATCACTCTTCTTCCTCAAATTGGCACCAATTATTTTTATTTTGTACTCCTATATGATATGTATGACAAGTACCAATGTGAATATAAATTCAATACAAATTCGATTAGCACACAAAAATTGTGATTATAAATTTCACCCGCGTTGCCAATTTAGAGACTGTAAAGATTACGTACAATAAAATCATTATCATTCATGAATGATTCAATGTATTGCACTAGAAATGGACCCGAAATTCTCTCAGCATTGTGCTTTTTTGCTCATGTGCCATGAGTAATTCCTAGAATTCTAGATGAAAATATATTTATAAGAAACGTCACTAAAAAGGAGACACTAAAATGCTATGAGTTAATTTGCTCCGTCCAAACCTGACAAAGAAAAGACTATGGGCTCAATATCAAAATCATATGATATGAAAACTTGACCTAAAGAAAGAAAAGAATTGCTGTACATTTTACAGTTTTGTTCTCTCTTCCACGAAATCTATCAATCCTGTCATGAAGTCATCAATGTATGAAAGCGTTTACTTGGACGACATATGTCTGCATATATCGCTTCGTTGCTACTGCAGTGCGATGAATATTAAAGGAAGGTAAATGATCGCAGTATTACGGAAAGAATTTCAAGGAAAGATCGTCTTTCCGCCGTCTGTCGTATCAGTAAGGCATTCAGTGCTTGCATTAGGCAAACGCCCCTTCATTTCAATTGGGAACAGTTGTGTAACTCTCGCAGCCCTGAGGCTCATTAGGAAACTCAACATGTTCAATACATCCCGTTTGACTCACAGCTGAACTATTGTAAACCTTCGAAGAAAGGAGTACGCCGACGCACCATTCAGCGTAGGGTGGCGCCGATTTTCATCTATCCCTCATTCAAAGGCCTGAATTTAGAAAGATAAATACATAGATGTTAAACTTGTAGTCGGTTTTTTGCATTGACATCTTGTTCTCTCATTCAGGCGCGCAGAAACTATGTCAGACAAAGTCGTAAATATTCGTCAAAATTTAAATAATTAAAACCTGTTTTGTAAATATGTAAAAAGCTTTCTTTTCAAATAATGTAACGCAAAGAAAAAATTCTTGCGTAAGATAGGACATATTGAATGAGAAAAACAAGAAAACAATTTTTGGCTCTATAATATATCAATGTTTTCCAGTAAAACAAACTGGTTGTTTGTGCATCTATTTATGATATAGTTTGGAAGCAGCTGTGATTTGGGTGTCCCTTAACGAGGCTACCGGCTGATTCTAAGAGAAAAATATAAGATTATTATCATAAGAAGCTTCACTGGATGCCTAATCTTCTGGGGTTTCTCAGTAATGGCTAAGCCAATGGGCATAATCCTAGACATGCTATCTTTAAAAAAACACGTAGAAAAACGTAACAATATCTTTAATGAAAATGACATTCCTGATAAAGGGTCATGCACGACGAATAGAAATGTGCTTTTAAATGCAGTCGTCTGCGGGTTATGCGACTCGTGAGTTAACCCTTGTTTACCGAGCTGACAAATCTGTTTTGACGGCAGTTTTTAATGTGACGTTTCCAATCAATCAATTCTGAATGTGAAAGTCTCCAAGCCATTTTTCCCAAGTTAATACAGGATTTGGGTTACTGTAGGATGGGGGCAGGGGATCGATGACCCCCTGATGATTTTCCAAAACATGTCCCGTTCCCCTCCCCTCCCCTCCCCACCAAAAATGTAAAAAAGATCTCTCTCTCTTTACCCGCCCCCCCCCCCCCAATTCTTATGAACATTCTGGAGACGCATATCTATAGGTATGGTAGAAAGTGGATTGCATAGTTTTTAAATGTGTATTACGCAGGTGACACATTAACGTTATCTGTAATTGCATTAGTAACTTGATTAACAATTACGATAATAAAAGATGATAAAAACGAATGCCATTTGGTTGTATCCGTAAACAATGGTAATTCAATGATTCATGCTTCTTCGTTATTATCAATATAAAGACGTGCACATAAATATGTCATGCCATTATCAATTGCACCTTTGAAAATAACTATAAATAGAACATTTTCAAACCAAGATCCGTCCTCTTTCTGTTAGCTATTGTAATAAATAAAGACATTATATTAAAGAGATGGTATATGTTGATCATGAAATATATTAACCTTCAGCTTCTTTTGAAAGTCTTCCCAATTCCCTCCTCTTTGTATGCTCAGTCTGCGTTTACCTGGCTGTCATGTTAAAAATGTAGATGGAATCAATAAAACTTATGAAAGGAAGAGCGAGCGTAAGTCAATTTAAGAAGGGCAAAATGTTGAAAATTGGAAATGTCATTTCGTGTTAAATTGACAGTTCCGTGAAATTGTTGTTTCTTTTGTATTTATGTAGTGGAAAAGAAGAAGCAAGGCTGTGTTTTTTCTTCCTCGCTGTCTCAACCACGATGCGATAGAAAACAACGGGAATGCATAATGTCTAGTGACAGAATAAGCGGTCGGCATGAATCTTGTCTCATTTTATAAGCAAAAGAAACACACATTTACAGCGACTTGCCTTCATCGTATGGCGTGAATTACCATTCGCTTTGCATGCATTATAATTAGGCTGCAAAGAGGAGAAGAAGGTCACATTTCTCCCTGATACAGTGTAACGTGAATGTCCGCAGTTTGAATGCAATATATTAAGAGACTGCATGCACAGTGCATTTTAAATGTATTGCTCTATAAACACTATTCATTGAATTGCGAAGTATTTTATGCAAAGACACGCTCGCTCTCAGATTTCAGTTTTGTAAGGCTTTGTTCTTATTGGTTGATAGCCTTACTGGCTACGGTTTCCACTCAAGTTCAACCGATCTCCTTTCACTTGAGGGATTTGTTGTTTGGGAAGCGTAGGTGCATGGGGGAAACTTCTGGATTAAGTTTACCTAGAAACGGTTCCCTCGGCACCTGGATCATTCAGTATATATCCAATACAAATTCATCTTTTAGATTATTATGTATTTATAACAGGAAGAGAAATACAGTTAGGGATATATTGACTTTAATCTTAATATTCTTACTTGCGTCATATGCCTACGTGAAGCTAATTTGTAGTCATATTTGATCTGTAAGGTATAGAATGATATTAATTAATATCTTCATGTTTAATAGTGTAACATTATGGTTTGCTTTTATTAATTTATCTATTGATTGTTATCCATGGCATAATACACCCTTCTAAAGCATCTTCATCAGATATTATTCTGGTCTTTTTTAATTTCGTGCATCGTTTAGTGCCATTTACCTATTTGCTGCTCCGTTTGAGCCCTTTGTTAAATTTGTACAACTTCCTCTAACTCTGTATTCTATATCTTCACAATGCCTCTCCAAATTCCAAATTTTCTACATTCGCCTCTTGACCCCCTTCATTTCCCACCTATGCTAAAGATAAAGACGAGGAGACAGAGAGAGGTGCATCAAGATCAGGGAGGCGTGTATAATCATGTCTCCACTACCTGGTGATAAGTATTACTCACGATGTGGTGCACTGAAGTTAGCTGTGATTTTTACTTAGCAATGTAATATGTATCACCACCTCTCGGGACACAGTATCTTAGACAGAAGTCAAGCACACGATGGGTTAAGCGTTACAGGTTTATGCACGTTATATAGGCTTTATTTTCAGCCGCATTTAATTTAATCCCCACCCATACACACACATAAACACACTCTCATACGCACCCACATAGAAGCGCGCACACTAGTGAAGACAGGAATGTGTCCCTGTACTAAGAATTACATATCTCGTCGAGGAAAATTGCAATGTTAACCGCTAAATACTGTCCCCAGTTTTACATTTAACCCTCATATATTCCTTATTAGGGGCTTTTAGATTTGCGTGGACTATACGTGTGACGTCCTTTCAAGGCAGTGCATTAAAAGGACGTCGATCCTAGCAATCCACGTTGTCGTTCGGCAAATCTAAAAGTCCCTATTGCCTTATAACAACATACTGATGCTGTTTGCATCAAAATTAAGTTGATTTTGATATTTTCCCCGTGCTCATTACCTGAGAGGTCACAACAGATATGTTTATGGATTTGGATACACGCAACAGCGTACATATTCAGCGACAAGGCGAGCGCAATATTCCTGCTGAAACCCTGATTGGTTAAGTTTGTCTGCTACACACATGCATGCGACAGGTGCGTCGCGGAATAGCAAAAGAGTGTGCGGTGACAACATAACTCATCATACAACATTTAAAACGTTTGATTTATCTTGTAGTAGCTCACTGGTCGATATCCCCTATTGCTTGGGACGATTTCATACTCTGTCTATGAATTCATCTACAGCTTGGCGTTTCCACCCTCGGTTATGTATTTTCAAGTTTTTTCTCGACTCGACTCGATGAATAGAGTCTTCATTTACCATTTCTTATGACCCCCAAGTCAATTGTATTCAATAACTATATTAACAATCTCTATCTCATTCACTCTTTCTTTCTCTCTTTCTCTCTCTCTCCCTCTCTCCATATATATAAATATATATGTATATTTCTTTATATATAATGTGTGTATGTGTGTGTGTGTTTGTGTATGTCGTTGTCATCTGAAAGTTGCCAGAAAAACAATGTTCATGTTATGACACAAATCTTGGATAGTTTAATCTTGCGAAGTCTATAATTAACATCGGCCATTTTAAAGATTGTAATTATATCTACTTGAAATCCAGTTGATCATGTTAATAAAACACAAAGATCATCACCGTCTTTAGCTCTCATTCCCCATTTATCTCCTCTCCTATTTCGCCCTTTTTAAAAATACAATTACCCAAATATATTTATTATTTTCCGAATTTGATTATTAGACTATTTGCTCCATGTTATCACTTTTTCTCACTCATCTCCATCTCGTCCTAAAGATATCACATCTATCTGCCATCGGCCCTTAGATCTATGCCAGGAGTGCTGAGGGTTTTCGCGCGTGTTTGCACGTTTAGAATGATCATGTTGACATGTCGGGGAAATCAAGTAGGGGAACGGAGAACCCACCCTATCTCGTCCCTTGGTCAACATCCCACACACGTGGCACATGATAGAGCTCTTCAAGATCCTGCCTCTCACGTGGCCGCTAACATACTGACAGCATGGCGGAATGCTTTGTTCTCCAGTGAGATCACCGTCTGGTGTTTTAACGCCATAAAACTGTTCAAACTGTGATCATTCTGGGGTGCGTTAATTCTGTGATGATATTTCACTGGAGCCTTCAGCATGTTCACATAGCCAACAACATTGAAAGTCGTCCATGTATCATAAGTTACGTGACAGTGTGGAATAAATCCCTGCGCATGATTTTCTTTATTCCATATCGCTAGGGCATGAAAAAAAAACATATAAACGATGGGTTTGCATTAAAAAATACTGCTATACAGCGGACATTGTGTGTATTACAAAACATATCCCAGTATTCGTTAAAAGTTAAACTGTGCTATCTTTTGTAAATACTTGTCAAAAGTCAACTAAAAACTAAAATGCACCCCTGGCCTCATAGCATCTCATAGCATTGCGATGCCAGACATTGCCAGTCGATGAAGTAATTTCATCATGGCAGACTTAATCTTAAACTTTGTTGGATGCAATTGAAGTTTTAAAAAAACATCGCTGAGGCTTCCAAAACCTCTGCGGACTCTGCATATCTATACGACAAACACATTTTGTAGAGCTCTCGCCATTTTGTTTTGTTTTCCCATCTCAGTCTTGCTCTTTGAAGGGGAAAGAACATTTCAATGCACACTTCATTACCGGAGCTAATCATCCCCTCAAACCTCGCCAACGGTCCCGTCTACTGGTTTCCGCTGCTGGAAAATGTCATGCATGCTTCCATGATGTTTCTACGTGACTTTTTATCTCTTCAGCATAACCCTTTCATTCTCATCGCCCAACTTTAGAAGTCCTTCTTCAAAATCGACAAACACCGCATATATTTTAAGCATGCATGTCTTACAGTTAAAACTTTATCCAAGACTCTGTATCGAACGAAACTAAATTTACCAATAATAGCTAATGCTGATAGATTTCGTATAGAGTCTGTCTCTTTTGCTATAAGTTAGAGAGAATTACATTGGCATTCGCATTATCTAATAATTTCCTTCATTAATACATGTATATCATAGGAATTCCTAATAAAATCATTATGAGATTATTAACAAATTGTTTAGGCTAATACAAGGGAGGTGGAAATAATTTTTTCTCCAAAGCAATCAAAAAAATATAATGATATAATAAAAAAGTAAACCACCTCTAAATTATTTATTTCACTGTACATGTAATGAATTTCTTTCTCATTCCCCCAGATTCCTCTCTGGATTCCTTAAATTAAGTAAGACAAGTGTCAATCGTTCATGAGAACGACAACAAAAGAGTTCTTAGCCGTAGGTCATGACACATTAATTAGTAAACAAAAAGGTTTTCATTTCAGAGGTTGATATATATAGTAACGTTAATCAAATGAATGGCTATAATTTCATAAAAATTGTCAGCTCGTCTACTCATACATGAAACAAAGCGTCAGTGCTTTAAATTCTCAACTTTTTATTCATTTATTTACTCATGGATTTTGCTACACTTAATATATTCATTAACAAAGCAAGTTCTATAACTGTTCTTCTTTCATACTTACCTTCTTAAGTAATTCAAGTCGTGGATATTTGCAAATCGATTTGCAGGTGGTATTAAATGGGCTTATGATTTTAGAGGCCTACTTTAAAATGTATTAATTCGTTATTGACACATGCTTACTTAAACGTGTCTGGCATTCTAGTCAGACACTGTACTTTGATCACGTATCAGGAGAGTTTTCCACCGTCCCTTGAGGATTTAATCATCGTTCCATCTCATAATCATATTATTGCAGTTTCCAGCAGACATTGGCGAAAAAAGCATGGCCCAAGAATACATGAAGCTCCCATAACTGCGATAAGATCTGCGCCTTTCTAGAATTCTCCTCCGATTTTTTGTGAACTTTATTAGTCCTTGCATCCCCTCATTTTCCGCCGGTATGATGTTCTTTTGGTCAACAAAATCTTCTCAGTGCTCGAGGCTACAGTTCCGTTTACTTCGTTTCTGCTTTCACAAAAAGAGTCGTTAGACACCGACGGGTATTGGTTAAAAACCGTCCTTCATTTTTAAGCACGTATGGGCCTGATAAAGATCTTGCCTCTTCTCAGTCCCATGCGTATGATTATGGGTAGGAAGATTCCCCTTTTTTCTTTCACAGTCCCTCACTAGTGCCTTCGTGTGGCTGTTTCTCTTCCCTCCGCAAATGCACTAACCAGCAGATGACTATACAAACTAAGTAAGTCTCTATGGAGATGCATAACATCAGCAAAGGGATTGAGCTATGAATACAAAAAGCAGACTATTTCGGAGTGCTGGCGAATAACACGTTTTAATGGTAAAGCCTATAAATCATATATGCACGAGTAGCCTGCAAACGTGGATAGAAAGTGTGATTTGGAACAACATGGTGATAATTTGAACGGGGTAAAAATAATTTAAGTCCTTTTATTACTGATCCCAAACGGCAGTATCATTTTGTTAAATATTTACAAAGCAGTTACACTTATATGCAGATGGTGTTTCAAAGGCAATGACTTCCATGTCATTTTTAAAATGAACGATCATAACAGATTGACTACTTCGTAACGTCTTTGACATCGAAATATCTAGGGGGGTTGTATATATATATATATATATATATATATTTTTTTTAGGGGGGTCTTTTTTATATTTTTTTATTCAAATTGGAACTTAAATTACAAAGTTAGAATTAATGCATAAGTTTGTCCTTCCCCCAACCCATTTTAGACTCCATCGTTATTGACCTTGGTATGTATACATGCAACTCGAGGCGAGTGAATAATTACCCCCTTTCTAAAAAGCACTCACCCTCAGAGCATATTCTTCATACGGTCAGAACGTCATGTATAGTCTGACTGATACAAATTTGCTTCATCCGGTACTGCAGATACATTATTCGCTGTTCTTGTCTCATTTGCAATTCTGTACTTGGGCAATTCTTTCATCATTCAATTTGATATCTGACACTGGAAAGGATAAAAGGGGATCTTTTTTGTTTGTTTAACCTTTTTGGGGGTAACGGTAGAAAGAGAAAAGACAGTTATGAATCGCTATTTATTAGTTTGATTCCTTCATTTCTTTAAATTTCGGTGAAAAATTCCCTTCTCAAGTTTATGAAGAATAAAACAGAAAGAAATACAAGAATAGATCATCAGAATAATATATTTGTGTACAAAATAATAGATATAAAGAAACTGAAACAAAACATTTTCCGTTCCACTATGATTGATAGTTCGATCAACGTCGTCCTTGCCATTTTGTTTTCTCTCTTCCGAAATTCGGAAGGATTTCATTTATTCATTTCATGATAAGTCGTAAAAAGGCTCTAGTCGGACAATGAACCATGATAGCTCCATCATGTCCATAAAAGACGCTTAACTTCCTAATAACGGGACATTACTAGAACCGGCTTTGAATAATCCGTTGTAGCCTT
Organism: Strongylocentrotus droebachiensis; assembly: GCA_035222895.1. NCBI lineage: Eukaryota > Metazoa > Echinodermata > Echinoidea > Camarodonta > Strongylocentrotidae > Strongylocentrotus > Strongylocentrotus droebachiensis. The sequence continues at coordinate 228,108 of JAVYIG010001256.1, read as the reverse complement.
TGTTTCTTGAAAGACGGTGTTTTTTCCTGAAGAGATAACGGACTGGTTTCCGGGAAAAAACCCTGCATGACCGAAGGTATGGGCAGATGAGATGAAATGAGGGGATGTAAAAAGAGATAAATTGAGCAGTTATGTGTTCAGAAATTAATTAAGTATGTCAAAGAACATGGAATATTCTTTGGTAGAAGAAGTGAAATATACAGATTGGCTACACCACAGTTAATACTCCGGTTTTTCTTTTCATGTGCGCCGACTGCGTTGTGCGTTTCAAGTTTGATACTGAAAATTTAGAATCAATGTATTTCGTGTATAATCACTCCATTTTAACCGCATTTTCGATATAATTCGGATATGAAAGATACACTAAGGCCGAAATGTATTCCTGTTTTTTTCTTCATTAAAGTGTTCCATGTTGCTCTGGTGTAGTCAAACTATGAGCTTCTAAGTATATCTTCGGCAAAGAGTTGTTGCAGTTGAAATACTCCCCCAGGGAACTGCAAAACGCTTCCTTAGGTAGACTACTTAACGCTCGTGTTAATCTATATTCGTGAATGTAAATCTTGTTTCGTCTTATGGTCAAGTGATGGGGAGATACAATAGTCTTGAGACACAACACACTACATTGCACTTAAGATTTATCCTATTTTGCAACCTTGTCAGCCTAAATATGATTTATACGGGAATACTTTTCCTTTGTAACTTTATTGCTCTTCTTCTAATTTTCATTTAAACATATCATGTAAACATGACTTTTTTTTTTCTTATTCATCATTTACACATGTTTCCATTTTTCTTATTTTAGCTTATCAGATCATATGTTCTGTGTCATTTTATACACTATGTTTTATATTATTATATTCATATTACAATATTCGAATATGTTATATTTGAGTATATTTCACAATTTATACCATCTTATTTGGGGTATATTTTACTGCAATGTTGTATTGCGGGTAAGCCTGAATCCGATGACCGGGGTAATATAGGCACATCGTTGTATCATAGTATTGGGCGCTATATAAAAGCGGAATATTATTACTATTATTATTCAATTATCCCTAATCATCATATGGTTAACATCAATTTCTTAACATTGCAATACCCTCTCTGCTTATATGTATTGCTTGTGGTATTTGTATTTGTATTTCAGATATATTTATATTTGTTTCACGGCCCTTTTGTAAACCAGCCCAGTAGCTGAATGGGGGTTTAACTGTATTTTAAAGAAATGACGCAATCAATCTATCCATTACAAAATTTATCTTGCAACATCCACACGCTATTCCTTGAATCTTTTCAAATCAAATCAATCGAAGGACAACTAATTTCCATCCATAATATGCCTCCTGGGTGCCTTCGAAGCTCGATAGAACGAGGGTCCAAGCGACAGCTCCCAAGGAAGGCGAAACCAACCTGGGATGATTATACATGCGTGCGTCATACTCCGCTCGCCTGATAAAGCGTACCTACCAAAATATCTTTTCGCGCCAAAAATAGCCCGTGTTTTTTCCCCTCTCCTGAAAACTGAAGTGCAATTTCGGATCCCGTTACCGCGCTTTTATTTTTAGGGCGTGCAAGGTTATTTTTAGCAGCTTGAGAATGTTTTTCCAACAACCATTGTTGATTTTTCTATTCCCAAAATGGATTGCACTTATCCAAAACTAATGTTTTACCAATGATGTAAAACCCTTTCCTTCCGTTGATTTATATAAGATTGCTAAATTAGAAAGGTTCCTAATAATCATTTCCATCCGCTTAACATTTCGAAGAGCTCTCAAGTCTTCTCGACCTAGCCCTCCTTGAAGTACGACTGTTCAAAAGGCTCTCTCGACCTTCTCTAAATTACAATTATTATTCATTCTTATGTCCACTTGTTTTATTCAAGCTTGTCACGATTTCAATTCGCGAAAGAGGTGACCGATTATTCTTGTGCACATGTTCCTCTCATCGTTTTCCGTGCACGCGTGCTGGAACTGTCACTTTTTTTAACGTAACTTCAGATGAACTGTCGTTATGTATCTCTATTATCTGCGTTGTAGTGAGGTATGATGTTCGATGTCCGGCCGCGTGAAGATTAAGATAGTCAAAAGTGCAGTTGGAAAACTGAGGAAAGTACCTTTTTAATTATGGTTTATTTTGCAGAAATATTTGATACCCAAGAAGGGGTTGCAAGCTTTGAAATTAATCTTCGTCTGTATGTTGTATGTAAAGCTAGTATAATTTACAGGAAACAATTCTATATCGTTTTAAATTCAAACTCTTTTATGCTTCCCTATATAATAATATGATTTTAAAGCATAAAAAGTACAATGTATGTTGATCCATATAATATGTAATGGTCTACCTCCGACTGTGATTTTGACTAAGTTGCTATGGTAATGAATGCAACCACTAGTAAAAGATTTGACAAACCGTAGACAATCATCATATTATGCATTTGAAACTAAATCGAAACGTGAATGAATAAATTAGTATACTCAAGATATATATTTAGCGACAAATCTCTCCAGATCGAGTTTTGGTTAATACTATGAAATGGTTAACACTATGAAATGACATCAGCTGAAATCTTGGATAGAGCTAATGCTCTCTCGACGAAGACCAAATGAAAGAAGAAATTTATGAGCGATTGAATTAAATTGAGCAACAGTTGTGAGTATAGAATTAATGTGCAAGAATTACTTTCTCTACCTTTTCTGTTGAAAAGCTGCTGAATTTATTTGGAATGCTGGTAGAAAGGAATTTTTCACGATTTCTGGACAATGAATAAAGCAATTATTATAATCAAGTAATACCAGACATACATTTTCGGTAACCGTAAGTAATTCGGTAGACGTATACGTCACTCAAGCCCAACATCCAATCATGGACCTACTCCAATTCACATATGCATGTTCATGCTCGTCAAAACCCTCGGGCGCTAACAGGAGTCAATAAACTATTCCTTGCATCCCCCCCCCCCCCGTTTCCAAATCACACGCTCATAGTATACGACAGGATATGCATACTCCAGTTCAGTAATAATAGTTTCAACTACTAGTCTACTAGCTCTGTTCGTCCATTGTTAAAGATCTTATCCGATCAAAATACAACTTGATATAAATGGAAAAATGAATGAATGTTGAATACGAATATAAAGGAACAACAAGTATTCATCCTTTCATTATTGCACAAAAGGAAATTAAAACCTCATTTTCCGCACTCCTCCAAATTACGGGTCAACAGGGGTCAAATTTACCGAAGTTACAGTGACGACATAACATGTGGAGCCCATTGGTTCACCTGTATAGCTGAGGCGATGAACCGTGATTAATTAATGCAAAGTCATTGTGAATATGCGTACTCCAAATAAGATGATGTCATCAAGTAGATAGCTAGATTTTAGATCGACAACTTCCGATTTTCAAAGCTTTGGATTTTGAGTTTTTAGAGAGCTGATAGAAAATAAAATGGCATATAATTGATATTATTGTAATCTATGGCTTATAAGCTTTCCGTTGATAAATAAATCACCCATTTCATTTTTCAGTTCGGATATGTTCTTTAACTATGCAATCAGATAGTCAACCGTCTCTGTATTGTGACGTCACGTCTGAGACCGAGTGAGTTAATCATCTGCGCACACACAATAAATAGTAGACCACATGTGGTCCAATAAAGATGAGACTATAGGCGGTGTCACACAGAAAATTCCCTTAAAAAATCCCTTGAAAAATCCTTTCAAAGGAGAATTTTCTTGCTTTGTTAGAGGATTTTTAATGGGATAATTGATGACAGACAGCAACAAAGAGGATAACTAAAATCCGGATAACTAAAATCCTGATTTTTGGCCTCTGTGTGACACCGCCTTATCTGGTGGCGTTAAAGAGGCCAGTCCAGATCCTGTACGCCGGTGCCCAACAAGTATGACGTCAAACCCTACTGTCTTTTATCATTTATTATCCTTTTATGGCTCAATTTTACAATCTTATAATGTTACATATTTTATGCCTTTTGCGGTCTTTCTTTGATGATAAAAAAAGAAGCGCTGAAAGGATAGGGAAAATTCCCTAAATTAATTTTCTTTTCTTCTATTGTTAGGTAGTTCGTCAATTCGTTGGGTTAGTTTTTTTTTTTCTCTCTCTCTCCCTCTCTCTCTCTCTCTCTCTCACTCTCCCTCTCTCTCTCTCGTTGGAGGAACTATCAGCTTTCTTTTTGAATTCGGTCCGACACCGCCCCTTATTAGCGTCTGACAGTAAATACACACAAGAGAATCTCGTGTTTTTTTCTTCATCGATATCATCATTATGATTTCCTGTTTTTATCAAGTGGAATACGCCCATAATTCACTCTCGCGAAAGGTCTCAACTGACTGTTGTTTAATTTGACACATAGATGTACATGAAGCTGTCTCAAAATAGCCGAATGAACGGAAATGAATTCAACTGAATTGAAGTGTTTTTTATTGCACACAAAAATAATCTGTCATAGGCATAGAGCTGAAATACAATCGAATCCACAGTATAAAATAAGAAACATATTCAAAGCATGTACCATCTAACATTATTTCATCGAAATTCAGTAGAGTACTGAATTTTCAGACAGGCCACAGACGAAAAATAACAAGATATGACTTTTGACATTCATAAAAAAGAGATTTTTTTCTTCATTTATGGCACGATTTTTTTTGGAAAACCTCCACGCTTTCGTCGCCTGATTTAGCTACATGAGAAATGTCACCTTTTCCCTTCTCATCTCACATGCACGTACTCGTTTGAGCATGAAACATGATCTTCTATTCAAAGGCACTGCTTTGGGTTTGTTTTAGATTCTTCTGGGAGAAAAAATGTGTCATTTAAGAGTCGCCAAGGATCCACCTGCATCACAACGCTCCGCCCACGTCCAATTTTTTTCTTAATTTTGCCTTTTTTCTTTCAGTCTATGCCAGAAACAAGATATTCCGAAATCAATACATATCATTAGAGCAATGGGCAATATGAGCACATCAATTTCATCTTCTGTCATTTCGGTTCATCAGTTCATACGTCCTTTTCCATGCAAACACGTATGCCGACATTTCGTAAAAGAATTTGTGGCATGTTAGGCATTGCTTATCATGCGAATCATGTATTACAAGATTGTTAAATAAGGAACATTTCCTCTTCCCTAACAAGGCTACCATAAAACCTTGATCTAAAGGGGGGAAATGCTTTCTTTGTTAAACATAATGTTCATGGTCTTTGTTAGGTTTTTAACGGTGTTGCAATATTCTAAAGTGAAATAAAGTGAATATTTTTGAGAGATGAAAATGAAGAATTGTCAGAGGCAAGAGAATTTTTAAAAAAATATTTAAAAAAAGTGTCATAACATAAGACGTCCGATTTATGATTTTCATAATTTCGACAATGTTGGTAAAATGCTTGCAAATCTTTTGTGATGAAATTATAATAATGCCATTAATATACGTATAACCACCTCTGGGACTAGTCTTTTTTTTAAGTTGAACTGATTTGAATCGATCACAAGTCGATTTCAATTGCAACTCTGAGCCAAACAGATAAGATTTGTAAGTTTGCGATTGGATGATTTGTATCAATTGCAACTCTTGAGAAGACAGGGGCTCTGGGAAGAATCGTGAGCTTGTTAATCATCATCAGCATAGCACAGGAAAGAAAACAGCCAAAACAAGACATATTTTTTCAGATTTGTCAATGTCGCTTGGGTGAATTGAGATGAAATGAGAGCAATTCCAGACGAATTATCTTTGGTCAGTTTAACCTTGGAGATGGTAATCTGATTTTGTCCTTCTTTGTCAAAATGCATGATACACACTCAATCGTGCTCTTCAATGTCACAAGTTCAAATCTCCGTGAATAGCGGTCTGTCGGGGCAGATCATGATGTTTAGAAGGCCAACACAATTTTATACGATGGACTGAACCAAAAGAAGATCGTCCAATCAAAGGGATTTTAGACAGATTAAATGTGTCCTTGGGCGAAACGAGGGGGAGTTTTAAACCTGGATATTGTTTTCGCTCAATCTTTAATCCTTGGTTGTAAGCCACTGTTTATCCTATGACGTTCTACCAAAATCATTTTGTTTACATGACAGTTGTCCTTTATACAAATAACCTGTAGTTTGAAGAAAAATGAAAATGCTTAAAAAAGCAGAATTTAAAAGGGTCTTTTTATAAAGAAAATACAATGAAAATATCTTTTCCCGTTTTCGTCTGTATTGAAACTTGATTTTTCGAGTTAAAGAACGTAAGGATTTGCAGACGTCATCGATTTTGTTTTAATTCTGCGTGGGTGTGGGCGTGCCTGTTTGTGTTTTTGGGTGTGCGTGCGTTTATATCAAAGATTAGAATGAACTCACAGGTTACAGTGGGTTCGAATGGGATTGTATTATTGATGCACAACAAGCATTTTCTTGTTAGTGGAATGGTTTAGGGATATTAGAGCTACACATGCCATGCCTACAGGACTAGAAACAAGCATCTACCTGTAAAGAAACATTCTCTAATGAGTAGTAATGACCTTAACATTTAAGTGGATTTGAAAGGAGAAACATGTTTGGAACAGGATGCATGCATTTCAAAGATTGAGAGTGATATGATATCTTTTTACTGGGAATTCTTTGCTTACGGCTTTAGAGGCCACAAGGATAACATTTGAGCATGTAAAGCAACGTTCTCAAAATATTAATGACCTTAAACGAATTTGAAATGGGAAACATTATGTTTGGAACAAGAGGGCATTCTTAAGACTTACATGTACGCTTCCAATTAATATTCTGCCACGTAAGGTTAAAGAATTAGAGAGCTCACAGATTATGAGCATCTTGGTGTTATGTCAGTTTCACCTTAGGAAATACGAGCGAGTGAGAGCCAGGATTCCACTTCTATCCATAGCCATTATGTTGAATGTATCGACCACCGCCTCAAAGGCCCTATTCAACGAGCGATTCAAAGAAAATGCCGCATGGAAGAGAATAATGGGCCCAAATGCGGTTTTTAAACTGTTTACTGAACACGTAAACAATTCAGATCAAATCTAATGAAACGAGTTTCATATCTTCTTTAGATCGTAACGAGTTAAAAACCGCATTTGGGCCATTATTATCTTCCATGCGGCATTTTCTTTGAATCGCTCGTTGAATAGGGCCTTTGAGGCGGTGGTCGATACATTCAACATGTGGCTATGGATAGAAGTGGAATCCTGGCTCTCACTCGCTCGTCTCTCCTCACTCTAGCCTTATGTCTCCAGAGACTCTAATGACTCGCTAGGCAAGATTTATTTACGTAGTGACGCCGCGCCAGCCGAACCGAAGATCCCTCGGTACACGGCTAAATCGCAGGGCTGAATGATGAAAGGCCGAGTTCACACGCGAAGGTCTAACTTCAAGCTCTTGGGCATCTACGAACTAGATACTGTACTTATTTTACTGCTGTGGAGTCTGAGCGATTGTGCGCTGAAATTAAAAAGTGCGAATATGTTTGAAATCTTTAAAAATGGTTGACCTCACTCTAGTTTATAAATTGAATTAAGATGTAGACCGTCTAGAGCATAATGTCACCTGGGATATGAAATTGATCAGGCATTGCCTTAGGCTAAAGTGTTCATATTGAAAAACATGAAGACTTATTTATCGAAAAGAGACCGTTATGTCATTTTTATCCTAATAAGACTTGCTATTCTATATTCCTTCAACCTAACAATTCTACAGAGTTCTGCTCGACAACGACATTGTGCTTCTTTAGAATATGATTTAGAGAAGAATCACTTTATACTCTATATTTCCATCAAATCATCCATTACTTTCTAATTTAACTTATTCCAGTCATGGTCTTTATAATATTTCCCAAAATGTTATACACAACTTCCTTGAAACGATTCCATTTCCAGCCTTGTGATGTAAATTGTAACATTGTAATTTCCGTTATAGGTTATGAAACTGCAATCAGATAAACCCATTTATACAACACCTACGTGGATCCTTGTCATTTGATTGGAGGATTGTTGGTCACATGATATTCAATAGATGTTATATTGCACGGTCGTGCATTTTTTTTCTCTGCCGTGCGCGCGCGTATCCCTGCGTGTATCTGATGCGAAGGCAATCTGAATGTAATCGAGAAGGCTTGACTCAAACTTTAATTTATCTTTAAAGGTACTATGTCCCATTTGCAGGCCCAAAAAATGAAAAAGTTAAATTCCAACTGCATTTGAAAGGTAATACTAATTTAGAACTTCCCTAAAAAAGGTGGGGCTTGAAAATGTCTTCAAGTGGGAAAATAACGACTATTAGTTGTCGAATCGACTTTAGGGCTATAGAGCCCAAAAGTAATAGTCTTGATTTTCAGACAATTGTACCGAATGGTCATACGTTTTATGCTGCGCAAAGATTCAATCAGTTTAATCTTGGCCATCACAAGAAGTGGGTTATTGATGTAGACAAATGCTCATGTACCCTTTACAACTCTTTTCATGTATGTTATACCAAAGAAGAAAAAAGCCAGTCAGTCACTCAATAGTGTCTGACAGTGAAGTCTAGCAAGTAAACGGGTTTCCTTGCATAATTTGAATATGAGGACACTGCTAACGTTTAAATTTCACAGATAGGACATACATGACATATTCATAATTCCTGCAAAGTTCTACAGCATTTGAGGTTGGCTGCAAAAGGGACATAGTACCTTTAAACGGGCGTCACAATTCCTTAAAAGGACGTCACACGTAGCAGTCTACTATGTCAACATGCAAATCTAAAAATCCCTATTATCTACATAAACCATGTTTATTAAGACGGTCAGCGCCTGCTCGAGTAATCTAACGCATTCAATATATTTTTACATTGTATACGATTTAATTATCAGCGATCCGATTTTGAAGATCAACATTTTTTTGCCCATCCGATCATACGATCCGATCATCGAGGTTCGCTACAACACTACTGAGCGCCCACCCGCCCGCCCGACTGGCCAACATCACGCTGATTCCTATAAACCCCCTTCCAACTATAATTGGCGGGGGTATAATTACAGTGTATTATCCACCAGAATACAGCTTTCCGACCTGTAAGACAGTATCGGAATCAGGAAAGCATTCTTGGTATATAAACTTAGCCCTAAAGAAATACCTGTAGTGTCCTACTTACTGGTTGCTGTTCAATGAAGGCATTTAACGCCTCGGAGTGTGTGGCATTCCTAAACCGCCCTGGTGTGTTCCTCATCCTCCCTGGTGCCAGGAACAGGGGGAGGCACTGGAGGGCAACCTGTGGATCCTCTGCTGTATTTCGAAAACAAGGAAATGGAAACACATGTAGGAGAGGAAGCCTTTACATGCCTACAAAGTTTAAAAACGCCATCCTAAATTAAACAAAAGTATTTGAAAGTATCATACAAGAAGTACATTATGCTTGAGACTGCAAATGCATAATTGAAAATTACCTTTTCAAAAAATCTAAAGGTTATGGGTACAGTGGTTTTCAAATATTTTCGGTTTCCTTCACACTTTCTAAAACAATCTCACAACTTTGCAAACATTCACTGGACGTCTTTGTGACAGTGCATGTATTTCTCCGTATTGTCAATATTTGGTAAAATCAGCAAAGGTTCTATTTACATGAATTTCAACCACCCCCAAAATTTAGCATTCAGATAAAACCATTTATATAGGCCTAAAGACTGAAATATCTGCAGAATTGTCTTTTGTTTGTGGACAGGTGATCTGTAGTAACTCCTGATAGACAGACATACATGCACTGAACCATGGGGATAAGTGAAAACAATGCTTATAGACCATATGTTATAAAACCAAGCTGCCAAAACACCGGCAGTTCCAAGAATCGGAAGCAGGAGGGTCTGTCACATTACCAATATAGTTGGGCGGGAGGGGAGAAATAATTAAACTCTACAAACAGTTGCATTTCCAAAGTGTTCGTCTGATTTTGAATAAAAACTAATATAAGTAACACAAACTGAAAGATAAGGTCATCTGAAACTTATAGCAGGCCTGGCTAAGCTTTAAAAATTTACCAGTTTTTAGGCTTTGGAAAACGTCCCCAAGGGCATCACCGCTTCTTTGAAGCTCACAGTACTGCAAGATCTGGGCAGCCAATTCTTTAGTCCATTTCTTTGATAGTTTATCCGACTTGTTCTGACCTATTAGTGCACTGAAGTCTTCTTCAATCTAGGGAAAAGATAGAAAAGATATGTTTGACCCCCTTACAATAGAGAAAAAGGAGTAAATCATATAGAGGGACTGAGATTAAAGAAACCTGGTCAAACACCTATGTCACAAAGAAAGGCTAAGTACTGTTTCTATGATTTTAAATATGGGTGAATCATACTGAAGCCTAAAAGGGCTTGGGGAGCATTTCTCCTTATACAATTTTCACCCCAAAATCACCCTATGCAATTTACTTTTTCTTTTTACCATCAAGTCATTTGTGTCTTTCAACACAAATATCACAAGACTGAATCTTCTAATATCTTTGAAGCCTTTAGAAGGCTTTATTTTGCCTCCACTTTTCATGAAATTCTTCTTTACTCATCATCATAAGCACAATAAAACCTGTGGCCTCTTGTATTTGACTTTGGATCATAGAAAAAATAACAAAAATATATATATATATCCCTGTAGCAACATTGGGCCGTATGCATAAAGACAAGCAATTGCTTATAAGCGAATGATTTAAGCAAAAGCAAGAGCTGGTCAAGCAAAAGGGCAAGTTCAAGCAATTGCTTAAATTCGTATGCACAAGCTTTTGCTTGTGCTGAAACCTTTTGCTTGCACTGCCTAAGCAATTGCTTATGTGTTGGACAAAGGATCGTTACGGTTGTGCGAACATCGCACAGTAGGACAACGACGCTTCGTGCCCGACCTGGCAGCAGTATTTTTTTATTACGCAAATAGGGGGAAAACAGCGCAGAGCATCAGGGGGGTTTCTGTGTAGATCGATGGACAAAAATTGCCGTAAAAAGTCTAAAATAACAGGAATTTGATTAGATATGAAATCACAGCATAACCTCTGGAATATGGAGCTTGAAACGGTATGAAAATTTAATCCTTAAACGAGAATGCCCTGAGTAAGCAAGAGCTCAAGCTGGTCCGGAGGTGCTTGAAAAAACGCAAGCAATTGCTTATCAAGACAAGTAAAAGGTTTGTTTTATGCATACGGTTTTAAGCAATTGCTTGTTTGGTAAGCATTTGCTTACGAGTAGTAAGCAATTGTTTGTGCTTGTAAGCAAAAGCTTTTGCTTATAAGCAATTGCTTGTTTGTGTGCATACCGATTCAAGCAAAAGGCTAGCACAAGCAATTGCTTGTTTTTATGCATACGGCCCATTATGTGACCAAGAAAAAAAAATCTATATTTTACATACCATGCCCGGGTCATCTAAAATCCTTGGCCAGCTTCCCATGATGGACGCAAAAGAAGACGTCTCTTTCCTAATTTCGTGCAGCCGGAACCGGGAAGTTTCTTTTGTGTATTCCTCCACTTTGCTTTTGGGTTCAATATTATGCTGCAGCCATCGGCGCATTTCGTTCATGTGTTCTTCAGGAATTGAGTCTGAAAGAAATAAAATGTCATTGTAATAATTACTTGAGATTTAGCACCCGAGAACAAAATTGAGATGAAATTATCCGAAGTGTTGCATGGCCTGAATTGCAGTGACGTGTGACTCGAGTCCGGTCTTGGACCCGAGACCGGACTCAAGTAGGTTTTGCAGGATTCGGTCTTGATGACTCGGGCCCGAGTCCAGCCTGAGTCTGGCTTATTTCAGCCTTTTGGGACACATAATTTTCAGCTAACATTCTGAAGAAAAAACAAAACAGAAGAACTGCATTTGTGTCTGCCTTTTCGTTTAAAAGTAGGTAATCTCATTTTTTTGTGAATTAGCTCCTTCATCACATAACATCGCTAAAAGGGCATTCCATGCTTGTCAAGTTCAAGAGTGTACATAACATTTTAGTCTCACTAAATACTTCAGGAGCCGTCTCCAAGCAACACTGAAACAATCTTTCTTTGGGGACTATTATTGAAAATGATAAAATAATTAGATATGAGTTAAAGTAAACTCTCATCGGATGGGGCCTGTCACAACCGGTAATGTCACACCGAAAAAATTATGGGTAGCCGAAGCGGAAGGTAATGCGATTTAGAAACCATTTGCAAAGAAAATCATTTTCTTTCGTTATAATCTCCTGTTTTTCTGTTGAGGCAGAATTTAAACATTTCTAGGAAAAGCGCTCTGAATCGTGGTAATGATAGTTTCAGCGGCCAATGGATTTAACTTCCCGAATAAGTTCACATCACAGAGCTTAAGCACGCAATTACACGCAGGTGTGACATTATTAGTCAGTGCAACATTACCATGATTACCGGTTCTAACAGGACCTCATTGAAATAAATTTCAATCAAAAGATAATACATTCTATGATACAGCAAACAATATACTGTATACATAACATCTATACCTTTTGATGGTGTATTGCTCTCGCTGGATTCCCCCACTTCTTCCTCTTCTACTCTCAATTTTGATTTTTGATTAGAACGTCCTGATGCCTCTGGCATTCTGCGCCGTACGTTGCGTAGACGCTCTTCGATGTACCCGGTAGCGGTATGCCTTCCAATACTCTTTGTGAAGAAAGCTTCCTTCAATCATAAAGCAAACAAATAAATCTTAAGAATGAATATTGAGTCAAGTGATTTGCCCATTAAAAAAAGGGAAAAATACACTTTAAAAGTTGCAGGATTCATAAATATTACCAAATTTTTACAAATAATTCCTACTCGATTTTCATGGGCAATTCCGGAAAAAGTGCAGATTAACTTACACTAATAGTAGTGCACATCTCAACATCCTCTAATGAAATTCCTTGAAATTGACATATAAAATTTATAAGAATTTCATTGAACAGTTGTCAAGATATGCACTGCTGTTATCATAATGGACCTGACACTTTTTCATGGAAAAAGTAACCACCTATGGTGAATTACCTTACAAAGGAAAGTGGAGGAAAAAAAAAACTTACGTAGCCTTCTCCCTCAGAATCACGCAGAAATGGGAATGTTTCCACTATTGCCTTCGCCAAGCCGGTCTTGATCTCAGTTGGGGGCCTGAAAAACCACAGGGAGACCCGACATTAAATCTCAAAATAATCATATTCCTGTCATAGGCCTATCAAATGAAAATTCTGTTCAATAATGAAAATGTCATATTGCAGAGTCAAAAGCAATTCACCCTTAATAATAAATATTCACACAATCATGTAAATTTCTGAAACATATTAAAATCATGGTTACTCCCAAACAGAAACATTGGACAATATGTGTTTGAATTGGATCTGTCAAATGATTCTGTAGATCAATGTGAGAACAGATAAGGGCAGACAAGCAGAAATAAGTACCTCACCTTGATCCATGAAGTTTGATCATTCCTGATACAAGAATCCTGACCATTTTGCACCTCGTCTTGGCCGTGCAGCCATCTCTTCGCCTTAGGGCTTGGACTATTTCGTGACCATCTGACTCTTCAAGCATCTCAATCACATTCTGCAAATGTGGTTTCAACAAAACAAATAATAGAACACAAAAGAACACTATATCAGTCCAAAATTACCTGTAATTAAAATGTGACCTAAAATTGTAATCAAATGATAAATTCTAAAATTTCCTTGAGCAAATTTAAGGTGTTTCATACTGTAAAGGCCTAATATCTGGCCTACATCGCCCAAACAAAATGACAGCAAACAAAATTTACTATCATTATCTTAATGATTCTGATGCGACGTACATAGGTTTGATCTTTTGTAATGCAGGCTTATCTGTCTGCAGCTTGTACAAAAGTGGCATCTTTTCTATTCTTGTTCGCCAACATTTTAAAGAAATGTGTGGTACTACAGGCTTACTTCTTTGGAAAAATCCATCGCTGCTGGAGTCCATATGAATTACAGGTTTCATTTAGTAATGCGTTATTATCAACTGAAACATCAACTTTAGTACACTTACCATGTGATGTTTTCCTTTCTTAGATACATTGTGTACTGTGTCTTGCATCACCAACTCATCCTGAAACAGAATAATTCATATGATTAATAAATGTGAGGAATGCATCATGCAGTAATAAACATATTCAGAAAAAAATGCATATATGTCTGATCTGAATCAGATCACACAGTCAACTTCTAAAGGCTTACATGTAAATATAAGTTTTATACTTTTAATCAGATTGTCACTCTCATATGCATTCATGTCCAAGATTAAGAACTTGTTAATCTGTTTGTGAAAATGAGCTGCAATGAGCTTTAATTTTGTGACCCTAACATCGGATCAGATAAGTCACCGTCATTATATGCAAACCAAGTTTGAGTGAACTGATATATTCAATGAATTCTTGTTAAATTAAGAAAACATTTTTCAAGCATTCAATTAACTATGATCTATGACCCCATTCACCCCAAAAATCTGATCATATCATTATCCCTCCCACTTGCGTGTACACATGAGCAAAGTTTGGAAATAATATGTTAAATACTGTTCTTCATTAATTGCAAGAATTAGCAAATTTCATGCAAATAACCTATGTCATAACCACTCCCTTTCCCTTTCGTTATCACAAAAATAAGCTATTTTCATGATATCATCTCTGTGATCTAAATTTGTACCCCCAAAATCTAATCAAACATCATCAGTCCTGCATGCATAGGACATGTCTGAAATTGAAACACTGTACCTCAAATTTTTCTTGAACAAAATATTGCATGGGCTCATGACCCTTGATAATAGCCAACTGCTGTTATTCTCAGTCATGGGCCCATCAACTAACCAAATACATGCTCATTTCTATATACCCCCTTCAAACTTTGTTTGGCGGGGGAATAAATGAAAAAAGAAAAAAGAAAAAGAAAGAAAAAAAAAACGGGATCGAACGATAAACAGATGGATGGACAACTAGAAAACAACCATGTACAGTCTGTGGGCGGAGGCATTAAAGAGAGAGGGAGAATCATGGCAGAATTTGGTGCATGATGAACATCCTATTTTAGTTATCCCCTAACCTAGTAGCACATTAAATACACCCTTTAAAAATGGTAATTTAAAATATCTGTTAAGATATCTAAAAAAAATCAAAAATAATCACCCAGTGCATGTGTAAATGACTGTGTAAAACAAACTTAGCTACATGTATCCTGACAATGAATATTTACCGCATTTTTCTTTCTTTTGGCTGGTAAAGGAAATGGGCATCCTTCTTGGCCTCCTGCTTGCACACGTACTTCAGGAACATCAACCATTTCTTCCTGTGAGAGAGATCAATTATAAAAAAATGGTACTTATGAAATGTTAATTACATGTAAAACAAAATGTAAGGCAGTACTCTTTCAACAAATAATACCAATACAAATTAATATTCCTCGCCTATTACACTTGATAAGTGATCTCAAAATCTTTGGATGTCAGTTTCTATTCAGGGTACAAAGATACCCCACATGTCTACCTGGACAAAAAACAACAACAATTCATTCAATTTGGCAAGAGTTTCTTTGTGTACCAGAGGTAATTTTTCTTGTTGATCAATACCATAAATAATCAATGTCTGTAGATAAAGAAATGTTTGAGGCCGGGCGTCATTTATGTACTAATCTACCATCGTTAACAATCCATTATTGCTTTGCTAATCATGACATAAATGTTCCCTAGAAATCAAGTGCTTTCCATGATGATAAGTAGTTTCAGCACCGATATCTTTTGTAAGAATTTCACTGTATGTAAATTACATAAGCAGCAATTTTGTAAGATTTTATGACACACTTGCGGGACAAAATTTCAAAGAAAGGAGCAGGAGGAAATAAACAAGTTTGAGAAATCCTGCTACCAGGGTCACATTAATGGCCTATTGATATATTGGCAGGGAAATGTGTGACACAATGAGAATGATTACTGTACCTCAGGGCTCAGGCAACCTTGGATCTAGGGCTGATGTACCACATCTGGTCATTTAGGTAAGCCTTGGTTGCATGAAGAGGCACAAAATCAAGTAGATCATCTATGCCATACGCCTTGAGTTCCTTTGGGTCACTTGGTGTCACTGCATATGCATGCAAATGTCTTGAGAAATACTCAGTACACCATTGGTGAACAACTAGCTGTACATTTGAAGGATCATTGTCAATCAGGAGCACATATATGATCTTGCCAAAGGTAGATTCCAATTCTTCCGTTTTTCCAATCGTCACCATCATACCTGGCCTGTAGATAGTACCATACTTCTTTGCCCACTTGGCAATGAAAACATCATCATAAACAGGGTAGCCACCTAATGATTGCGCAATATCTTCAGAGTCTTCAAGAGATGAGAGCAGAACTGATGTTCCAGGGCCTACTTCACATCTGTCATTACACAGACTTGCAGTGGTCAGAAATCGGTGACACAATTGAATCTGATGTTTGAAAGCTAGTGACTTTTGTATGTTCTTGAAGTTACATATAACATGTGATATGCGCTTAAAGAAGTTATGCTTCGCTTCAAACCTAATTGTCCAATATTGGCGAAGAGGTCCCAACTTGCGGCATGCCTCTGGATAATGGATCATGTGGTGGTGTTTAGGACGCAGGTGTTCATCAAACACATTACGATACAGCTCATGATGATCTTCAATCAAACGCTTAAGAAAGTATGTATCCTCATTTGTAATCCCTTGTGAGAAAATAAAATCCATACACTCCAGCAAAAGGATATATACCTCCCAAAATGGATTATCCTCCTCAACAAGGTCCCCAAAGATCAAACAAAAATGCCTTGCAAGACACCACATTTGTGATGCATTTTGTCCTGATGCTCCAAAAGGATTTCTCAAGTCATTCTCTGTTATGCATGATGGCTTATTGGGAGCATCTACAAAGCCATAGTCGTAACTTGTAATCCTGTCATTAACCTGTTGTAACGTAAGTTCACTTGATGCTATCAACTCTCTTATGACTAATTTCATTTCCCATGCACAAACCCCTTCCAAAAGGTCGTGCATAACATCTGGAGCGAAATTGTAAGTCACATGAAATGCTTGAAGCTCATTAAGAGAGCATGCTCTCTTTATCCCAGTTGCAGCAAGATTGTTCAATTGCAAATCCTCTTCATAGTTCTGTTTATTTCTTTGTAGATCTGCATTAGCAACACCCTGTATTTTTCTCAATGGTTTGTCTGCTTTACACAGTCTGCATGCATAATTTGCTGAAAAAGATTCTGAAAATCCCAGGAGGCCATGTACTCCTAAATTATCACCAACCACTTGTGCAAGTCCTACTGGAAGATTCCCATTATAAATAGGTGTGACAACATCAATACCATTAACCTCCAAATCCTTCAGGTCATCCACAATAAATCGTACTATGCTTTCAAGTCCATAGTGTTTTGCGTCAGCTGTGTTGTAAAGTGCCACCAAATAACACTGATCCAATGTTGACAAATATTTCAGTGGTAAGCTTTTGATGGTCATATACATACATCCAAGTTTATGTGTTCCAGCTTTTCCACTAAGTGGATTGGTTACTTCCACATCATCTATATAGAGTAGAATACGTACTACATAACGGGTGAAGAACTCATGAGCTTTGTAATACTGGCCGTCTTGAAAATCTATTAACAATCCATCATTTCTTTGCTGTTCATGGTGATAGAATATCTGCTCCAGACATCCAGGGGTCTCAAGGATAAGTTTAAGAACTGGTCGCAAAGGAATATATTGAAAAGTCTTCTGAATTGGGGTCTGTTCTACAGCACCTGTCACAGGATTAGTTTTCTGCTTGTATTCGACACCGAGGCGTACAGCTACTGGCACCACAAATTTGTCAGATTCTTTTAAGAATTTTTTGAACTTGTGATCAGAATCAACTTCTCTAAAAGGATTTTCTAGTTCATGTAGATCTTGGAAAAGCGACTGAATTTCCACTTCATTCTGAGGATCAAATCCTAGGTTAATAAATGTGTCTTTGGCTTTGGATCTAAAAAAGTTCACAACATCTGCCAATATATCTTTTGTTAGATCTGTTACCAAGTTAGCTGCAGTTGTTGTAATGCTTGATGATGACCTCAAATTGCATATATGTTGCAAGCATTTGTCTTTGATATCCCTCAAAGAGATTACATCTAATTCCTCTTCATGTCTTTCTCCAATAGTTCCGTCATCTGAATCTTCTGAGTCTGAATCTAAAATAGCATTAGCTGCTGCTCCATTTACATAAAATGGAACTTGATGAACATGATCACGGTCAAATAAATCACTGTGTGCAGAGTTCAAATGCCTCTTCAAGGACCAAGTGTACTGAAATGTTCTAAGACACCCTCTTTGAAAACACGGAACAACTCCACAGTTAAACAATCCACCTTTTACTAATGTATGAAATACTCTGTAATGACATACCAATTCAGTGCTTCCCCCGTGTACACTCTCATGACAACGAAAGCATAAGAGCCCCATTAATTTTCAGTTATGAAGAATACCTCTTTGAGTGTGACAGTAGTGTCATCCTGTATGGATTTGTTGAACTCCTTGTATCGCTTGGAGAACTTCAATTTATCCCCAAGTTTGGGAAACAGTTGAGTGATGGACGCATCATCAAGGAGGTGAAACGCTTCACTGTCTATTCCATTATCTACAAGAAAAGAAGAAGGAAAAAAAAATGTGAATCAGCTCAGCAAATCAGACAACTGTTGCTAACCTGTATATTTTGTATGCGACCCTATGTTCTACATGATTATACAGTATTACAAGTCAAGTCACTCCCAAAAAGTTGTGTACCTATGTATTTAATGGCAAAGCTACCCCTGTCAGTAAATGAGGAAAATGAAATGAACAAACTTAAAATTTGAGCAAGATTTGACAATACGTTCAAAAGTTACGTGTTTTCAAAGTTTCAATGATCCTCTGATGGGGATCTTAACCCTAATCCCATTAGGGGGGGGGGGGGGGCCTTTTAGGCCCCCCCTGTCGGTTTTTTTGACGTGCATCTAGAGCGATTGGAATTTCTCGTTCAAACTTCATGACATTTTTCTCTCAAGTCTCCCGCATGTTTTGATATATAATTCACCCCGGTCGGACCTGTAGAACTGATTTTAAAACTTTGACGGGCCATAGAATTAGGCCGATTTTGACAATTCTTTTTGCATTATGCTAAGAAAACTTCAAATTTTGTGTCTAATTTTTTTCAACACATTTTGAAAAAGTTGGGTTTAACCTGTTGGGTGAATCCACATGGAATGACCCCAAGTCATTGTCAAAGTTAAGAATGAATTTAAGAATGAATGGAACCTGATATTGAGTGCTATATTAGGGCCAGAAATGATACATGGGTGGCCTTTCACCAAGTGTTTCGTAAAGTTAAAGGCTAACTCCACTCCAGAAAAAGCTTGTTTTGATTAAAAGCAGAAAAATCAAAGAGATAACAAAAAGTTTGAAGGAAATCGGACAAAAAATAAGAAAGTTATGAATATTTGCAAGACATTACAAAATCTATTTAAAGTTCTATTTTGTGAAACACTCTCAGTCACGTGTTATGATGTTGTCACGCACTACTTATTATATCTTATTGTTTTTAAAAGCCATTTTATAACAATTGAACACAAAAAAAATCTATCTTTCTCGATGAATAGATATGAACATGTAGGTTGAAATGTGTTTTTCATTATAGATGAGGAAAATGGATTTTATAGCTTAATATGATTTTTAATTAACAATACATATAATAAGAATAATGTTTAGCTATAAAATCAAATTTCCCCATCTTCAATATAAAAAAACATTTCAAAAATGAATTCATGAATGGGTCGTCTTATAAATACGTGTATCATCGAGAAAGATTAATTGTTTTTGCATTAAAGGGTTCAAAAACGGGTTTTCAAAACAATAAGATATAATAAGCAAATTGTAGAGCAGTGCCTGACATACGTTATAACATGTGACCTAGAGTCGCCAAATTGCAAAGGTCTGTATTTTTTAATGTCTTGCAAATATTAATTTAACTTTCTTATTTATTGTCCGATTTCCTTCAAACTTTTTTGATCTCTACGTCTGATTTTTTTCTGATTTTAACCGAAGCAATTAAGGTTTTTCTGGGCTGGATCCCTAAAGAAGAGTCTACCCCAAAATAATAATTTTTCAACAGGAGCAGAAAAATCAGATGAACAGAACAAAAAAAGTTTGAGGAAAATCAGACAACTAATCATATGAAAAACTGGGGAAATCAGTGAAAATTTCTAGACAAATTGCCAATTTGATGACGTCATGGATGCGCTACTCACAAATTCGTTTACTTATATTTATAAGTACTGCAAAAATTCATTATTTGATCAATCACATTATTTTATTTTCAGAACTTGAACCAAGTTTACATTTTTATATTGTCATGTACACCTTAAAATATCTAATGAACTAAATATATTGAGCTTCACAATATTTCATATTTTGAATTACTCAATTTATTATAGAATATTGAATCATAAATTCATATTTTTCAAGACTTTTATTAAAGAAAATTATGAAAGAAATTTATACAAATTTCAAGGCATCTAGGACAAGTCAAAATAAGAATTCTAAAATCCTCTGTCCGGATACCCAACCTGTCCGGACACCCGATAACTGGGTATACTAGTAGGCCTGGGGCGGTATTCTGAAAGACTTACGAGTCGTAACTTACGATTCGTGTTTGTTCATAATTTGATGTTAAACACGCGTTTGTGTCATTGCTCGCGAAAAGCTCTGTAGCCATAGAGCTATACATAGAGTAACTATAATAGTAAGAGCTATTATATAGAACTAGCAGACAACGCGCAAAAGTTTATTAAACTCTACCGAGCTTGTCTTTTCCTCTTTCAAAAGCAATTCTGCGCGTAAAAATGATGAAACAAACATTTCCATTGGCTGCGAGCATTATTATTCATGAAACTGAGATATGACAGCTCTCAAAAAGATACGACAGTCATATAGAATTTTCAGAATACAAAAAGTTACGACTCGTACTGTAAGGGTGTCGTATCTTTTCAGAATACCGCCCCTGGCTCTAACTAGTTAGGTACATGTTCTTTTCTTGAAATAAGAATTTTAACTAAACTTTAAAGTTATCCAACTTACAAATACAACTACATGTAACTGTAGCATTGATGAATATTGGTTTTATGCCTTATGGCAAAATCGTGCTTTCTGCCACCACTGTTCTTTTGTAACTATGCGTGCATGCAGATTTCGTGTAGATCTATAAACCTTAGACTACCCCGGTAGGCCATGTAGGCCTAATTACCTTGCCCGACCAGACCGCTATCGCTTCGCGCTAACTCTACGGATCGCCAGCGCGGCGATCCGTAGAGTTAGTTAGTAGGCCTATCCTAGACCTAGTTAGGCCTAACTTAGCATAGATCTACATGCATTGATTTTGAAATGGAAATCTGTATCCTGCACACACTGAAAAGTGAATGGAACAGTGACAGAAACCAAGAGAATGATGTTATAAAAAGTAATAACTTGAAATTGAATCCATAGAAAAGGACTCACTTCAAGCGTCGATCAGGATCACGACATCGTCTGGCAGTTCTGAACTGAAGCGTGTATACGCGTACCGTACCGTACTCACTCCCGCAATGCATTATGCATTACGTATACATCGTATACCGTGGGTGATGGGGAACTTGGCCAGTCACAAACAGTCACAAATTGCACAGTGCGCCATAGACTTTGTACACACACAGTGCGCGGTGGCCAAGTTCTACTGCACTGCGATAAATTGAACTTTCGGACGTAAAATCACGCCTTTTGGAAAACTGCATTGACGATGAGCGATAATCTTTTACCACCGAACGCACCATGACATTGCAGTCCAATTGGTGGGAGTTTCTACCGAAATGAGCTGCTGAGTTTCGATTTACAAATGCGAGAATCAAGATGAAAAAAATTGTAATTTTCAAATTATTGTGAAAAAAATAAAAATGACAACTTTTTTTAGTTTAGAGAGCGACTTTCAGGCGATTTTTTGGATAACCAGGAGGACTACAGAACAGCAAGATACAAGTATTTTATGAGGAAAATGCAAATAAATCGTTTGATATAACTTATAATTCGCATGTTTACTGCATTCTCGGCAAATCTAATTTCAAAGCAAGTTCTCCCCCCCCCCCGGCCAAGTTCTACAGCACCCACGGTACAGCATAGGAAGCCCGCACGATTCCGAGACAGAGAAAAATCTTTGAGATAATCCACTTCAATCTTTACAACCGATTCATATGCCATGCCAACCTATACCTACAAATAATCTATAATGTTTATTTGTGTAATTTAGATGATTACTGTACATTTAACTTACCTCTGAAAGCTGTGGCATACTCCTCAAAACCCCACTCCTTTAAAAGCCCGTCAACGTCCATTTTCCAAATTACGCGATATCGATCAAATATTAAAACACGCGCGCGATGATCTGACGTAGTTGTCAATTAACCAATGAAATTACGAGTCGCAATCGCAACAAATGATGACCACGGCGAAAATGACCACGCGCAGTCAAAATTGTATTGATGTTGTTTCAAGAAAAAATACGACAAAATACGAGGAAAATAACCGCAAACGTGGTTAATAATTTTTAACCACGGCAAAAGTGTCGTTAAAGTAACCACGTACGATCTCCGTTTTTTTAGAGTGTAGTAGTAGTACTAGTAGTAGAAGAAGAAGTAGAGATAAGTATTAGTAGTTTTAGTAGAAGTAGTATTTTATTATTATTATTATTATTATCATTATTCTTTTTATTATTATTATTATTATTTATTATAGTTATTATTATTTTATCATTATCATTTCTGTTGATGTTTTTACTATTATTTTGATTATATGAGTATTATCATCATCATCCTTATTATTGATCCACATGAGAACCATCATTATTACCGTTGATTTGTAATTGATAATTGGACTTACCCTTGTGTGGATTAGGGACTCTTTGTCTGAATATCCCCTAGTCCCACTTTAATACTTATGTGTTTGTGGTAAGAGTAATTTTAATTCTAGTCACGTTCTATCCAACATGCTTACTGAAGGGTTCACTGTGAAAATCGGAGGGGAAACCACCAACATCGATAATGCATTATTACAACTTACACAAACAAACCAGTATAGCGTGGCAGCGAGTAACATTCGAGGTTTTATTTTCTGCCCGGAAATACCTTGAAACAAGAACAAACATACTGTCATTGATGTATTTGAGAGTAAGAAAATCTTGTTTGTCAAGGTGTCTTCACCCCTTCGTGTTAAAGTGCCTACTTTATTTCTCCTGAATGTTTCTTATATCTGAACAAAAATGCATCTTGCCGCTGAGACAACTTTAGCGGACGGTACGCTTTTTTTTTTTTTTTTTTTTTTTTTTCTTTTTTTTACATCACACGGTTTTTACATGTTTGAATGTTCGTATCTAAAGCTATTGTAATTTCTTCCAAACTTGGTTCGTAGTCGGAGAGTATAGTGTTCGGTGGGCATTACAGTCCTCTCTTATACGTTATGATATTATTATAATTATTCATTCCCGTGAAAATTGAATCGCTAAGGCAGCCTATGATCAGACGGAGACTGGGTATGATTATGACATATCACATCGTTAGAAAAGTTATAAATGTTCTTAGCAAAAGAAGATGGAAATGGCATATAAGATTTCCCCTATTATCACATCTCGTCCACAAAAAAGAGAATGAATATCGGGGAAGAGAAAAACAGGAGGAAAATAAAAAGCCTCGGGGTGATATGATCGATTTCTCGAGAATTGGAAAGGAGGGGGCAGCTCGTTATGGCCATTTCAAATTGAATATTTAAGCCATCTTCGATGAAATCAAGAAATTCCCTTGACATATTAATCAATATTAAGATTAGACTTGAAATTGGACTGACGTGAAATACTCTGAGGGAAAAACCTTGATTACAAAACGTAAAGGGCTTTCATGTATAGATACCTAATCCTGAAAATTGGGATTTTGGTTTTCAGTAGTGGAAAGGCAATTTCATTTGGATTACTCAAATGACATTCATAAGTATGGTACTTCATGTACATCAACATAATTAATGCTAAGCCTAAAACTAACTCTAGAAAGATATATGCGCTTGTGCTTGCATCAACATCTGTCAAAAAAACATCGTATCTTAATCTAGCCACAAATTTATATTCTAATTGTTGTTTAAAGGTACTATGTCCCATTTGTAGGCCCCCAAAATGAAAAAAGTTAAATTCCAACGGTATTTGAAAGATAAAGCTAATTCAGAGCTACCCTCAAAACGAAAGGGCTTGAAAACATCTTTTAGTTGAAAAATAACGACCATTAGTTGTCTAATCGACTTTAGTAATTGTAAGCCTTTTAGTAATTATCTGATTTTCCGACCCTTGTACCGAATGGTCGTACGTTTTGTGCAAAGATTCAATCAGTTTATTTTTGGCCATTACAAGAAGTGGGTTATTGGTGTAGATAAATGTACACTTACAGCTCACTTTATGTATGTTATTACCAAAGAAAGAAAAAAGAGGTCAGTCAGTCACTCAAAAGACTGTCTGACAATGAAGTCTAGCAAGGAAACGGGTTTCCTTGCATAATTTGAATATTAAGACTATGCTAACGTTTAAATTTCACAGATAGGACATACGTGACTTATTTATGATCCCTGCAAAGTTCTACAGAATTTGATTTTGGCTGCAAAATGGGACATAGCACCTTTAACTTTGAGAAGGTTGAGATATGAGTTTATATGTTTTATGGAAACTAGGACATGGATTTACTTTCATTGACATTACTCCACGCGTTTTGTGAATAAAAAAAAAACGCTATTCAGAGATTCTGATACTGTCCCAAAAGGAGTGTGGCAGTGAATAGAATAGCTGTTAAATATAAGATGCACAGCTTGCCGTCTGCGTAGAAAACAGTTCTGAAGATAACAAGTGGAATTAATTGATTTTGACAATTCAGAAACGATTGCCAGTGCATAATCTTTCGTTTTAATCAGCAGGCTTCAACCCTGAAGAGTTGTTCTACTTCTTGGTTCAACTTGTCTTATTGCTTAGCGCAACACCCAATCAAATATTTGTAGAGTTCTTTGCACTTTGGTCAGCTCTGAAACTCGAAACCTGATAGCCCAAGGGGAGAGCGTATTTGGTGAAGAGGCCCGAGACGAAATATTACGCGTTATGGTCAATGAAAAGATGGGACGTTCCATCTACCTGGTCTTCCTTATGTTTATTACATACTTGGTTGACAAACATGCTTTACCCGCATGGATCTTCATATGTTAGTGACGACAGACATCGTCAAACCTTCTTACAGGATGAGTATTTGTAGTACTTGTAGATTATCTGGATAACGAAACGGTACCACTGGCATGACACCCAACTCAACAAACCATCATTATCAAAATACGAGATTTGTATTAACTTGCATCCTTTTATTTTCTTCTTTGCTTACCTCTGTTCTATTGTCTGTGATTGTCTAATCGGTGATCAGGGTTGATTGAAATTGGCGCCACTAGAACTGTACCTGAAATTTTCGCGAGTGATATTGAAAATCTATATCGCTTACTGTTCCAAAAAAAAGGGGAAAATCCTACACTTATCGATACTGTCGGGTGTGCTACCTCTGGCTCTGACATGGAAGGAGACTGGGTTATTTTCCCAGTTCACAGTGAATCGGTGTCCTTAGAGTATGTATGACAGACATCGTCAAACCTTCAATACAGGAGGAGTATTTCAGTATTTGTAGATGATCTGGATAACGTAATGATACCACTGACATGACACCCAACTCAACAAACCATCATAATCAAAATACGAGATTTTTTATTCACTTGCATCCTTTTATTTTCTTCTTTGCTTACCTCTGTTCTATTGTCTGTGATTGTCTAATCGGTGATAAGGGTTGATTGAAATTGGCGCCACTAGAACTGTACCTGAAATTTTCGCGAGTGATATTGAAAATCTATATCGCTTACTGTTCCAAAAAAAAGGGGAAAATCCTACACTTATCGATACTGTCGGGTGTGCTACCTCTGGCTCTGACATGGAAGGAGACTGGGTTATTTTCCCAGTTCACAGTGAATCGGTGTCCTTAGAGTATGTATGACAGACATCGTCAAACCTTCAATACAGGAGGAGTATTTCTAGTATTTGTAGATGATCTGGATAACGTAATGATACCACTGACATGACACCCAACTCAACAAACCATCATTATCAAAATACGAGATTTTTTATTCACTTGCATCCTTTTATTTTCTTCTTTGCTTACCTCTGTTCTATTGTCAGTGATTGTCTAATGATCTATCGGTGATCAGGGTTGGTTGAAATTGGCGCCACTAGTACTGTACCTGGAATTTCGCGAGTGATATTGAAAATCTATATCGCTTACTGCTCGAGAAAAAATCCTATACTTATCGATACTGTCGGATGTGCTACCTCTGGCTCTGACATGGAAGGAGACTGGGTTATTTTCCCAGTTCACAGTGAATCGGTGTTCTTAGAGTATGTATGGTGTGGTTACCGCATGCCCCTATTGCTATTGACCATCTCGGATGTATTATTGACACGAGAAGGGCTGAAGCGATACTGTGTAAGCTTGGCAGTCTCACCCAAATGGATTCTCTACAAACACTGACGTTTTCACCAAACCATCCCAACCACGAACCTTAAGTAATGATGAAGTTTGTTTGGGCCATGATAATCCTCCCCGCTTACTACTATATTTTCAATCCCAGTGGGAATAAATTGTTGACATTTGTGTTAGAAACATCCATATCTCTCTCTCTCTCTCTCTCCCTTTCTTTCTCCCCTATATCCTCTATCCTCTATCTCTACATCTCTGTGCTTATACATTTTCCCCTTATTAGCCCTTCTCTTTAGCTTGTTTTCCTTTTCTCTACCATTCTATTTCTGTCTTACGCTACGAAATAGAAGAAACAAAGAACATTGTAAATGCGTGCATATTTTGTTATTCTGGTCTGAATTCAAATTTTCTCTCACATTTGATATATACAATTGCATTGTATAATAATATTCTCTCCATTGGTTGGTAAAGTTTGGGGTAAAACACACACTTAATTGCAACACCCTCCATCTGATTATTATCTGGTTGCATCGTCCCAAACAAAGAGACAATAGAGACACTACAGAAAGAAGATCCTTGCCAGTGGCCTTATTTTTTGCATATAGAACAGCCACGTGCAATATGGATAAA
This sequence comes from Strongylocentrotus droebachiensis, assembly GCA_035222895.1. Classification (NCBI taxonomy): domain Eukaryota; kingdom Metazoa; phylum Echinodermata; class Echinoidea; order Camarodonta; family Strongylocentrotidae; genus Strongylocentrotus; species Strongylocentrotus droebachiensis. The sequence goes on along the minus strand of JAVYIG010001256.1, from coordinate 200,893 downwards.
AGGAAATACTGCTCGGCACAGGAAACATTATGTCAAGGCAAGTGGGATATATTTTTATTTGTAATAGTTTAAAGATTCAGATAAAGTGTTTTCATATCTACTAAAGATTGCCTCCTCTAATTGTTCATATTTATGCCATTATAGACCCCCACATTGATAAGTAGAGTAGTGTTTATTTCCATAGAAAAGCATATACAATATAACAATATAACAATACAAAATAAGATAACAAGGAATCTTTCCTTCACATAGTGAATAGACATATTATAAAGACGTGAAAATCGTGGCCCAGGACGTTGACATTACTCAGGCAGGGCCTAACATGTAAACATATACATACAAACATATATACTTGTTCTAAGATCATTAGCAGTCAGAAATATCAGTTATAATATGAAAAATTAATTATGGGGTTCGTTCAATCTAAAAATATAATAATATTTATGTAATGTAGAACGTAATGGTAAAGTTTAGCGGAGAAGGAGGATGAAGTGGGAAAAGGGAGGAAGAGAGACATAGCAAAGGAGAGAGACGGAGAGAATGAATTTACAACAGATTTCTTATATTACTCCTTAATATTACAGTTTATTGAAATTCTAATGTCAACTTTATATCTCTAAAAACACACCCATTGACGATCAAAAAAATATAGGTACATGCAGACAATCGTCGTATGAAGAGATCGTTGTCTTTTCTTTATCTAATACCTATACCGGATAACACGTGACTAGCTGGGAGTTTATTTGCCTTTGAGATAGATGTGGTAATGCACTTAATAAAGAACTTTACATTCAAGTCAAATGATACCAATTCATACATGTATACGATTAAATAGAAAAGCGTAGGTTTACCTCTATTAATACACTCCTTCACGAGCAAGCACGATCCTGCCTCTCTGCCGACGTCCTTTTGAAGTTCAAGGAATTCACACTCTTTGATTTCATCCTACCTAGATCTATAGCTACTGTATTAAATAAGGTTGCATAACCCTTCAACTATTAATATTACAAACCCCTGTTCATGAAGAAGAAGAAGGAAAAAAAATCATTAATAGACGCACACCCACACAGCGTACACGCACTAAGAAAGTAACACTTACCGCAATAGATCAACCCACCCGAAGATAACCCTCGCGTTTTTTCTACATTTACCGAGACTTTATCAAGGCAATTACTAGCTATTCATACCAGACTCAAATACCCTCTTGTCGTTTTTTGCCAGAAGATTTCTCAACTCAATATATAACAAACGAAGAGTGGTAAAGAAAAGTGGGTCTGGGTGTATATCACAGTTGGCTGTTTATTCAGGAGTGTTGGGAGCATCGATTTCCCGCTTTCAGAAGGTGTACTCGCCTCTTGAGAGAAAGGCCACACGGTAGCCTGGAAGAAAGATTTATGAGGATAGAACATGGAGAGGGAGAGAGAGAAGCGGAGACATTTAAAAGAGATTAGCTGTAAGCTGTAACAGGTTCATCGGTTTGTCACGACAGGTGTTCACTTCAGATGTAACTTGAATTGTGAAATACCGGCAGAGTTTGTCTTGAAGATTTTTCACAGGTATTCTAATTTACAGGTTTTGTATCTTTTACACATTCAAGAATGCTCCCACTCTCTCTCTCTCTCTCTCTCTCTCTCTCCCCTCTCTCTCTTTCTCTCGCTCGCTCTCTCGCCCTCACAACACTTTCCCCCTTTTCTTCTCATTCATGTCCAACTTTCCTCCAACTCTGATTGGTTCTTTTCTATTTAACTTCATTGTGAAGTATATTTCAGTGTACTTAATTCAAAACCACATACCCAATGATTTCAGACTACAATGATACTTTGATGCAACAAAAATGTAGCAATAATATTGTCTTCAACACAATCAACAGACATCAAACTGACAATTGAGATTGTCCGATCGATTGTCCATTCTTTTATCTCTGTTTAATGAGTTTGTCATGTAATGTACACCAGTTTAGTTGTTTGATTGCATGACAGCTTATCTTTCCACATCTCGAGTTTTCCACTTCATTTGCAACATTTTCTTTGTTTGCCCAACGTACCTGAAATGGCTGGTGCGAGCAAAACATGAACTGCGCAGTGAAGGGGATGGAATTACAATAATGGTCTATGGTATCCTTGGAGGGGACATTTCACATACACGGAGGTGACCTAATTTTGACCACAAATCAGGTATATGTCTCGTTTGGACATGGATGTCGTGCACCTCGTGACAGATGGTCGATTCTCATTCGCGCAAATCACTGATCAATACACGAATACCTAGTCTGCACCTTCAGCCACTATACGACAGTGTCTGTTTAGAAGCCAAAGCAGGAAGACATCATTGGTGTCTTTGGCTTGGGATATCGGATTTTCATCTTCATCCCTGATTATCTTGTAGCTACGTTCTTGTGAACGCACAAACTTTCTAGGGTTTCCTTGTCAGAGAATTATTGAGAGGAATGAGTTGACTTATCTAAAATGATATTATAACGGCGCATGACTGTTTGATAATTTAGTTTTTGGTTATCAATCCATTTATCTTGATATCGTATATCATATATTCTGTATATCTTGCCGTTCTTTTCTACCTTGAAAGAATGTAGTACCTGGGACGTATTAATGGTAGGAGTCGCTGGTAATAAACACTAGCATTCCAAAGCTATGATGGTCTTGAGAAATCAGACTATAAAGCTGGCGTGAACATCACTGGCGCGAAAAATCAAACGACAAATCCATTTGAACTGAAGCGTGTTCAGTTTAGTGGCCGGATGGGAGGCCGCGCTGTCAGTTGAACATCCTTGAAACATGGACAACGGTGAATATTTGACCACAATGGCCTCCTCTTAATACGTTTACTTGTAGATTTATTCTGCCACCATCAGGAAGACCCAATGAAGCATACCTTCGGTAAACAAGAAAATGTACCTTATTTAAGTCTTTTCTTTCTTTTTTGTTGTTGTCAGAGATTGCTCGGACCCTCTGTGATTGATTTATGGGACTATCACGACACGTTCACAATTGTAATTGAAAGCCATATACTAGAAATAAGTCCATTTTTTTTCTCGAATCTCATAAGTTGGTGTGCTTGATTTTTAGATCTTATTCCTTTAAACATTCGGATAAACCTTAAGGAGTCCAGACAAAGGGATTAATCCGAACTTGCCAGGCAAAGCATGTATTACGTGTTTCCCGTCCCTCGTATACGATGAGGGAACCTCCTACATTCTTGCTTTGAAAGTGCTGCTTCCAATCCATCTTAGAATGAGAAGTACTCAAGTTTCCTTCTTCTTCGTGCATCTGTGTTACCATGGTAACCTTCTCTATTTGTATCTTTACCATCTCGTCCTACCTTGATGTTCCCTCTACACCCAGAGTTCAACGTCACGGAAGCGGCGGATAAGGTTCCTCGATGGGAGCAGGTGAGGAGAGAATGGCCCACAGCTCCACCGTCTCCAATCACATGCAAACGTGCCACAGACCTTATGATATTTTCTTATCATATTTTTTCTCCCTCCACAGCTCCCCCCCCCCCCCACAATCCTCTCGCCTACCTTCTGTATTTGTCTATGTATCAATCGCATGGGAGATCGTGACATGACCATTAACATGCCAGAATGGCACGGGAGGCTGAACAACACCCGCACGCCCACACAACCACGCACTTACAAAATCGCACACCCATCCACCCGCACACACCCAATGTTCTTCGCTAAATTCATTCACCCCTTCCCCTCTTTCCCCCACCCATTACTTTCTACTCACACCCCAATCGTTCCAAAGATTCTGATATGAAATGGAAAGTGCAATTCCGCAGTGATCCTACTAGGTGACATTTAATTTGGGGATATCTTTCAGTGGCCGATTTCCATTGATACGTATTCTACTTTCGTCAAACAACATTTCAGCGATGGTAATGCTCAAATTACTTAAATTAGTGCGGAGCTAACATGATTACATACAATTTTTCTAATTTCAAGTCTACCATCTACATCATATTTAATTATACAGATTAATAGAGTTTACAGGAAGGGGAAGTCATTTTGCTATAGCCGTATCATCTTTCCTGTCATTTTATTAGAATCTCTAGTAGACATCTATTTTTCGTTATTCCAAGACTCAAAATTCCTAAAATTACCTTTTGCCAGAGTATTTTTTTCGTAAAATATACATTTTCAGAATCCAAGTCAGCTGAAATTACTGTGCCTTTCCTTTTTCCCAACTTCCCCGGAATGAACCTACGTGTGTATAATAAAAGCATTAAGAGATGAAAAGACTTCTTTAGTAACCATAGAAACGGCCGAATACAGGTGTTGAATTTTCAAGCAAAGAGAAAGAAAAAAGAGCAGAAAATGTATAAATGTATTAAGCATGCGGCGCATTATTACGAATGCAGAAATTTTAAGAAGGATTATAAATATACCAACTGTCAAACCCGTCTTTCATTTTACTCTATATTGAGGTGAACATACCAAAAAAAGTATATATCATTTTACTTTACCCTAATATGCCTAATGGTGGTAATACAGCCAGGTTGATATGCAAGAGCTCGGTTGATATGCAAGAGCTCTGTTGAGAAGAAAAAACACATGATTTATCTTAGTATTTCATTTGGATACTGTGCACTCTGTTAACATAATACAGCTATTTGAAATCATGTCGTAGGTTTATTCTTCCATTTACAATAAGTGACTGTATGTAGTTGTGTGGAGAAAATAATGATTTATTAAGATCATAGTATCCTTTGTGTTGACTGAATAGGACATGAATATATATTAAGGGGGCAGTGGACATGACTAGTCACACTGTGATTCGTATATGTCTAGGTCTAGCAAAGAGATAGGAACTTCTAAGACTTGCGAATTCTCTCCCTTTTTAATGAAACGGATGGTCGTACACCTGACTTGGCTGATGTATTTTTTTAAAATGCAAAAATGCAATCATTCTCATTTAAGTTTACTCACGTTTCCCGTTAACATCATGACACAACATACACTCGAATTATGACTTGAACAAGTAAAGTCACATTCGCCTCTATGCGCTCAGTGGCGCTTTTGCTTTAATATTCTAAGCTCGTGGCGTATATACAACTTCGTGACAGGACTTTTGATAACGCTGGCTTCTTTTTATTCCCCGCTCTCCATATTCTTGTATTTTCTTGAGAGGAATTGGCCTCGTCGGAGAGCTTTCTTTTATTCGGAGGTGCAGAGATAGAGATGCCAAACACTTACATTGTCAACCGACACGGTACCTCTCATTGTACCTCTTTCTCTCTATTTTTTTTTTCTCTCTCTCTCTCCCTCTCTCTCTCAACCTCTCTTTCAATCTCTATCCAACTCAATTAGTCTCTCACACTCTATCTCTCTCTCTATGTTTCTCTTTCTCTCTCTGTCTCTTTCCATCTTTATCTCTCCATCTATCTATGTCTTTCTTTCTCTCTCCCCCTCTCTCTCTCTCTGTTAAACACTGCCTCTCAAAAAAAGCACGTACCGTTACCCTCGCACACTCGACTCGAAACGGAAGAAAATGCATAATACTTGAAGATTCTGCTGAGACCACCGCCATTGTGTGCCGACTATCTATACTGCATAAACATTCTAGCCAGTTAACCACTTGAACTTAAATTCCATTAAGGCTATTCAAAACCCATTTGCTCGCATATTTTTTAACAAATTATACGTTTTGCATATACTCCAGTTGAACTAATCGTGGTTTCACACAGAACACACACACAATATTTTTTTACTAATCGCAAATTTCCAGGCTAAAATCTCGTCGAGCTTCCATGTTCTTCAATACTTGTTTTTCTTCAAAGATAGACTGTTTCATGCAGATAACAAGTCTAGCATCTCTTATGTTTCAAAGTGTTGCAAAAAATAAAGGTTAAAATAATTCCATCATTGAGCATCAGATAAATGAATTCGGTGTCAAAGCAATATGTTACTGGCTCAAATAACAAGGTCCAAAATTAAGTGTTATTTCATTATCATCCCAGTTGTGTACATTTTTTTTTTTAAATCTTGAACTTCTTACTCTGCCATTGTATACTAATAAAAACAACGCAATTTTATTTCTAAAACACAAACAATTTTTTTGTTTAATAACCAAGATGGATTGACTAGGAGCTTGTAATCATTGATATACGTTGCTGTTGATGAATTTTCCTTTTAAAAACTTTGTTACATTAAAACGGACATTCATTAATAGATACTTGAAGATACGGATGGGTACCGCTTCATTAGGTGCGTTCAATTAACCGTTTAATCAATTAGACCACTAATTTAGATTACTCGATACACCTCTCACACTGCCTTATGCTAACAATCTACTCTCATATCCCCTTTCTCGTCGCCTCTGATACACTCTATCTCAGTTCTTTAATAATGGCGAGTTACAGACAGCTCTTTTATAACAGCAGCTTTAATTGCGCAATAACCAGTTGCCTAACGTGTTTTCTGCTGCGGTTCTAGCCTGATAAACAGGCCCTTGATTAAGTATTATTAAATTTCTCTCACAATTAGATTTGGTTACGTAATCGAAGACAGAGTTAATCTTTAATTGCAAGAGAAAATGAGGGCTCCTATCATGGGGTAGAGTACGTGAATGAATTCGCTCTTACGACCTGTTATTTTTTTTCCCTAGGTATTCAAATCAAACCAGGCGAGTATGATTTATATTTGCCCTATTATTTTCGTTATAAAGAAACACTACAATATTATTATGTAAATGACAATTTGTATTTTTTATTTATTATTTATTTGATACCACTTATGGGATGGAACACCCTGATCAGTACGAAAATATTTTTTCAAAACTCTCCATGATCTTTCCATTAATGACGTGTTTCTTAATATTATTCGTAATATTCCGTTGTGTATACTTCAATTCAAAATGTCATGTGAAATAAGTCTAGATATCCTTATATTCGATATTTCCATAGCGCACTGTGTATGGCTTACGTGGAAAGGGAATAACAGACGGGAGGATTTACTTTCAGAATTATGGAGGGAAATGTGTCAGCATCTCGTCAATTGCTAATTCATTCACTGAGATTGGACCCCGATGCGTCTGCTTTAGCTTAACTAATCTCATATTGAGTGCTCCTTGTCTTATTGAATAACTCAAAAACACATCCATTGGTTGGCTACCTCTCCTCGTCTAATTGACACGGCGAAAGAACGTGCAAACAACGTTATTAACGCCACGGCCGTTACCGTAAATGTAATATAAGCCCTCGGGGTGAACATAAGAGACTAGCACCAACACAGAATAACCTCATTTCAGATTCACCAGCTTCCTCGTGTTATTCGAGGGAAGAGAGAGTGAGAGAGAGAGGAGGAAAGAGATCCTAACTTAATTCTTAGGACGAGGATTGCGAACGCATGTCCAAATTAAGTGTGGCACCCCCCAAGGCGGGCCGCTTTAGTTTTCACTTTCGCCGGGGATGGTAAGCGAACCTTTCTGCGGTGACATAATACGCGCGGAACTAAAGATCGCGCAGACGGTTTTACTGAGTGAGATGTTGTGCGGACGCAGTCTCGAGGGGCTGCTATCTGGAGTAGATGTAGACGTGTTCAGCAGAGTAGAAACCCACTTAGTGTTCTCTTGGTGGTGCGCAACAGGTGACACCGAGTGACCTCGCAATGATGGATAAGAGTTTCCGGATGGGGTAAACATACATACATTCAAACACCCACATGTACACACACAATCACACACACACACACGCGCGCGCTCTCGCACTAACCCTTACCCACTCCCTCCCTTACATACATACGTGTACATACACCACTCTCATCTCAGTAACTTGAAGACAACTTGCTGGGCCTCAATTCGAAAATTCAATTCGCTTTGTATTGACAAACGATGCATCTGCACCTATACAAAGGCCCCCGTCAGCGTAGGGAAAACCCCAACTTGTACTTGTACTAAATGGAAGAACGACATCCCCTTCGCACTGTTAAGTGAATTATGTAATGATAGTCAAACTTATTTTTCTCGTTGAAAGAACACTTGATAACACTCTGGGGGTAGACATCAATTAGAGCTTGCCAGACATGGTACTCTCCTCCAACCGTCTATTATCTTCCCTCTATCAAGACCTTGAGCTAGACTCCAATTATTTAGAATTTATTTGACCACGCAGACCCCGCTCCAGCAATCTACATGCAAACCTGCTTTCTGAAAGAAGGAGAAAAAAAAAAGCATGAGTGCCATTCGTTCGAATTCATTACATCAAACGTGACGATTCTCACTGGCGTCACTGCCCTTGATGAAAAAAAATCATATTGTATCCATGGCAACCAAGTCATTTGATTGTCATTCTCCCAGTAGTATGTAAATCACGTAGCATTGGAAGTAGATCATGCAAATATTTTCCATGAATAGGAAAAAGTCTTTCCATACTCGGAAGAATCATTAGCTCGGAATACTAAGTAGACCATTGGATGAAACGTTATTTGCATTGCTTGATACAAATAGATTCACACTGATCACTTTTTTTCTCTCAATTGCTTTTCTTTCGATTTTTCATATATATATATATAAATTCATAAACATTTACTTTATATTCTAAGACAGTTAAAGAGTGAGGTAATGATAGTTTCCTTACCATATGACTATGAAAATACTGGTAAAATCCCATGATACATGTATCAACCACCTTTGTTTTTAAGTAATAATAATAACAATAATATTCCACTTTTCTATAGCGCCCAATACATCGATACAACGATGTGTCTACGCGCTTTACAGATATATAAAGTAGTCTTAATTTTCTTTAAGTTTAACAAATGTTGGTAAAGCTAAGGAGAAACTAAGGATTTTCTCTTTCTATAGCTACTGGAATGCTTAGCCTTTAACTTTCCGTGACATTCATTTCAACAGCTCCATTACATATTCGCAACATTCGTATCAACGCCAGAGTCATGATAAATCCTTCTTATTATCCTCCGCTAGCTATTGCACATGCTTTATCTGACGTCTACCTGTCACATCGATTCTCTTCATTTCAACCGAATATTAGCTATCATACTTTAAAATGTCTTTCACTCGCCATTGGGTTTTCTTGTCATTGTATCAAGGAAGAAAGGAAATCTTACGAAAATGCTTCCAGCGCATTATTACCGATCGATACTGTTATAAAGAAAAAGAACATATAGAAAGCAGTCCCTCTCTCTTTTGGATCCCATGATTTGAGAATCCGTATTGCAGACATAAATGAAGCAAAAGTCAGTTGTGTACGTGCTTATTGAAGGTTAAAGCTTAAGTTTAAGGCCGAAAATTGCGGCTTGCTTGATGTTGGAGGTATTTTGACCCTTAAGTGAAGCAATGTTCCTTTGTTATTTATTCTCAGCATACCCATGTGTTTCATGTTCATTGTTTCAAAAACATATTTTACCCAGAATAGCCACACCTGCATGGAGTGGTTGTAATATGTATTAACGTCTTGTCAAAAGGCGTTAGAGCCGGCTGAGATCGAACCCTCAACCCCTTAGATTGAGAGTTAATGGAATGGGTCGCTACAACCCTACACATCTAAGATTATGATTGTTCCAAAGTCAAATTGTATCTGTTAATATGCATTGTTCTTATACGAAATGATGTCCTTTCATTACATGAGTCATGTATTTTTTTGTTTTATCGTTCAACAAGGGCCTCAGTCCCTTCTCTTCGCACGACTACATTACTCTTTGAAATAAGGTGATGCGACAACAACACCATTGGGGAAACTCCTTTCTCAATTTTTGAGTGCTACATGATATGCAGCCAGAGACAATATCTACATGAACTCTTGTAAAGTGGAATATAAGACGACTTCTTCATAGGAACTGACATGTATTACTCTACAGTGCTTCACTGTTCATTGAGTATTGAAGTCTTCGTAAATGGGCAAAACATACATCAAATTCTAAATTTTCCTTTCCCCTAAATGAGTTATGTGTGCGTAATAATTAATATGTCCTGATGTCTATTTAGATGTAATCAGAGTATATTGAGAAGGTGAATATTTTAATCGCATTTGTACCTTAATTTTGGGAAAATTAAGTAGACCTATTCAATTCTGAGTGAATAACGGAATCCTTATTTCTATTTCATTTTTATCACAAATCGACCACAAACATTTTGATGCTTGCTTTTTTCCAGCAAAAGAGGCCTATTTGTGAATTTCGTCAGAACTTAAGTATGTACCAATCATATCACACTCTTCTGCAGTAAGTGAATTGGTTTTACAGCCAACTATTTGAAATGTTCCTAAATGCTTCTATTTGTTTAGTAAGAATCCCTATTTATGATATGAAAATTTACTCAATAAGCATCAATAACTACTCATTTTTTGTAACTGAAGGCTTTGTTTCTTTGGGTATTTAACCACCACCACCATTACATTCACGAATACATGTATGCCACGCTAACCTGGTTTCCCTAATGAGGTACTTGATAACTCAGTATAAGTAAAGTAAATTCGAAGATTGTGTTTGTGCTTTCTTTAAAGGTGGATACTGTTTATAGATCAAACATTTTATTAGATTTTAAGTAACATGAATACTAATAAATTGTATTAAAGTGGAGTGTATATAATGACTTTATCAATACCTCAAGTATGTTCATGAATGCTTACTTAGACTCAGCCGCAAGGGAAATCGTTTTTTTAAAACCAATTATTTCTAACGCGTGTAGAAATTTGGGACAACCATAAAATACATTTGTCAGGAATTCAATTCAATGTGAATCCTAAATAATAATCATATTTTCTTGTCAGGGACATAAATCTAGAGAAAAAAACTTGAGATAACAAAGACATTTTCCTTCATTAATAGTAATCTCAATACCGGATTTTGTATACGTTTAGAGAGAAAGGATCGAGAACGATCGTTGTAGGACTTTAACTTCCAATGGCGTCCATATGTCTGACATAGCGATTGCTCTATCAAATGAATTCATTTGCTCATAATAAGGTACGATTCAATAAGCAACTTCAGAAGAAATCATCCGTCATATATCGAGCTCATTATATTCCACAGTCTTTGGATAAATCAAGCCAACTGATTTCCTCCGCTGCATTCCTTTCGCCCTAAACGAGAAGCAATTTCTACTCATTAGAAATCAAATGTGAAAATATAATGCGGTGTATAAATGTAGAGCCATACTCTTTCTTTCTCTCTGTCTTTCCATCTCTCCCCTCTCTCCTACCACCCATCCTCTCTCTCTCTCTCTCTCTCTCTCTCTCTCTCTCCTTCGCTTTCTTTCTATCTCTTTTTCTCTCTTTCTCTCTCTATATAATATATTCTCCTCAACCTCCTCTCTAATATTGTCTGCGTTTCGTTGATATTCATTTCTTTCCTTCCTACTAGTGCGTGCTTCATTATCCCGATCTTCTAGTATTATTACACTTCTCTTTCTCTCTCTCTCTCTCTCTCTCTCTCTCTCTCTCTTTTCTCGCCCTTTCCTATTCCCTCTATCACTCCCACACGCACGCACAAACTAGTCGTCTCTTTAATTTCATATCTCCTGACACATGCTCCTTTTCCTCTTTATCTCTCTCACGCTTCTTCTCATGCTATCTTTCCATCTTTGTCTCTCTCTATATTATATCCCTGCAATTAAACCTTTCTCTGTCTCCGTCTCTCTCTCTCTCTCTCCCCCTCTCCTTCTCTCTCTCTCCCTTTTCCGCTGACCCCACCTCTTTCTGTCTGTCTGTCTGTCTCTCTCTCTCTTTCTCTCTCTCTCTCTCTCTCTTTCTCCATTTTCTTTTTTAACTCACTATCTCACTATGTATTTGCCTATCCCTCATAAACAGTTGATGCATAGTGGATCACTTTCCTATGTGTTTTGTTGACGCTTTTGGGTTGACAAACATACACTTTTATGCTCTGCAATCAAATGTGACAATTACTTCAATATCACGCTCTGACAGTTGGCAAAATGGGTAGTTGGACCGAGTCAAAAGAAATTAGCCCTACCCTGCTTTTTATCCAATATTTACCAATCATTCATCAGTCTTGATCAATCATGTCGGTCCGATTCTACCCCCCCCCCCCCCGCCTCCCCGCCATACCCCCAATTCATAATGACATATCTGTCTACTTCACCCACAATACAAAACCCACCATTTATTTTTTCCTCTGACAAATACGTTTTAATGGAAATCGATACGCGCTCATAAACATAATTTAACTGATACTTTTAGCTGAAATAATACGAGGCACTATATCCTTCTAAGCTTTTTTACATTAGCTATCGGATATCATGGTTATGCTAAATGATGATTACCCGTATTGAATAATCCATAAACCCTCATTTGACTAAACCATTTCCTGGATCGACTTAAATGAAATACTTAAGACCATCGGTTGAATATACGTGTGCTATAGAAATTATTAACAACCCCATTTCCTCTGCCCATAAAACATACTCATTACGTATAATTCTAAATGCCAAATGCATCCTTCCTTTTTTGGTCACCCACATTTCATGAACTGTAGTGTACTACGGTCATATAATTATGTTTGTGTTTTATGAAATTAATGAATTGAATTCAGTTGAATGTTTCATTGAATTCAGTAATGGCCTAATATCGTAATCCCTAGGATTGCAAAGACGTTTGCCAATGTTTTAAATCTACAAGTAATTCACCGTTTGAGCATACAGCTTGAACATAATTATCTCATGATATTAAAGAAAGAAAACAATTATCTCATGATGAATAACCTAAAAATGAAAAAAATATTTCGTTCAATTTCAGACATCCGGTATTGATAATATGATTACTTTTTAGGAATTCGATCAATTGAACAGATGCAAATGCTTTGGAGAGATGCCAGTAACGGCAGCAGATCATTAAAACCCAACATTATAGAGAATATTTAATGAAATACAAGATTAGCAAATGCTGTCAATGTTGCAAATTTAACTCTGTTACCGAATGTAAAAGATTTCCTTTGAATATATTATTTAAGTTGTACTTTAAGACGGGTAGCATTTCTGTGGATGCCGTGATTATACCGGAATCATTTATTTTTAATCGCTTTAAACATTTTCAAAATCCATATGGCAACAGATTGCTTTATGTATGTCAAATCAGTTAAGCATAAATGAATGATTTTGCGCTGGATACATGACTATTCCCATTTTCCGAAATAAGTAAAATTCAAAAGTCCTCTGTTATCTGACAATATTGTATTAGGATCACTTTACGCTATGAAAACTGTATGGTTTTTTTAATTATATTTATATTCAATCTTTGTCTCATATTTTAGGATACGACCTTAAGATTAACGTTGATCGACTAAACTCAATTATGTCGCTCGTGCTATCTTTACAATTCAGAATCAAATCAAAAATGTTTATGTTGTAGACGCTTCGGCCTGCCAAGCAATTAATTTCCATATTAGCTAACTGGATTGGAGTTATAAACCAATCGGACTTATTGAGGAATACCGACCCATCTCGGGTTAAAGTATTTTTCACGTCTCCCCGATATTGATTATAGGCCTCCTTTCCTATCCTAAGTGTCACTGTGAATGGTGAAATGGAAATTCAGCAGCACTTTAAGTGCACACCACGTATGTGGTTCTCACCCCATTTTTATCATCATCGTAATCATCTAGGGGTGGGGGAGAGGCAATGATGATGATCGTCACTGCCTCTCCCCTTTTTCTTTCTCCCTCTTTTTCTCTTTCTAAAAAACTCTTCATCTCTCTCTCTCTCTCTCTCTCTGCCTTCCTCCATCTCTCTCTCTCTCTCTCTCTCTCTTTCTTTCTGATAGACAATTTCTGTTTCACTCTTCCAGCCAATATCTCATATAATATCATTTCGACCAACTATATTTTTTCAAGTGTATTAACACTCAATCATTATTATTCTTAGTAAAAAAAAAAGTTCTTTTCATCATTTTTTTTACTCTCTTTTTTTAGGTTTACAATCATAATCAATGAAATTACAGTCATCTTGTTATGGCACATAAACTTCACAATTATTAATAATTAACGGGACATTTCTAGTTCTTCCTCCCAAAGTTTTTATTCCCTGATCTCTATCTTTGTCCCCGTAATCTATTAAAATAGGAAAATATCTGTCAATTAACCAGGGAAATTATATTAAAAGGTAGTAATACATTTTGTGCACAAAGAACATATTTATGGTCATAATGTGTATTATTGTATTTGTAAGAACATTTTTTAGTGTATGCCTATCCTTCATGGTCTCCCTAAGCTAAACCGGGTTCACTGACCGCAAGTGTTTGATGATTCAAAAGTCAAGATCCAATAGAAGTTTGACCCGATCTTAACTTCCACTTGGAGTCGCGTCTTGGGACCGTCTCATTAGCATATCAATCAAACCTGCTATAATGGGCCAAACGCGCGGGAAATTGTGGGTGTAAGATATATGAAAAATATGACGCACCGTTGAACTTTTGGAAAAGAGATATTAGTCAAATTCATCATGATTGGTAATAGATATAGGCGCTGTTTTTATGAAAGGTGTAAGATTTGATTATATTGAATCAAGATTGACTTCTTTTTTTATAAATGTAATGCATCCTGAGAGAAATTTCAATAGTTTGAACATATTTGTGGCTTACAATTACAGATCAATCAATCGATCTTATTTACTGGGTGTAAGCCACAAATATGTTCAAAAATTGACTTCGTCTGCTTTTAAGAACGTCGGTATAGAATGTCAGAAATTAAACAAACAAATGGGACAAAAACGCAGGAGTAAGATGTAATGTAAGAGCATTTGCATGAGTATTGCCTAAGCGAGAAACATTTTCTGAATAAGCGAGAAATCTTTTCAGAATTATGTAAAACGAATTCGTGTTTAGTTGAATAAAGATTGACGGTGGAGAGAGAAGGGTTTGATGAAGCAAAAGACGATGAAAATGATGAATGTGAAAGAATAGACGACAAACTCTCGTAGATCTCCCTAGATATCTCCTTTTACACAGACGTATCGCATGAAAATAAAAGTAGCTTTCTTATCACAATACATTGCAACGCTTGCTCTCTCTATCTCAAAACACATCAATCATGTCTGCGAAGCGGATCTTACAATTTGAAATATTCAAGGCTTCAGAGACGCAGAGAGAGCATTAGACGGCTGTCATTTTTGCCTTAGAGATCTTTATAGCAATGGAGTACACAAAGATATATTCATAGATGAGACAAAGCTTTATATGTAAGCCCCACTCTCCTGCTGAACAAATAAGACATTTCTTGTCATTTCACCTTTAAGAATTCCATCGATATAAACGTAAAATGACGTATACAAATTAGAGATACCTCTTATAGGACATTGTGAGTTGATGCTGAATAGGCACCTGTTTATAAGAGTATGGTGCTAAAAATAAAAAAAAATCTATTTGTAGCTTTAATAATCAAAATTCTCCATTTTGTTGCCGTCCCTTTGAAATTTTTGACAGGTTTGAAAAACAAATGTCTCCGCCAGGAATGGAACCCGGGTCCCTGACTTGGAACACCATTATCTTAATATGTCTGTCGGTCAAGGGAATGGGGCGGCTCCAGAATATTCAATTAGTATTGCTTATTTTAGCATTTTTTATATTTAGTTTATACATTCTCATTCACACTTGTTAAAGTTCGATGGTGAAACTCGAACTGACCTGACTACGATTGACTAGATTACGAAACGATTACGACATTACCAAATACCAAACGTAAACACGTAAAACCCATATAGCTTTGTGATTCCATTCGGAATAAATGCTATCATGTAAGTGAGGATAATTTGTCCCAGTAGCTGCTGTTAATGCTGTATCACTTCGAACATGCTCAGGAGAAATCGACTACATGTACTTCTGTAAAACGATAGCATGCCCCTTCATTTAGAGCCAGTGCGATATTAAGAAGGATTATCTTTACATCTTCATTTTGGAGGGGCAATATGGAGGCATAGACAAAGGATATTGCCCACAGGCAAATATTTGGTTACGTTCAATGGTGCAGTTCTGGTAAAATGAATATTTGATATTTTCATGAAATTCAGGAAAAGGTTAATTGCACCGTCTCGTATTCTCTCTTCTCTTTCCCTCTATCTCTCTCTCCATTACGCCTCATCTCCGAGTCTCTCTCTCCCTCTCTCTCTCTCTCTCTCTCTGTCTGTCTGTCCCCATCACCTTTTTCAGGTTATTTCTTTTTTCCTTCCATAACGTATCAAATGCAATCAAGACGATTAAAAACACCTTAAGGCCAAGGGAACATAAATCAGTTATGTTCCCTATGGGTACTTAACTGAGAGGCTGAATTTTTGTTCAAAGACAGAGATTTACTTGCTAGTCTAAATGAAAAAAACAATCTTTCCAGTTTCTGCTAAAGATTACATCTATTTTTGACAAAACGTGAAGACTTCTACTTTCTATTCGAAGATTTTATCACATCCCACATTCTCCGAATAATGGCGATTTCAGACTAAAATCACGATTTCCCATAAAATCGTCTGAATTAGTTTACATTAGTTCATCCGTGCGCTTCATTACACCGTGTCTGCATGCCAAATCTTCTGCCTTCTTTCATATATTCTCTATCCTTCGATTTTCGCTTCATTTTACGCTCATCACCGTTTCCGTGGTAACGCATAAGTCTCGTCTCTGACGTCATACTGCGGGTAGTTGTGCCTGGATGGTAACCTTTAAGAGAGTGCTTCTCCTCTCTGTAACCGCGTGCTCAAGCGGCTATGGACGGTATGCTGTGTATATAGACTGACATACACGACTCGTACCTGTTGCATGTTCCATGTGTTATTTACGTAACATTATACAGCCAATCTGCCTACGCCTTTACAGTCCTATTCTTTAATTTTCGAGTATTCATGCGTTCTTTTCACTTGCCTATTTTCCTGAAAACGATCTTATACAATACCATTTGAGAGAAAGATCTTTTCTTTAGGTGTTTTTTTTCTCAGTGTGCAAAATAGGACAGATTATTCTTTACCACTCGTTTGCTACCAAATGTGTTGCAGCAGCTCAAGAATAAGTGTAGGTATTCTGAAAAATGAGATGTATTCCTGCCCTTTGGTGTACAATATTCCTTACGAAAGTGTACAAGATATATATAAATGAATATATTCTTGGCATGATGTAATGCCTTTTAGCATGATGGGCGCAGCCATTTTCTAGAAAATGTAACGTACCATATAAAGGTGTACATGTATCATGCATAAATCTTTAGTTGAAAAGATTTTTATTAAAAAATATTTAAAAAACTTACTTTTCAATGAGAGAAAATCATAGCTTAGAAGCTAAAAATCATGATTAGCGAAGAAAAAAAAAGGGGACGAATTGCAACTCATTTATTTAAAAATACTACAATATAGCAGTTGTTAAATATATTTCATTTATGCGAAACCTTCACTCCGGAAGACCATCAACCTCTTAATGCAATTTGCGTTCCAGCAATTGTAGTACAAAGGATAATAGCAGGTGAATAAAATGCTTCAGTACCACACACATCTGGGAGGGAAGCATCCATAAATTTGAATACATTTACTCAATAAACGACTTCACGTAGTACGTCACGTTATCAAGAAAATGGCGATGCCCATGTCGTGCTGAGAAACTGTACATTATTCTTGCTTTACGCCTCTCTCATATACTTTGGTGGGGAATCTTGTAGATTAATGGGCAAGAATATCATAAATCTCTCAGAATAAGTAAAGATATTTCTCGGGGTTAGGTTTGACTTGAAACAAATACATTTTTTTCTTATATCTAAACGCAATTAAAGCAAAACGGAATGGACTTATTACGGACACATAAACCATCTAAGCTCTACATTTTAGCTGACGATGCTAACAAATTCTTTTGAGCTTTTTAGTCATGATGAGCCTACGTGACGTGAGTTGCAAAGTTCTCTAGCGGCTCTTTCTTAAACATCGGCACGTTCTCAAACGTGTGCTTTCTTGCCAGAGGAATAACAAGTAGAATGTTTCACTGGTCCTGGTGTTGCGTCATAATAATGGCCAAGGGAAATAAGATCAGAACGAAAGAGAATCAGAAAGAATGTGGGAGAGAGAGAGGGTATATACAGAAGGATTGGACGCTTGAATGCTGACGTAATCATTAATCTTTTTCGATTTATTACTCGACTCGAGATGCTTGCAGTCTTGATGCGTGGCAGCTCTCCTTCAAAAGGAGCTTGATGAATATGTGCCTTGTTGTATCGGGGCTGTATTAGCCCAGATAGAAGGGGCATGAAAATGAAAAACAGGAGTGGCGTCTTTTAAGTATTACGTTTTTGCCATGCCACGTAAACTACTCGCGTCATATTTTCACACTAAGATTTAATGACGACGATCGGATTTACGTGTGACTTGTTGATCTTGCTTTTTAATAAGCAAGAAAGGGTTTTATCTTTATCACATTGTCAAACTTCAAGAAAATGCCATCCGAAGCTTACTGTGATAATTGTGTTTACCAGGACAGTTAGCAATCTTACTGACAACAACATTATCCTAATCAGTAATTCCCATTTGCCGAACAACTTCTTTACAATCACCATTACCCTCACTAATACCCTCTCTTATAATGACGTCATATATTACGTTATATACTTTGCCATCGGTTCTTATACTACATAAGATGTAACTTTCTAATTTGCATTATGATCAATCCATACTTTCCTTATAATTATATACAAACGCATAGATACGTAGCAGCCTGACATTTTATTTTCAAATTCAAAGTGATTCTTGTCTTCCGCCGGTAACTTTTTTTTTCTTTATGTTTCACATAGAACTGAAATTAAATGTACAGAGTATCATCGGTATTAATTCAGAGAGCCTTGGTGTTATAAGCTGGAAGAGAATAAATGAAATCCCAATAGCTCTAATTGAACATGTCCAATGTATACCTGTAAGGGGGCCACGTCTAGATCAGTAAAGATGATTAAAAAAAAAATGTATTTTCCTATCAGATACATGTATTTGCATTGTCATGTGAAAAGAAATCGAGGATCCCAGAGAGTATATACCTGTGTTTGCTACGCTTAATATACAATAGTATACATATATAATATCAATTCAATTCAATTCGATTCAATTTATTCTACACTTTCATAAAAACATACAAAGGCAAAGAATACAATAAAATATTTCTCGCAAACATAGATACACCAAAAAATGGAAAATACACCAATGGAAATTACGAAAAATATAAACGTTTACAAATTGAGGAAAATCTTGAATAGTCAACCAATAGAATAATTACAAACATATTATTCGCACGTTCAAACAATCGGATCAACGCCTGTATAGATTATTGTCTGCCGAGATTTTCTACGTGGGACTTTCCATGTCACACGGGAAGAAATTCAGGCACATTCAACAGAGAGACATAATTGTTTTTGTGGAGAGAGAGAGAAGACGTCATAATGCTTACTGAGATAACATGATCATGTTCTAAGGGATACTAAATGAGGAAAACAAGATCAGCAACTTGGCAGGAGTGAAGAGAGGAGACGAATTGATTTCACCATTACAACTCGCTGTGGTTTGACGAATGTGGCGCCTCTAACCAAAGCTCATTAAAACTATGTTTACGTGCTAAGTGTATAAGCTTTGGAGGCATAAACTTCCACTTTAGTGCTCCTCATCCACGTTAAGACGTACCCGACGGGTGTGCGAGGTCATCAATGTGTACCCTAAATAGAACATTATTTATTTCGTTGTGTTTTTTTTCTTCTCATCAAATGAAAGCGATTATGTTGTGTCGATAAGGCCATCTGCGCACAGGATACGCCAGCAGACGTGTAAAATGGCGGGCAAATGGGCGATTAGAATTTATTAATAACTTCTATGGCGGGGAATTGTGCCGGACTACGGCGCGCGTTCCCGGCGCTTGTACTGCCCCGAGCTCTTCTTGCAAGAGAAATCATAAGGAGTGACCTTTCATAGCGCAACTTTTCTCTTGGTGATGTTCCGTTCTGAAAAGAAAGAAAATAGACCTCAATTAAGAGCACAAGTGCAGTTCATTTGCATGGGTCATTAGATTGGAGTCATTGGAGCGAAAATACACGGTGAGCCCAAGGCCTTTCCGACAGAGTTTCTCCTAGCCAGTCGACTTACCCTGGCCTGCCTTGAGAACCATTATAAAGCTGCATGAAATAAAGATCTTTGTAAGCCCTTTTTTATGATTTACTCAATATTGCTTCTATCAACATTGTAGAAAATGCTAGCCTATCAGAAGAAAATCAAAGCATCTTTAAATACGAGAGGTTACATTAATAAAATCGGGACAGTTTATACCGTTTTAAGGCTACCAGGCTGAGTTAATGATTTCAGTTAAGAAACATTGAAACGAGTAGGAGGGTGTGCGTTTGCACAAATGACAACCGTTTTCCAACGATTTCGTCCCTCCCTTCCTCTTTGTACCTCTATTTTGTAGTGCTGAATCATCTGTAAATATCATCCCTAACATTGAACGTGGTAAAATAGTCAGGGCTTGTTATCTTTCGATTGAAATTCCCTGAAATCCGGGGGGAAAAGCCTCGGACATCCCACACAATCTACAATATTTCACCAAAATTACCCTATCCTTTTCATAGCAGTAAAATGGAACTCAATGAACTGCCAGTAATTACTGGTAGAACTCGTAAGACCCTTGCCAAGAATAAGCTCATCTTCAGCTTGCATATGAATAATTCGGGCTTAGTAGCCTCTCTGATGTCACAATATACACTTTTCAGAACTGGCATTACCCTGATTTCAATTTCCCAGTGACCACCGAAATCCCTTCCCCCTTAATCTCAATCTCTTTCTCTTTCTCTCTCTCTCTCTCTCTCTCTCTCTCTCTCTTTCTTTCTTTTCCTCTCACCTACCATTTTTCTTTTTTGTTCTCTTTCTCACTCATATTTTGTTCCTCTTTCTCTCTCATTCTCTCTAATATCCTCTTCTCCCTTTTTTGTCTCTGTTTCTCACTCTGTTTGTATCTCTTCCCCATTAGTCTTTCTCTATATACTTACCCCACTCCTTTCGTCATATCCATGCACCATCACCCTCTACCCCCCCCCCCCCCCCTCTCTCTCTCTCTTTCTCTCTCTCTCTCTCTCTCTTTCTTTCTATATTTCTCTTTTTACAATATCTTTCTTCTTCTCTCTGTGTGTCTGAAATAGTATTTGCATTCTGATCTGAAATCCAAATGGAATAATTCGCTTAAAATTCCATGTAGCACCAGAATATACGTGATGGCTATTTTGTCCCGGTAATTTATATAAATCATACTAGGCCTATGCCAAGAACTAAAGGTTTAGGTCGACTGTGACAAAAATATGTTATTGACATGCTCCTTAACAAACAAAGCAAACAAATCAAGATGTTACCATAATAGAGTTACCATAATGCATTTCTTGGTGAAGGATTGACTCACTAATTGACTTCTGTGTTGCCTAGCAACCACTAACGTTCTAAACAAAAAAATTGCGTATGTAAACTCAACCCAGACGTTTGCTGCCTTAAACTTTTTTCTCGAATAGGCTTTGATTTTTGCTTTGCGGCATTCGGACTCTAAATTTTGGCTTCTGTGATGGATGGACAGTGTTTTTTTCGATAAGCATATTTAGGACGTAATGACTACTTCACTGCAACGTATTCACGTATCCTTACTCACGTCAACATACGTAAGCAATTCATGATGTTGACAGGACCTGTTATAGACTTGAAGAAGTTCCTGACTGCATTCTTTATGATCGAAAATTAATGTCCTTAACCTTATGTGAATTAATGATAGTTTGCAATATCAATCGTAAAATACGCCCAACCAGCTCAATAATTCACAACTGTCGCCACGACATTAAAATCTTATGTTTTGTTAATGTGTTGGCGTGTGTGTTTGTTTGTTGGCCTGTTTGTTTGTGTAGGCTAATCTATATTATAATGAGAAGTTCTAGCAAGGGAAAATGTCCATAATCTAGCTGATTAACTGAGAATGTGTGAATTCAGTCCTCTATGACATCTGGTTTGCTTTTGACTAAAACGATTAAGTAAGAGAAGCAGATTTTAATTTGATTCTCGGGGTGACAATCTTTTTGCGTCTTCTGATTGTATATTTCTTCAGCAGAGACTGCAGACTGCTGTACTATGATTTTAACACCTACCCACCCACTTTTTCTCGCTAACTTATTATCCTTTATTGCTCTCTCTTCCCCCCCCCCCCCTCTCATCTCTCTCTCTCTCTCTCTCTTTCTCTCTCTCTCTCTCTTATAATCTCTCTCTCTCTTTCTCTCTCTCTCTCTTATAATCTCTCTCTTTCTTTCTCTCTCTCTCTCTTAATAATATAATCTCTCTCTTTCTTTCTCTCTCTCTCTCTCTCTTATAATCTCTCTCTCTCTCTCTCTCTCTCTCAATCTCTCTCTCTCCCCCTCTCTCTTTTTCTTCATCCCTCTGTGAGTATGTCTCCCCCTCTCTTGGTTAAGATACATATACGCAACCAATTAATGTTTCGTGAATAATATATATATTAATATGCGTCACTCTCTTACTCTGTTCAAATTGTCTAATCAACACACATCCTAAATTATTCAACTGATTATAAGGTCAGAACCCTGCTTACATCGTTAACAAAATTCTAAAAAGCAATGTCATGATCATAAACATTGAAGTAAAGAAAAAGATTATCCTCATCGATAGAATGTGAAGAAGAAGGAATGTCAGTTAAAACGCTTGTATAGTTTAGTACATTCACAAGATCAATCGATTTTGGCGATCAAAGACTTCCGAACAAATTTAATCCACGCCTCGGTAAGAACCACGTGACCAAACCTGGAGGGCAATGCAATGTATTTTTTGCAGTTTTATCTTTGGCGGGATAATGGAAGAAATCATCTGCCAGGCATAAAATGTTTAGAAAAATAAAGAGTAACCTGAAGAAGATGACATATTCTTTGACATGTTCTTTATTGCTGTTTCTACATGACATGATTTGAATAGCTCGGTGAAATGCTTGCGAATCGAGAGTTAATTCTTGGTGAGTATAGTGGCTGCTCGTCTGGAAAAGCAGGTGAAGGCAGAGCTATCTTCGACCTCGTTCTCAGAGAGGTTATTATTTTGACTGGTAAAAGAAAAAAGTTGGGATATTCATGGGTAAACGTATTGGGTAATTCAAACATCAACAGACTAGGTGAGCATGAAGCTATTCCAGAGCAAGAGCATTGCGTGCTACAAACATGTATACTAAAAGTAAGAATGTTGACTGGTTTTATTTTGAAAATAATGTATGATATCCGAGTCATGCTCTCTGAAAATTATATTCTACTCTCAAATACAAACATAGTGACTTATCCAGCAAAGTAGACCCAGTGTACAACCCCCCCCCCCCCCCCTTGCTGTACAAGTCCCAAACAATTAACTAATACAATTTGCAGAGGGGCTGTCAATAGACAGATCAGATACATTACACCCATTCAATCTGGGAGGATCCCGCCCACATCACTTAGAAACAATTTGTTGGATACACCAGAGAAACGAATCTGGTTTACAAATATGAATCATAAAGCAGGTGAAGTAAGGAATTCAGCTAGCTTTAAACTAATATTTTGATCGACGAGTATGAAAATAATGCATGCGCGACTCGATATTAATTTTTGGAATTCACCAACAAACCAAGGTGGAAAATGATAACGAAAAAGCACCGATGATAAGAGGATTGTCCATGACTCTCAATTTTGTAAGAACGTCTGTTGAGTACGTTGAAGTTATTCCAAAGTGAAAATATTGCATTATTCGAATGCAAGCAATCACTTTTAGCGATTTGATACAGTGCCATGTAATAAAGAAAAGAGATGGAAAATATGAGAGCGATACTGGAGCGAAATGCAATCCCTACGGCGAATTTCTTGAGATATTTGAAGGGGGGAAATGGAACCAGAAGTTTTAAAATTGTGTAGATGTTTGGAGAAAAGTCTTTGATTATACATCGAAGAAAATTTGCTGGGTAACAAGATAGACAACCGTTGATCTCTCATTACTAGAGAAAGATGAATGTTACCGATTATTTTGTTAATCAAAGAAAAACAGACAAATATGTTTGCAAAGGGAGAAAGGGAGAAATAAAGAAAGACAGACAGACAACAGAAAGAGTGACAGCTCTAATATCCACACGGCCCCTGCCAAAAAATATTTGTATGCAAATGAGGGGTAGGGATTAACCTAGGATGAGAACGTTTATCATATATGCCCCAATAAAATAAGAACAAATTCTAAAATGAAAGCGTCTGCCCTTATTTGCCAATCATGATCTCGGGTAGGACCTGAATTCTTTTCTAGGCTAATTTCTAAAAACTTTTTATAGACCGGCTCATCTTTAAGAATTGAACTCAGACCTCTCAATAAAGTAAAGAACAGGGAGTACAAGAATTAAAATGGGAGGATAAGCACTACGGGTGTTATGAATATGTATTCGTTTCTATCAAAACACAGTGTAGCGCAGTATAGCTACAGTATCAACACTGGCGTGTTTTTGTGCTGCATGGCGTCGGTGTAGGGTTTCGTCACGTGACAAGGTCATTTTCACCAATCGTAGCTCGCTTAGGCCGTATTGTGTATGATATGGTGTAGATGCTTAAACGTGTTGCGCAAGTTTATGTGTGTTCTTGTGTTAGCGTTGTTTTAAAAACATCTTTAAGGGTGAAGATTCATATTTAGTATTTTTCTTCCCAAGTCTATCATTTTAAAAAGCTTTTCCTTGTAACGTCTCATCCTTATCTTTGCGACATATTTTGTTAACATCGTATCTTTGTAAAAGCATAGATATCACTTTTTTATAATTTTTACCAAAATATAATCCCGTTTAATTTATCTGTGTCTCTATCTTCGTATATTCCCTCTCCTCGTAGATCAAGGTCGATTATTTCGTTTGTGGTCCGTAAAACATAGACAATACCTCAAGGGGCTCAGGTGGTTAGTACAAGGATCCCTCTGCTTCTCTCTCTCTCTCTCTCTCTCTCTCTCTCTCTCTCTCTCTCTCGCTCATTAATTACTGTGAAAATCACTCTCCGATTTCATTAAAAACTCTTGGCCTTGGAAATACATTCATTGTAATAAATTCATTTACTATCCGCGATGGTAGCCTACTTGGTAAAAACCTATTTTTTTGCTTTCATGTGAAGTGACATGCATGGAGCAAGTATGAATAAGCGCTCTTCCTTCCACTTCTTTGAGATTGGAAATAATTCACTCAGATTCTATCATAATACTTCAAATATCAACTCGTAGAGATATTTCGTCCTTGTTTTCACGAAGTGACGGTAGTGAGAATAATCGTAACGCAAAGTGAATGCAATTTTTTTTCACTACCGTCACTTCGTGAAAACAGCGACGATTTGTTCTCTTACCTTACGCCTTTCCCAGTAAGTAGGAATTTGGATATCTTAAGAGTTGGATTGCAAAATATGCCAAATCCTTTTATTGATTTCTTTACAGACATGCTTTTGATATCTAAACCTTTCGTTTCCATGTTTCAAAGTAAGCGAGCAGAACCAATATCAATAGCAATAGCAATATCACTTGGCAAATAATCATACATACAAAATTAGGTTTGGATAATACTTTTTGTCTCCCATTTCACTCACCTGATACCCTACCCGAACCATTCCCCCCCCCCCCCCCTCTTTCTCTCTCTTTCTCTCTCTCTCTCTCTCTCCCTCTTTTCATACTAATCAACACGGTACCCTCTGTATCAATGGCGTTGGATAAACTCTTTCATAATGAGCGCGATCTTCCTTTCAGATGCACCTGCATACCCTGCGGCCGTATCTCCGAAAATAAGATCTCTCCCTCTTTAAATTCCGCCAAAACATGCGTGAACTATCACCGTCTCCAGACCATGGCAAAGAAATGCGATTATATCAAAACTCTAGCGCATAATCAGGTTCTTGTGTTTTAATAAGAAGATGTTCACTTCACAAAATGAAAGCAAAACCGAATCGTAACCGAGTCAGATGTCCCGATGACATGCTGTAGGGTGATCCCGGTTTATTGCATTACTGCATTATTATGTGAACATTTGTAGCACTTCGAGAATAACTTTTAATCGGGTAACCTCAAAATATTTAGGTTTGGCAGATCATATTCATGGACGATTGTATTCACATTCCCAGATGCTTTAGAAATGGGGCATTTAAAAGACATTACATGTTTAAACTCTCAAAAAAAGAAAACGATTCATTTTTTCTAGGTTTAAATTAAAGAGAATCCATCCAAATCTAGCTGTCACAATTTAAACGGTAATTATTTTAACTAAAATATATATGTTATTTTTCTTAGTTGGAGTTGTATGACGTATTAATGAAAGTTCATCCGTGTGCACCAAAATCCTCGGCGATTGGGGTATGCATATAATAAGAAGGCTCTAAACTTTAAAAATTACAGCACAGATATCCGTCCTAAATTAAAGTATTTGTCATAATTATGTGATTGATAGAATATATGAGTGTTCCACCAAATGCGCTTATTAATCGAAACAATATAAAATATTGATGCAAGCAAATCGGATGCCATCATTCTTCTCTTCATTCTATTCCGGCTATGCCCCCGATGTGGCCCGCCTCCTGCATAACTTACTCGCAGAGCACTAAGTAGAAAATTGAGTTTTAAATGCTAATGTGGAAACGATACACGAAGAGGAAGAGGTGAAATTTATTTTCGAGCGTGTCAATTACTCTATTTTCAGTGTTTGGATTCTGTAATATGGTTAGTAGACGGAGGTGGATGAATAGTAGACGAAAGCTGATGACATGCGATAGTATGGTCTGCTTTTTTTGTTTTTTGTTTTTTAAAGGGCGGTTTACCTTTGCAAAAAAACAACCCATACAATTGGGATTTGGGGAAGTGTTATTAGATGCGACAGATTCAAAGATTTACTCATTTCCTGTTCCATTTTCTTTTCATAACGTAGCGCATGGTTGAAAAAAAAATAACCAACTTATAGTCACGATACGTGTCTTTCATATTTTAATTCAAATTTGTTTACAACTTTTGCAATGCATATTTACAGCCTTTTCCCCTTTTATTTCTGCAAACTTCTAACAAAAATAGTGGATGTAAATTGTTATTACATTTACTTTTCCTATCCTTATGATCACTTTTATCATTTTATTGTAAATCATTTTTTTTTTTTTTTAATTAAAAATTTGTTTTTGTATTTTGTTACACCTACAGCGGATGTCTTTTAATATTGATTTACTTTCTAAATTAAGATTACCAACATTTTGTTTTGTTAAATTTGGAAAATTGTTGTTTTATAAGCTGTTCAACATGCAGTTGACGTCTTTTGATATCGATTTGTCATCCTCTCCCCCTCCTCACAACTGAATCTCGTGCCACCAAGATCTGTAAATCTGAGTTCTAATGATTTACATTATATCCCCCTATTTATTATTTTTGTGTCTTTTAAAACACCAGTGACGTAGAATGAGTAGAATGAGTAGAATGAAGAGAGCCCTTTCGATTCTTTGGAATAGCACCCTTCATATAATGTGGATGAATAAGCCAGTTCACGGTTGCAGTCTGAGCATGAGCAGATAAAGGTCATTGCAGAACAGATTTTGAAATACACGGAGACCTTAATAATGGATACGTGCTTATGAAAGTTATGTAATCATTATTCATTTATGCACAATCAGTGCACTCCATGATGCACAGGTCAAAATATTCTTTGAAAAGGGGAAACAAAGGCTATTTATGTAGCACCTCCATCGCTGTAGGAGTGATTATTTCAAAATGTACAAAGTGGGACCTCTTCATGATTTGAAGATCTGTGGATATTCGGGGTCATTGCAGCCATGTGCTAACCGTGAACTGGTATAAAGAAGACAAGGCCACTGTGAGAAGGGTTCATAATTTGTTGTGTCAATTCTCTTTTTCTCTTTCTCCCTCTGTTCGTCTTTCAATCATTTGTCGCAAACAGCTGCATTTCTTTCACGTTCCTTACAAACTTTTTGTAACGTTTTACTGTTCTATACGACACTTGTCGTATTTTAAAAATTAACATCGAATTAAAACTAAAAGTGTGTTAGAGTGTTGCGAAAGCAAATTTAATTCTTACATACCATGGAAATACTTGGGTATACGGGATATTTTTCGCGAGAGCAGAAATAGTCTATAAAATTAAAATACAATTTCTAGATATCATTCCAAGTGAGGGAAAATATAATATAACACTTGCTCCTAAAGGCTATCATACATGTGGCTTGTATAATTACAAGAGAGAGAGAGAAAGTGGGAAGGTATAAAGTGGACTTTATACTAGTTTTTATTTCCCTGTAGTAGACAATGGTTCTAATTCAATTCAACAAATGTATAATAGAGCAACTAAGCTGGACCTGATATTTCACGAAGAGTTAAGCCTCAATGAGACATATTATGATGCCTCCCTCAACGCGTTGATCAATACTTCATTTGTGTAAGATCAAATCTTGGAGAAACTTTACGACTTATCGGCCATAACATTGCAAACACAATAAATGCCATAGCTTTGTTGTTATCATGTTTGCTTACTAATACTATAGTAGGTCACACGAGCCCGCCAACAAAGAAATTCAAACCCAAGTCGGTCGAAACAAATCTAATAATTCGATGGAGAACGGCACCAATGCCCGAGACATGCAAGAAAAAATAATACAATCGGTATTAGATATCCATCTTCTTCATCCTCCTCGGGCAAATCTTTTTAGGAAAAGAGATGAATTCCTAGTAAGGAAGAGTAACTGTAGTAACTTTTAAAAGTGACATGTCTTAGTCTGTGCATACTAAGGATGCTGCTAAACCATTGTCCGTATGTAAATGTATTCAAAGAACTTGACATCACTAACCTGTGTGTAGTATAGCTTCACTTACCGCAATGCCTAAAGGGCCTAGTCCCACAGTGGTCAAAAGTATGTATATACTTTTGATCACAGGTGCTTCTTAAGATTCTTGTTTCACGGCGAAGTATCAGCGTAAAGTGTTTTAGATGTCAAGATACCCAATATAACAGGAACTCTAAGTGATATGTGGGATATTTGTGTTATTTTCTACCCAGTGCCTACGCAAAACGCACTTAATAATAATAACAACATTTATAATGCGCACATATCCACCCCAAGAGATGCTCAAGGCGCCTAAAAAGATATGCAAAAAGAGAAAACACTAGAGATTTAAGACAGTAAACGATGATCCCTCTTGGCATTATTTAATTGTCAGTATAGTTAAAGATCGGAGAAATGGAACTGGGTCTCAGAATACAGAAACAATACCCGCGATATCCGGCTTTACCAACTTAACCTACTTTAAAGTTGATTAATTCTATTTAAAGTACATTTTAGTTTATCAAATTGTTTTCAGTTTAAAGATAAAGGGATTCAAATATTATTAGTTTGTCCACAAACATATTTTCTAGTCTTTAGTATACGGTGAAAGCAAATGGCGCCGCAGCGCATTTTTTCCTTTGTATTTTGAGGAAGGCCTACTTCTTTCATGAAAAAAATCTTGATTAACATGTAGCTTTTCTTCGCCTTTTTTGCCTGAATGCACAAAACATTATAAAAAATGAAATTTAAATGACATACATTTACATTTTCTTACACTATGTAGAAAATGCATGTTTCACGCATACACATCCGGACAATTACCTACACACAATGCGTAATTTTCATACCTCACACCTTTCACTCGAAGCATTATACCATACGTGTATTGTGTACCAATGGTTGGAATTTCTCATGAATTGTTTAACGTAATTCATTTAGCACCTCCATCTTTAAGTGAATGATGAATCATTAAATCCATTTCAGTTCAAAGGGTTCGAGAACGGCACGACTGTTCATTATCATTAAAAAGTAAATTATGAATGACTCACTTATGCATTATCCTTTAATGTTGAGACCTTTCAGCCGCCAATAACCTCGAAATAGAAGATGAAAATTACTATAATGTTATGATAATTATTGATTTATCCTTTTTGTTCTCTCTCTCTCTCTCTCTCTCTCTCTCTTTCTCTCTCTCTCTCTCTCTCTCTCTCTCCCTTGCCTTCGTGATCTGATCCTGACATGGCTACTTTGACTTGAACACAAACAGGTGAGTAATTTGAAATATTTGTTTCCAGTCAAAATTGATGACAAATGACATTTAATTTTGTAATTATGTCGAGCATAATGAAAATGAGAAACGTATCAGACAGCGAGACCACAGAAAGCTCTTCTTCCTTATGTTAATATGTCTGGCATTATTCTTTTAAATTAATTTGTGTTTTCTAATATTTTATTTTTTAGGTTAAGTTTAGAGTCATCTTCGATTATATCTATGTTTTATAATCCGTTTTGCACTCCTGTAATACACATTATTCAATCATTTACGTCATAAAATCATTGTTTAAGCAGTATTATTGTAGACAAGTCCATTTTAGAAATGCAGATAAGGTTGCATGAACCATGTCTCCCCTTCGTTGTTTCTGTCTTCGTTTGTGTTTCCACTCGTCCCTACATATTCCAGTGCTTTGTCGACACTCACGATGCATGTCTTCATGAATTACGTCGACAAGTTCTAGATTGTACTGAAATTACCAGACACGTGATCTATACTGCCAGATCAGAGGTTTTAATATTCCATTTCTTTTGTCTCAATATTAGTGTTTGTGTCTACAGGCTGAATACCTTTGGGAAAACCACTGGAGCGTTTGCATAAAGTGTCCGTCCCCCTAGATTTCCTCTCCCGAGATGCGTTACCATAGAAACGGCACACATCATCCGCTCTTGACTAAATTAGAGACAGAATTTGAACCTTAAACAATGTGCTTATGGAATACATTCAGGAAGTGGCCCAGCTTTAAGGTTTTTCATTAGGCTTGCAGCCATCAATTCTTAATTAAATATGGAGTTCGAATGGACGGTGATATAAGGATTGGGTCCTTTTTATAGGTCACTAATGATTTGAATATCTTTCATGGGATAGGGTGTGTTTTTGTACATAATGCGTGATAAGCGAAATTAACGTATTGCTTAATAAAGAAGATTTTGTTTCGTATTGTTGATTACAAGGTATGAGGTTCGAATCCCTGCTGCTGTCTATAATTGGAAAGACGTTAACCTACATTTGCCACACTATAGACCCAGTGGTAATAATTGGGGACTGTATGACCAAATACTATGACTTGCACAGCCTTAGCGTCTTATCAGAGCAGGATAATTACTATCCATATGCCTATATAATTATGATTAGGTTGCTAGATAAATTGCGTAATACTGGTGCACTGTCGAACAATCTAAACAGGGGAATTACATAAATCCTTAGAAGAGAAAATTAAATAATGAGATACATTGTTTAATATCTTACTTTTCTGACATTTGAATAAAGATCAAAGTAAAGTAATTGTAATAATAATAATGAAGTCTTGTATAGTTCTCCTGTCTGGCATGTCGCCGCTCCTGGTGCTCCATTATTATCATGCCGGCTGAATAGCACGGCTGCCATTACAGTGGTCGATCATTTTAAGGAATCAATTCCTGCCGGGTACTAATTTACCTGACATGGTGGAGTGTGGACCATGTACGTTAATGTCTTGCCAAAGGACATTAGTCATGCGACAGGGATTCGAATCCCTTACCTTCTGGTTTACAGTAAGGAGACTTATCCACCTGACCGAAACATCTCTAAAAAGTGAAGATTTATACAAATCAAGAGAGTGTTATGCTGTTTACCACACGCGCTACAAAGTAATAATGACAATAATAATATTGATTATAATAATAAGAATATTAATAATTATATAATAATGGTAAGAAGAAATAGAAAAAGAAGGGGAAAATGAAGAAGTAGAAAAAGAAGGGGAAAAAGAAGAAGAACAAGAACAATTGGCATTTGATTCTATTTTTGCATTCGGGCATTAATTCATTTAAATTGATTAATTTAGAACGAGGAAATATCAAAATGAGTAGGTTTTAATCCTCTCAACCCTTTTAGTTAAACTTGTGTCATAACCTCGCTTCATGCAGACTGCACGTATAGCTGTTTACTGTGCATTTAATTTAAGCTTCTAAACGCAGATGTATAGATAAAGCTAGACGTTGGGTCAAAATCTGATTAATTACTTTTTCATATTTCATAACAGTTTCAATTATAAATAGGGACCTTGGCATATATTCTTATAAGAACGACGTCAGATTTTTATCAAAGGACACTGATGATTAATCGCGTAATTTCCTCGAAATCCATGCCGCAGAGATGGAAAAGAATCGTGCTCTTTAATCCGTAACGAATATTCAGACCGAGGATTCTACAGTTAAATTATGGTTCTTGACTAAGGTCGCTGACATCCTTCAATTTGTATATTAATTCAATATTCAGGGTAATCCTCTTTTCCCGCTTATCATCACGTATCTATATATTTGTTCTTTTTAATAAGGCAAGTGTGCACAGCAGTTTTGAAGGAAAAAAAAACAAGGATTTATCTGTGTGTCTTGTGCAAAGCTAACTTTAATAGATGTATTTTAGGAAAGGTCAGCTTAGTCTTTCTTTCGAATTATTAAACCTACAATATATAAATCCTCATTCGCTGTATCTCGTACGAAATGGTCGGTCCTAGTTTGGCCGGATTGACATATTAATATTTATATGTGTGTCATTCTGATCATTTGACTATCAAACAATCAAGTGTCGTACGTTATTATTTTTCTATTTTTCATTTAAATGATGTAAACAGAGCCCTGTGGAATATTGGCTTTTTTATATGTATTTCGCACATTTACTAATCTTATAAATCATTTTCCGTGTATTTTATGTATTACATCTTAATTACTTGTGTAATTATTTGCTAGCTGAACAGGCTACTCGGTGTAAGGATGTGATTTAAATAAATGAAAAAATAAATCTATCAATCAATCAATATATCAATCAATATTTGTATCTCATGCGGTATAGGGTTTTACAAACATTATAATATTTCTACATTGCTCATTGTCGCGAATCAATAATAACTGTTTCGTTTGCAGCAGTTTATCTGAAAAACAAGGCTTCATCGTTACATGATATGATCATATACTGCCAGGAGCAAGATTCTAAAAGGTCGAAAAACTTCGGATAAATTGCACCGCCATCAGCAATCTCCGATTAATATGAAAATCAATTTTTGTCTGGAAGGACGACGTCTCCTAACGTACTCCTTGAAGTTATCGTATAAAGCCTTCTTACAAACAAACGAATCGTATCAGTAGACTCAGTCATTCAATGTCTTTTATGATTATTTCTTGATTTGCGGATATGTTTGCGTTGTGCAGATGCTGTCTTTAACCTTCTCCTTCATCCAATCCTTCTATTACGTAACCCGTTAACCTTTCCTCTTTCCTCTCGACCAGCATATGTGTTCTGGAAACCTCTGAGATTCGATTAGAGATAACATTATCATTCTTCCTTCTCAAATTCTCCTTACAAACGCAATGAGCATGATAAGAATTGAATATTGAACTTTCTGTACTCTTCGACATAGTTACGTACTAATTGTTTGTAATTATATAAAACCTGCTTTATTTCTTCTCTCATTTTTTTAAAATCAAATATGTATTCATTCTCTCTCGATCTCCTTTCTCTACCTTCCCCCCCCCCCCCTCTCTCTCTCTCTCTCTCTCTCTCTCTCTCTCTCTCTCTATCTCTCCATTTCTCCTTCACCCTATCTGTCTCTGATGTTGATTTCAGAATTTACCCACCGACGATAATTTTGTTGTGTGTTATGGCTGTTTTTAAATCTCGACTTTTTACTACCAAATTACATTTACTTTTTAAATTGCTTCAAACGTGCACATTTACAGATGAGTTTTCTACTCACACTGATGAAACATTTCAAAACAATGAAAGCTAGGTAATTCCCGACAGAGGATAGTATATCAAAGGAACATACTTGTCCGGCCGGATAGATGACCCCGACCTGTGTTGTCCTATCACTGCTTTTTAAAGCTAACTGAAGGAAGCTGATTATTGATTTGGAGTCAGACGGGCTAGATGCACCAGGAAAAACACATTTTCATCAAATTTATGACCTTGACCTATGCTGTGTAATACCTTTGAGAATTATTCCCGTCTCACCATTTTGATTAGACCGTTCCCTCCCTTTGATTGCTAATGGTATCCATCCACTTTTCATCGAAATCATTTATATTCCTCTCACCGCCAATGGAAAGATAATTAATTCAAACATCAATTTGAGTGCGTTGCATTAGGTTTCGTTACGCGCTTACTGATTCATTCTGTGTGTGTTTTTTGTACCAGGCTTTAATTGTACATGTACATGTATGTATAAGCCTAGTATATTATACAACATAAAAATAAAGAATGAATTAGTAGCTGCGTCAGTATTAGTTCTATTATCATATTCATTTGTCAAAATTATCGGGGGATTTCTTAAAAGAAGCCATTTTGATTAGAAGAAAGTAAGTCGATCCGGGGTGGGTGGAGGGGGAAGATATGTTCCTCATGATGTATAGGTGATGATTGCTTCTTTTGTTTATCAACACCCATACCCATATATGCATTTGTATACGCACACCTTTTGGAAGTTAATTTATACTATTATCTGATGGTCTCACACTCAACTAACTTCAGTTGGATGTACAAACCTAAAGTATTCTTATACACTTTGAGAAAAAGATGGCACTCTTGCTTTAGATTTTATAAATATTAGCAAATAAACAATGCTAACAATTCTAAACGATTTCCCCCTCAACTGAAAAATATTGCATTTTCATACAATATTAAACTATTTTTAGTACGAAGTAATAAAGCAAGATCGATCTAAAGAGGCTCTTACTGTAAAAGGGTAGCCCCCATCCAACAATAAATCTACGCCTACGATGACTTTAAACTATTATGGTAACCGCTAACCCTTTGACAAGCCTGAGCCACATGCACATGATAAGGGGTAGATGTACAGAAGAGAACGTGAGTGGGCGCACTAACACCCATGCTTAGATATTTCGAATTTTAGATGTAATCATTGATTATTTGTTTTATGATTTAAGCTCTGATGTAAGATTTGATTGCATCATTTGCATGACAAAATAATCGTCTAAATGAGTCAATCAAATGTGTAAATTCACAACAATCTATTCTTAATTTTTCGTTTTGTATTCATTTTCCTTACCTTTGTCCTGCCAAGGGTTAAAGACGTAGAAGGGGGATCTTCCAGGTTTAGTTTTCCTAGAATCACGTTGCCAAGTGTTTTTGATTTGATTCGATTTGATTTTCTTCTGCATTCAGTACACATTTTTTCGATAACAATAATGATATCAAATACAATAAGTATAAGTAATAAGTATGACAGTTAATCATAAATAAGCAAATATATACATGTATAACGATTGTTATTTTCAAAAACGATATATGATAAACTGTCATAAATACTAAATTTCATCAAACATTATAAAATTATTGGCGGAACAATGACTGTCATTGTAATCAGATTGCTTTAAAATTAGACAGCCCCAGACAAAACTGATGAAATACATTAACGCATTTATTAAGCAGAATGGATAAGTAATTGAAAATACAAATTATAAGGATGATGATATTGACAATGCAGATGAGGATGATGCTGAGGATGATAATAATGATGATGACGGTGATGATGGTGACGATGATGATGTTGTTTCGTTATGCAGACGTCCAATCTCCAACCATACACTAATATCAATGAATGGGGTGCATTATAATTTGAGCGTGTCACATACATCAGTGTCTGTGCTTTCTACATTATTCTGCGCTCCTGATCTCTGCATCACATCTTCACCTTATACCCCACCTTTCATTATAGACTGATACCAATTTTATTTTCAATTCAAGGTTTTATTTCGAAATACATAAAGTACAATGATGCACATGCTGCAGCTAAAAAGCTGAAATGTATGTGTTTACAATGATCCCGGATACATATAAATAGGAAAGAATATCCATTCACAAAACATATCTACATTATCATACAATGAAACCATGACAGATAAAATACTGGTCTGGTTAAAAAGACAACTGTTCATAATTATACACAAATATAAAAAAGTTGGGTTTGAAAAGAAAAACTTAAAACAATCAGCGATTATTAAGAAGATCAATAAAATATGGTATTGCACTTTGTTTAAAACGAGAGGTTCTGCATTTATATTGACTATATTTGTGTTTATTTCGGAATGACATGCCAATAATTTTTCGTTCAGGAATCCAGCCTTTGCATTGTGGGTTATTGATTAGAGATTCAGCAAAAACAATACATAATTTTTCACGCCTTATTTGTAATCGTTCAAGCTGGCATCGTTTCTAAGCGTCTTCATATTATTATAACTTTTTCCTAAAATGATTTTACATACCCTTTTCTGAACTCTTTCTAAATTCTGTATGTGCTCTAATTTTAGGTCTATCTTTGGTGATACCAATTTTTGTATCTTCTTCTCCACACCTCATCCTTCATGTCATCGCCATTCCCATCGCTGTTAACGTACCTACATCCATCTTGCGTTGTTACGCTGTCCCAGTTCCGCAGTACGTGTTCGTTTTTTTGTTTTGCCAAGCATATTTTTCCCATAAAGTTACACCCCATGCTTTTCACATGTTCTATATTACATTTTCTAAAAGCGGTATAAAACATTAGCGATGCACACTTTTTGATGTAACCCAATACTTTTGTTGTTACTCGACATTCATGTCAGAAACTACTACATGCTCTCAATGTAGCTAAATTTAGCAGACGAACCATTTATTTCTATTTTTATGTTGTCTTTCCCAGGCCCCGCGTGTTATAAAGTCCCGTGGCGGAACATTTATAGCGCGATAAATCAATAAAATGTGTTACTGGTTTAAAAAAACAACCATGCCACGGTTTTATCTACTGTTAGTCGACGCAGTAGCCCTAAAATAATGTACTTTAAAAATGAAAATATTGGCTCTCGAGATTGCGTTCTACTTAGCTCCATGTCGACCATAATTGTCTCAACACCATTGCATTGCAAACACTGACACATTTCTAGACTACAAATTCAATACCATAAATCAGGCTTCGTAAAGTAGTGATTGAATGCGAAATACATTCAAGCATAACCTATGTTAGCCAATCAGGACCAAGCTGTTTGCCGTAGTATATTGAAGGGAAGTGATGATTGGCTATTGTTTGGAACACCAACTTGATCACACCTTTCATCAATAGTGACATACTTTTTGTGAAACTTTGGCAATCATTTTTAAAATTATATTAATTCTCCGCTAATTAAATCTTGATATCCTTTATCGAGTTGGAATGTTTTCTATATTTCTGCAACCCCTTAAAGATGAACTTGAGTTCTTGTAAAAAAAGAAAATTAATTCTCACAGAATCAAACGAAACTTAGATTACAAATAAATGACATGTGCCAACAAAAATTGGAAGAAAATGTATACTGGCTGAGTAATGAGCATAGAAAGACAAGGAAATCAAGGTAGTACTAGCCCCGACACCATGTGTGTTGTCCCATATATAGCTTTCTGTGTACAGTGCTTGTTACTTTACCAAGACTCGGCCAAAATTATTATGATTTTGATGACTCCAGAACCTTGCAGTGCACACCAATACTTACATACTACATGATCAACTGTTTCTGATCCATGCCACACCTTTTCTTCCAAAATGCAATCGCATTACCAGAACTCACCTTTATCTTTAATTTGATTCATAATGACGATCACCATTATC
Organism: Strongylocentrotus droebachiensis; assembly: GCA_035222895.1. Taxonomy (NCBI): domain Eukaryota; kingdom Metazoa; phylum Echinodermata; class Echinoidea; order Camarodonta; family Strongylocentrotidae; genus Strongylocentrotus; species Strongylocentrotus droebachiensis. The sequence goes on along the minus strand of JAVYIG010001256.1, from coordinate 163,225 downwards.
AAATAGCTTAATGATCACGAACACCTGTAAAACAATAAATTTTCACTCATGATATTAATCATAATGGCTCAGTTTTTCTACTTGTTTCATAGCACAAAGGCCATTTAATTATAACATCCCACGTTCTTTGGTAAACGAATGTCCCAAAAGGAGCAAATGGTAAGTTCTCTGTCTGTATAATCTCAAAACTATTAATTCAATTTGCTTCCTAGAATTGATTTGTATAAATATGAATTGAATCGCTAACATTATATAAAACTGTTACAATTCTGATGTTATTTGTTCGGAATTTTTGTGAAGATAAATAAACCCCTCTTATAAACACGCAGTACATATTCATGTAAATCAAAAAAACATCCTGTATAGCTAAATCTTTATTGGACTGTAGGGACAATCCAGCCCCCCCCCACACACACATATACACACTCACGCACGAACGTTCCAGTGAACTGCAGACTATACACTCATTTGCATTCCTTCGACTTAACCGCCATAATTTATTGGCACCATAATCACATCAAGCCAATCCTCTGCGGTTGCCCTTTTGCAAAGTTCACCATCAAATACTGGCTTTAACTTGGGTTACAAGGAGCAACATTAACTAGATACAAAGAGATCGATTTAATGGATTTATTGGAACAGAGTCATCGACCCACGAAGCGTGTCACTGTCCTTTTTTTAATAAAACAAGATATTCCAGCGGTTTTCGATTCTCTTTTAGCCATTCCTCCCTGTTCTAATGAAAGTTGCATTCTAACAAGTGGAACTTTTAATATTTCATCCAAGGAATTTATCTTGATATCATTTTGTGTTTCGTTTGTCTACCGTACTGAGAAAGCAAAACAAACGCGTAAATGTCTAACGTATATAATTTCATCCTGTTTCACCTTGCTATTAACTATGTATATGAAGACATTTTCTTGACAATTATGACGTTGCTCTGTTTATTCAACTTTAATGATTTTATTCGAAATCTACCAAAAGTGTAGAGTCCTTTATTAAACGAACTTTTCACACTTTAAAGAAAAAATCTATAAAGTTGTAAAAGGGAGTAATCATTTCCTTTAGTCGCAAGATATAATAATTTTTCTCTTAATACATTATCAAAATGTCTTGCACCGACTCTCAAACTGTATGTCTGATCTTATACCCTTTGATTTTCTATTTATTTCATATCCAAGTATGCAAACCGAACTCAATATTATTATTGTTTTCATTATTTATGATTTATGTACTATGTATTGTTTATATCTAGATTAATTTAAAAATGTTAAAGCATATAATTATATTTATATGTTTATGGAATTATTTTTAAATTCACTTGCATCAGCCTCCAGCTGTATTGTTGAATATTCGAATAAAACCTTATCAAATCAAAGAGTAGCGTTTATTGTGTACTGGTCGGAAAGGTTGAAAAGTTGGCGCCATATAACGGGTCGAACCTGTATGGTTAAGAAAAATCCTCAAAGTCGAAAAAGGAAAACAGATTTGTATTTAGCATAATAAGTCTTATTCAAAGAAATATTCAGACACCGTCTTCTGCTGGACAGAAACTGAAACAACCTATCCCTTTTTGTTGTGCATCGCGAACCAAATTTTGCAATCTCCCTGTTGATGTTCCGCCATCAGGCCTACTATTACTTAAAGAAATATGGATTTATGTCCTCCTTTATGTCTTTTTATTTCATATTAACATGATTTATCACATAGAATAGCTCGATAAACCGGCATTTACTGACAGTTGTCGTGAGTTATATGCTATAGATAACGAAAGAGATCAAATGAATCAGTTTCGTTTTCTGCATAACAAAAAAGGCGGGGAAAAGGGAGGGAATTGGGCTGTCATCTGGTATTTACCTATTGATTGAAAATAGATTATATCGTCCGGTCAAAAGCCCGCCTTCGCGATTTAAATCTTTTCCGAATGTTCTTGCCCGAGTTAAATGCTTCACTTCTCGGAACAAGGCAATATCCCGTGGGAATAATCGGATCGACCTCCCATATGTCATGTATGTTTACCGAAGCTATAAACGCAATTCGTGGTTTTCAGTGTACTATACTTGTTTAACTTTTTTTTTAATGAAACAGAGGTTAATATATGATATACACAGATATACGATAAGAAAATTCCATTATCTATCTAATCATTTCCTTTACACGATCGCAAGGACTTTCGAAAAAAAAATCAACATTTTCAATAGGTCAGTCCATCAACTATTGGTATGTGCACAAACCATGACGTTTCAAGTTATCCGAACATGATTTACATAGGATATACCTTATAGTATAAACATTACCCTTAGAATGGGTTCTCGAAAGTCTTTGCGATCAAGTTCTTATTTACTTTCATTGAATTAAATGAAAATTTAACACGTAACAGCTATTTCGAAGAAAAGAGCTCAAGAGAAATCTTTATATCCTTTTGTACATCCAATAGAAATCATGTTCTGATAACGTAATACCTTATTTTCATGGTCGCACATTTCACTATAGGTGACGTACGAATATACTGAGATCACCTTACGTTCATTTTCGTGAGTAGTTGCGATTGTGTTCTTTGTAAGTTAATTTTAAAAATGAATGCAGACCAAAAACTTGATTTCAACCACTGCATCAGATTTATATATGATAGGCTTTAAAACATTTGAATGGAAATGTTTCGAAAAACTGTTATTTTGACATGTTTGATGTTGAAATATAATATTGAATGCAAGGAGATTAAAGGCGATTGAAGTCAACTCTCCCGCTCTAAATCACATATAATCACATCAGTCAATCCTTGTCGTTTTTGCTTTTTTTTTCCTTCTCTCTAACATAAAGTAAAATCTTTATCCATGTATATAATTTTCTCCTCCAAAAGGTTTTCAGTTGAACTTTCAAACTGGTGCGTGTATATTTGCTCTGAAATCTCATTGATTACCAACATATTGAAGGCGAGGTCTGCTTCGCGTACGATAGTACATCGCATAGAAAAGACACACCAAACCAGAGAGAGTGAAAGAAGACAAACAGACTCATATGAATAGCAAGGAACACGGGATATGTATTTGAGTATCGAATAGCCTCGGGTGAATCTCCGGCGCTTGAATCGAAAGCATAAATTATATTCTGCAATCATCGGATGCAATTCCGTAATGTGAATTCTTGCCTCCGGTATGGACACACACAAAAACAGGCAAAGAAAAAAAATAACAATCAGCAGATGTCCTCCGCGTGTAAAACGGAAGAAAAATGATTTGTAGAAACCGACATCCATCATGGTGATAACTAAATCTATCATTGCATGAATAGAGCCTCCTGAAAAGACCCTTTCCAAAGATTGTTCCTTTCTTTGCCCCCTTTCCAGCAATTCTATATCAAAATTGTTTGTTCTGTTTCTATTTTCTTTAATTTAAGATGTCGGGTGACTCTAAAGTCATGTTCATAATATTGTCTTGTGTTTATTATCTCGCTTTGATATTTTGATAGTGCGAGTCGAAGGTGTGATTAATCTTCTACCGCTACCGTCGTGAAATCAATACTCTGACCTTTGCTTGGGGCTTTTATGATAACAGCAGACTATAGATTTATCAAAATTGAGACTGTTCTCCCGGAAAGCTTATATCACATTGTTGTCTTCTGTTGTTTGCTTTACTCCTTGTGCTTTTCAAAGTACTTCTTCTCATTTTGATATCTCCATTATAACTTCACCAGCAGCTCTACGTAATGGGCCATTCTACGATTTACACACCCAGGTATATTTTGGCAAGTTTCAGCAACTTTTGAAAAGAAATCTTTAGATACCAACCCATCCCAAATCTTCGTTTAAGTTATTAATTTTCTTCAGATGATTCACATTACAAATTTTTCAGCAATTTATTATCTATAAGGGGCTCCCACCCATCCCAGATATCTACCTGTAATTAAACGCTTTTTCATTATTTTCTATAGATAATACTTTGTTTTAAAACAATTAGTTCTTCATGTCTACACTTTAAATCGTTGAACATGGTGATATAAAGCCTACAGCCATCATTACAATCAGCAACCGCACGCCATTGTAATATCCTGATGTTCTTAACCATGGCAAGCAAAATATCAAGGAAAAGCCTTGCAATAAGAAACATTTTCCTCTTCTTTTCAATCATACTATACATTGTTTAATATCGATGACAATATTTAGTTCTCTTACGATAATGTCACTGAACCGACAAGCGCTCGATTTTTAAAGATGTACTTCATTAAGAAAAAGAAGTCTTTCTTTTTTTCTTGCTATGTTTTGGGGTTAGCGACACGCTTTTAAATAAAACTCAAGAAGCTTTTACGATTTCTCTACACCGTACAGATAATAATCTAAATTTAATTATCCTCTTATCTTATTAATATCATTTCACGAGCGGTTTAAGCTGATTTTAATCAAAAATTCACGTATTATTAACTCTATTACAAAATTCGCTCCCCACTTGTAATGAAATCTGTCAAGTACTTCGTGAATGTAAAACAATGCGAGAAAAGACATTGTGCACTCATCAGTTCAACAAACTCAGATAATAAACGTTTCATCGAAGCATGCGGCTCATTAGGTTGAAATATATATAGTTGCATATCTTTTTTCTAATCGTCTGCATCACCACTTAAAACCTAATCATCTGACCTATCTTTCACTGCTGTAAATAGAACACCATCAGCCAGTATACACGCTCGATTAGAATGTACTGTAGAACGTGGAATAACTGATTCGATAGTTTTAGAAATGCTTTGTATTGCGTTGAATACTGTATTAAAAGTATTTTAAGTATAATCATGATAATGGCTAATCCTTTTGTGGTCGACTTCCTGTTCTTAAATGTCAAATTCATCATCTTTAGTTTGAGGCCACATCAGTTACGCCATCGATAGAATAATTAGTTGCGCAGGACGGAGTAATTATTTGCCTAAATGCCTTTCATACCCCATTTTGTTATATTTGCACTTTTGGAAGAAAGGTATTGAAAGGTTATGTCCGAGAATCAACGTATACAATACACAGGAAAGCGGATCAAACTTTATTAGTAAGGCAGATCGGTGCCCTGTCTTGTAAAGAATGCTTAGTGGATGTCAATCAAAATAAAATCAGTTGAAAGGGAATATAATGAGTGATGTGAAAATGTATGATTAGAATATGAACCGTTATAAGATAAGGCCTAGGGGATCATTACATTTTGAGCAAATTAACATTTTAAACGTGAATGGCTTTTCATAATTTCGATGGTGACTGTGCAAATATAGCATGTCATGTCCATGGCTGTGCAACGGAGATGTACCTTCTCAATCTCAAGTATTGTAGCAACCGCTAAAGTCAGGGATTTTATTCAATACGGCGGAGCTTTCAACAGTTACCAATCTTGTCCGTGTCTGGATAGGAAATCGTCCATGTCAACAACAGTAAACTCTCGCTAAATACCCCATCGTCACCTGCTGTTATTGTTGGATACCGTTTCCATTTCTTCGCGAAAATGGTGTGTTTGTGTGTGCGCGTATCGCAGGGTGTGGGTGTGTTTGTGCGTGAGTGTAAAATGGATTATATGGTGATATATGGGGTTGCTGATATGATATGTCCAACAATGAAAATGATACATGTAATACCATTACAATTCGTCAACTATCATCTTTCATTGATTTACCAATAATACATTTTAGTCCTCCCCTCCCCCTTCTCTCTCTCTCTCTCTCTCTCTCTTTCTCTCTTTCCGTAATTCCTCAAGCTGACTGTCTATGTTTTAATTTCATTTCCTTTTGACCCCTCTTGTGTTATTCCATCGGGATTAAAGAGGCAAAGTTAAATATTTATGATAGATGTGCATACACAGGTATATATTTATGTAATTCTAAAGATAGATGATGTACAAGGCCTTTTACAAATGGCAGATTCATTTTTAAAATGCCTGTATTTCATATTACATGATACAACTATATGTATATGTAACTTGTTTGTTACCTTTCTTTCTAATTAACAGATTAGATTTCGACGGAAATGCCCTTTCCCAAACCATTCTATAATCTAATTTATATTCCATGACCACAGGCTGGGACTTTACCTACTTTACCGATTACACTATAATTTGTTAGCACACGATCTGATTGATATTCCTCCATTGGGAAGCTTTGTATGGTATCGTACCCTCTGTCGCGGAGGAATTCTCATCCGCGCTTAGTGACTTATCAATCACTGTCCCTGAGTATACAGTTAGGTCGGTTTGCTAATGACTGTTTTTGTGGAAATTTGTGGCAAGATTGACCACTGTCATCATGATTGTTATTAAACATTATTAGGAACAGTAGTACTAAGCGCTGTATAAATAGTAGTAGTAGTAGCAGTAGTAGTAGTAGTAGTAGTAGGGGTAGTAGTAGTAGTAGTAGTAGTAGTAGTAGTAGTAGTAGTAGTAGTAGTAGTAGTGGTAGTAGTAGTAGTAGAAGTATGCGTTTTTATTCAAGTTACGGCTTTCACAGAATAAAGTTATATTTGTAGGACTCTATGAAGTTAATATCTATGGGTGTCGATCTGTAATTGATACCTATTGTTCAGGGGGGTGATCTATTCATTCATCCCCCCCCCCCTGAACAATAGGTATTACGTAAGGATCGACACCCATGTTAATATCTAACAACACTGATCGGCCTGGATTCTTAGATTGATTTAAACACCAACATAACACAAATATTGTATTAGTATTGATGTTTTTTTTGTACGCAAAGCACATCCAAGAAAAGCACTCAGACATCAACAATACTTTTGTGTGTAACTTCTTACTTTTTGATGGTAAGTTAACGATTAAGCACCAGTAAGATAAATGTCAACGGTCATTGTACTTTTCACAAGTGCATTGACGAAATGTCTCGATTGTAAAGCATTTTGTTATTGTTATATTTCATGGGATCTGTTGAATAAATGACATTTAGAATGTCTCATTTGCATTTAACCAGGCACGAAACTATTGGAAAAACGTCATATACAACTCCATACAGGCTATCATTTTGTATGTATTTCTAATTTCCCAAGAGATACCTTGTGAGTATCCCCAATGTTTTTCAACTTTCCGTCTCAGGTTGGAATTGCAATTTAGAAATGTAACAAAAACAATGTGTGGCAGTGGCAAATTGTGACAATGTACCGATAAAAAGTTAAATTAACAGAAAATGAGACAGGGTATATATATATTTACGCATCAAAAAGAATGGTGTATACACAAAGACAGTAAAAGTTGAGGTGGACGAAAATGAAAATGAAAATGAGAACAATCGAGGGAAAAAAAGAGGGCGGGGTGAAGAAAGAGGAGTAGAAAGCCAGAAAAAAGAATGTGGACGAGGACGATGCATAGAAAATAGAAATACCTGTTTATGAACAGAGTTAGAAGGATAGAATAATAAGATAATGACCCAATTTCTCAAATGGTATTGGAACTCCATGCGTGCCCCCAATCTGATCCATGGTTGGCTGTTATGCCCTAATAAACCTACTTGTGCCTCATCTATTAGCAAATTACCCCTTTATTGAACAAACAAAACATAAATGGACCCCTGCTATTTAAGGCTTCATGATTGCACACGCATCCATGTATATCTACTGACCTTTGACGGTCCAGTGCGTGGAGGGGGTTCTTTGGTTGAAGAGTTTTCTACGTGATAGGGGTAATAGAGGTCCCCCATTAAACGATGGCGCCACCCTATCCCAGTTCATCTTTGCTCATTGTTGGAATGAGAGATTGAGAGGCGGTGCTGCAGCCTTCTTTTAATGTCGGAACGTTTATGAGACCAAGAAAATTGTTTTATGGAACATAATGCGTATTCATGACCTTTATTATTATTTCCTGTTATTACTTATTAGTGAAATGCATGTATTGCGCTAATAATAGGAAAAAGGCGAATATATATTTCATTTCCACCTCACAAACGTAAGTTAAAAGTCATTTGATAAAAGTCGGAGACATTGTTAAGCTGATTCATCGTTTCTCAATTAATTTGGTTAATAAGGATATGTCAAAACTTAACCAACCAAATTCTCCTTAATGGGCTGAATATCATCTTATATCTTTGTATCCACATTAAACAGCCAATAGAGAACAAATTTGAGCTTTTAAATGAGCAATTTGTCTTTACATGCAGAGAGGTGTCTGTAACCACTCTGATAAAACCAACAAACGCTATTGTCCGATGTTTCGATTCCTTCATTTGGCCCTACCCCCTTGCTAAATATAAGGATATGATTGCTTGACATTTCATTTAAGGGATATTGTAGTTTTTATAGAAAAAGCTTTAAAAAGACAATGTACGTGGTTAAAAACTAAAAAGTATCACGCTCGGATTTTGCGCCTTTCTGCTCTTCAAACATTGATATTAGATGTGATCGGTCGCCCATTAACCTCCATCCCTGATGAGAAAAACAGTCAACCAATTTGGGCTTTAATACCAATCTTTAATTTTCAAAATTTGCTCACTTCGTCGGCAGCAGTTCGCGGTTTAATGACTGTCACAAGTCGTTTCGCGTAGATTTTAACGCTTGGGGAAACAACTTTCAAAATACCATCAAACATTATCAACGGTAGAATTTTTGCTATGAAAACGATCTGCTGTTTCCTCTGTTTTCCTATTTCATTCGTAAGCATTAAGCCTTAAATAATGTGACTGAAATTGAGCTGAAGACATAGTTCAGGCATATTGTGATGTATCCTTCATCTAAATTGAATTGAGATATGAGTCATCATCTATATAGGCTGATTATATTAGTTATGATCAATGACACGAAAATTAATTTGAAAATATTTTTTCTCAGGAATCATGACTCGTAATCACTATTAGTATATATTAAATGGAAAATTAATCTCTTTCTCTCTCTCTCTCTCTCTCTTCATCTTTCTCTCTCTCTCTCTCTCTTTCTCTCGCTCTTTATTTCTCTCTCCCTCTCTCTCTCCATCTGTCATTCTTTATTCCCCGTCTCTCCATTTATTTATACATGAATATGTATGCTTGCGAATAAAATTAAAATATATTTCATGGTACCAAAAATATCTTTGAAAGTGATTTGAAAACGTTCAGATAGAATTAATTGTATTTTTCAATTGTGCAGAGCCTTAGTATATGCATGTATATGAAATCTCATAAACAGCAGAAAAACATCCATCATTCATAAATACATTGATCTGTTATTTCTAAATATATCGCTGAGAGTTGATTCATTTATTTGTTTATGCAATGAATTATTGCAGTTGACTGACTTTTCCCTTCACGAGCAGACCTGCTTTCAGGCAATACTTTTTTCTTTCTTTCTAGCTTTTCCTTATTCTTCTAGTACGCCTACTGGGGAATTACAGTACAAGAGTCGTTTGACTTACATAAGAACACGTGTGTAATGATGTGGTAAAGATTATGATATGCAGGTGCAATCAAAAGTAAATCGCTACAGGCGGAGACGCAAAGCATGCTCGACCTACTTTCCTGCAAATTACTCGAACAACGAAATCAGAAAAGTTTATCCAATTGCATTCCGTGTGTGCATCTGCTTCATTCATTTGCGAGAACGCAAAGAGCAAGGTCTCTTTGAAAGAATTGTTTTCAACTAATCTGGTATCTGGCCTTAATTTCACGTGCTTCATTGAAAGGATGTATCTATATTATTGGTGCATCTAGAATTTTCTCAATCAATCTGTCCTTATTACGATGAGAAACACAATGACTGGAAGGATTGCTACTGGAGAGGAGCTTGGGCAACGTGCCCCAAATCGATTGTCAACAAAGAAAAAGAAAGAAAAGGACAATGAAATAATAGAAGAGTGGCGATGAATGTGATCGAAAAAGTACGACCCTCAAACATACCCGACTGGCTACTTTGCTGTATCTCATCTATCTTCTTTCTAGAAACACAAGTACAAGTAAAACGCGTCATATGACGTACGAAAACCAAGGTTTGTCGACAAACCTCCTTTGTGAATTCGGGCCATAGTGTCCAACTCGAACCGGGTTGGCCAAACTCTGTGTATAGATGGCTCTGGTGGTCAATCCGGACAGGTCTTGCAAGACACGTTTTTTTCTGTTATCATACATACCTCACAACCTCTCTTTCTCAGAAAATTAGACTTGAGCTAACAACTGACATAGCAGATACAAAGCCTGATAGGCCTACTAAGTACTATAATAATAGTGTGACAGGTTTTGAGGTGTTACTATAATTATACGTACGAACATATGTGATGATATTGTGAAGAAAAGCATCTACTTATGATACATTAGCTGCCAGTGTCCCTAGCGACTTGAAGCCGAAATGCTGCTTCTTTCACGGCGCCACAAATTCATTGAAGCCATGATCATGTCTCGTATGACCTCAAAGTTCAACAGCTTCAAGCCGCATACCAGCGCGTTGCTGCTCCTTAAAGATGAAGATGAGTTTGGTCATGTGATTGCATTGTGAAATAATTTCATGGAAGCGATTGGAAAACGCTGATTATGTACAAACGAATTTGTATAAGCTATGAGGTCTTGAACTCATCAAAATTATAAGAAATTGACTCAGTCCGGCTGAATTCCCATGCGCCGTGCACAAAAATGTGCACATGGGACTACGCAAGAGGACTTGCGATTGCTTTGTAAGACGAGGCCTTGGTCATATTTTCATATAAGAGTGCAGAGCCTTCCGTTTCGGGGGACATATTTTTAAGGGTATTTTTCCAAGCCGTCATGAAAAAGCTCACAAATTATTGTTTTGCCTGTCCAAGAACTGAACCATTTCTTTAATTCTTGAATCGAACTGCTTGCAGCGATACAGGTAAGTCGGTGAGGTAAGATAGAGGGCGGAGTCTTGGTTTGTGCATTGGGTTACAAGCCACGGAGGCGCTCTTGTACGTGGAATTGGTGTCATGGAGAACGCGAGGGCATAATATTTCCATAGCTTTTATTATCGGCAACATGATTATTTCGCAAGAAGTGAGCACATCAGTGTAAACGGTAGAACAATATTCATTGTCTGCGTCTCATTTTAATTAAAGTTTATAGTGATCTCTTGTGTGGGAGACACAACTTTTTCAGATGATATGAGCAGAATGCTTTCTATTTAAAAAAAAAAAAAAAAAACAATTATCATTTGTGGCTTTAGAGCTTTATTCATATGTCGACTTAATACTTCCACAGCTTTTGGTACTTAAATGAACATTGCATGTATTAGTAATTTCTTACGACCCCCCTCCGTCTCGCTCTCCCTCGCCCCCCCCCCCTCTCTCTCTCTCTCTCTCTCTCTCTCTCTCTCTCTCTCACACACACACACACACACTCATTCCCCCTCCTTCCCTCCCCCCTCTCTCTCTCTCTCTCTCTTTATTTTTCCTTCTCTCGCGTTCATTCTCTGTGTATATTTTCTATTTATTCTTTCTCCCTCTTTCTAAGATCTACATTTTTTTCTTTCCGTCTGCCTCTCTTTCTTCGTCTGAATTAAAATTATCTCCAACGAAGCGCTGCCTTCCTTTTTGACGTCATCCTCTTTTCTAATTTATCCTCCTAAACATAATGACTTTCACTAATCTGTGAGATGAGGGTTAAATTACTTTTTTAATTCTCCCATGCAATCATTATCACTTTGCGTTATGCAATGGAAGAAAATACATCGCTTGGTGACCTCGGCCTACATCTATAGATGTTAATGAAAAAAAGATAGTCTTACATTATTTTGGGGCATTTATTATTCTCTAGTGTCTACCTAATTATAATGGAGCACTTTCCTCGAGTTACCGGGTGCATTACGTGTTGGATGAACCTTGATGTGAATGACTCCTGTGGGTATCGAGTGTAATGTATGGTTTATCATGATCCGAATAGATTGGAATAAATCACGAACGCGAAGATACTTAAACACAATCTTATATAGGTTAAGTGCACTTGGTGGATGTTACGTTATAGATGTGACACAAATTTCTGTCTGGGCGATTTGTAAATATTTTTAAAATTTGTACTCTGTACTCAAGGAAATCTATTAAGATGTTTTTTTTTAAATAACAAAATAACAAAACTGTTCAACCGCAAAGTCCTGCATAACGTCTACAGATATAATAATGACATATATGTATGTTATGTATATAGTATTATTTTCATTAAGACTGTTCATAAATAAATATAACAAAATCATATTAAGCTAATAAGGAGCCTATTTTGTAATTTGAAGGAAAAAAATACTATTGAAATATCTTTAGTAAATTAGGTCATAAGAAATTAAGACTATACATATGTATCATGAACCTAAAATTAATCCAGTTATTCTTATTCGCGATTTCAATAAATACCAATATAGCTGCCATGCATCAAATCCCTGCGAAGACCTTTCATCAAGAAACTAAATCGTGTGATAGAGGTGAAAAATTCCAACTGGGACTTAACAGGGCAAAATTGATCATCAGATTTCACTTCTTCGGTAAACTGTTGTGATAATTTATCTTGTTTATCAAAAACTGAGGAGAGAAAACGAGGATGCCAAGAGATGATGAAACAGAACCAAAGAGAGAAAGACGATGGTATAACTTGAGAGAGACCCATGGCTACTGCGTGGTTTGGGGCCTAATTCCACGTTCGCGCCAAATTACCCCGTAATAGCGCACATCTTCGCGCGGTAATTGCCGCCAATTTTCGAATTATACCGTCGAGGTAGCAACTAGGGCATCGTCTGAAGTTTCGTCGCACAAATCGATGATAATCTGATTTAACCTAGCCCTTGCTTTCTTCTTCATGTTCTTTTTTCCTCCACGTCGTCTCTATGACGGCCGTCTCCCGCCCCCCTCCACCCCCCTCCTTTTTCCATTCTCTCTCTCTCTCTCTCTCTCCCTCTCTTGTTTATTCTCTTTCCCATCTCCATCTTGAACTACAATTCACTCTTTAACTACGTTTGCCAACCAAATTACTTTTGTTTGCGAAAAGCGCTTTTAGAACCCGTTCATTGTATTATAATTATTTACCGCTCTCTACTACAATATCCTCACTGGGAATATGCGGTTTCCATTTTACAACGGAGTATACATGTAGTTTTCCATGTGATAAAATTTGAGGTTTTTTTTCCTCGAAAGAATCCGATTGTAATTATTTAAATTTGACTTGCTTCTTTAAAGTGATGTCAAGGATGGTGCTGAAAGATTGTATCCCACGATTTCCATTCGGCAATGGATAACTGTGAGAGGGATGCAAAATAGATAACCCAGATGTGACAGATAAGTGGGGAAAAGGACAGAAGTCTTCTCAGATAATCACGTAAATACCAAACAAATACTCTTAAGGGCGTATTATATAGAGTCATAGCTTAAAGGAGGAACAAGGGTTTTGATTAATACCGAAGTCCTTCGTGAAACGATAACAGAATCGTCATGTGAAGATGCAGGTGAAGGACGCAACCTTTCGTAGATTTGCTGTAGGCTTTCGACAATTTGTCGGAAAAAGTAGGCCAGAGCATTTGAAGATGAGAGGGGTTTATTTCACAAACATTACTCCCGACATTTCGAGAAGAAGAAGCATTTCATCACACAAAATGTTTTCACAAAAGGTCGGGTAATACGGCCACCCGACCCAACGCGATGACCCGAAGTCAGCCGTACCAAACCAGAGTAAAAAAGTGGACAAAAATCCTAGATGGTAACCCCTATTTTATTGTGTTCTATTCAGAATTCTGTTTATGGTCTCCAAAAAAACACGAGGTACTGGACTCAAATACAAATTCTAGGTCACGTAGTTACTCTATATCACAAGTAGACAGTAAGTGAGAAGTGAAAAAATACCCGAGAATCGCGTCCTGTGGCGTAAACAATTGTTATCATTAGAGGCCACAGTCGTGCGAGGAATATGACATATCAGGGTCTCTCCCCCCCCCTCCATTATTTCCATCAATTTGTCCCCATCTATTTCGCAATTCGCGGGAGTGGGCACATGCCCCCATAGCACCCTTAAAGCTACGCCGTGACAGCGCTGTTCCTTCGGTTACGCCATGAAAGTCCGATTGTAAACCAGTAGAATGTTCAACGTTAACATGTAATGTAGTTTTCTGTCTTAAGTTACACCCATTTAAACCACAACACGGTAACACTATACCTGTCCTGCACACGCTATCCACCTCTAATAGAAATTGATAGCTTTTATGTGTAACGTATAAGCAAGAGGAGATAAGGAATACTCCTCTCGCCACAGACCAAAGGAGTTGCTATCCCAAATGACATCATATATTCTAAAGAGTTACAAGGACGTTTTTCCGCAGTGAAAATTGTATTTTTATGTTATATTTGATATATATTTTTACATTGAAAATAATTTTAAAAAATTGTCACACCTTTGTTCCATTTTCTGAAGATATTATTATGCATTTAAAGGTTTACAAAGAAAAAGGATCGGTGATATTTAGGAATTCGTTGCATCAGGATCAGGAAATTACAAACTATTTTAGGCAATAAAAACCAATTTATGCCAATGACTCCATAACATCGGTGTGTTCGATAGCGATCAAAATTTCATTGCACCAGAATAAAAACACATGCTGTGTGTGAATAAACAGCCGGTCATTTCCCTTTGCGTTTGGTAATTTGATTGGTTTTAATCATTTTGACGAGCTAAATATATCCAGTGTTTGCCTTTAAAATTATGGGGGATATGTCTTAACGTAACGGTTTGATATGGATCCTTGCCGCTAATTAAGGGTCTTTAAAGAGGGCGCCTGATGTGGTATTTGTTTTACTTGATGAACTCGTTATTTGATTTCTAAAAATCTATTTCGACCCTTATCTGACGTTTGGTCGAGAGACTGATTTGCTATGCCAGTCGAGGTCGATAAAACCGTGATGCAGTAGTGAACAAAAATGTAGGCCTACATTCAGTAATCCCTTTTCACAGCCCCATCACATCCTTCTTTCTCTCTCCTTCTCTCTCTCCCTTTCTCTTTCTCTCTCTCTCTCTCTCTCCTTTTCTCTTTATCTTACCTTTCTCTTTATTTAGCTCTCCCTTGTCGTTTGTGAGTATTCTGCTATCGCAATACTGATCATATCATGAATAAATTCAATTAAAATTCGCCGCATTAAATACCAATAGGTATTAGGATGAAGATGTATTTTTCAAGAACTTATGAGAAACCCTTTCAATTCTTAATGATAGCACTACAGCATAAGAATACTCATGTCCGTCTGGGTCCCCATAAAAGGCGCACATTTCTATTGTGTATGCATTAACATGCGTGTGAGTGTAGTGAGGAGGATAGCCCCTTCGTGCTGTAATATGCCGTCCGCTCAGTCTTGATAAATGACATAACATCTCCATGTAGACAGATCCGTTAGCCCAGGCTAAGTACGACAGAGCCGACTCGTATCAACAGTTTGATTGAAAATCACTCACCGGATTGGCTCGCATGTCTCCGATCACGTGACCGCCAAGGCAAAGGCGCCACGGTGCGTGATATTCATATTTCGACTGAATATATCGCATGCTTATGCCAATTTGTGAGGTGCTTTCGATAGTAATATGTACTGCTTGAACACCAAGAAAATAAATATCCCGCCATCCAATAATTCTGTATTCATCCTCTCTCTTTTTCTCTAACCTGTTCTGTCTGTGTGTGTCTCTCTCTTTCTCTCTTTCTCTCTCTCTCTCTCCCTCTCTCTCCCTCCCTCTCTCTCCCTCTCTCTCTTTTTCTTCTTATTTCCCTCTTTTCTCTTTATCGCCCTGATGCTAGCGATTGAAATAGATATAATCTGTTTAAAGTGAAGTTAATTTTAGTAAACACCCCAAAGAAAAAACATATTTCTATATTTTAATTCCTTTTTACTTCGTATTCTGACGAAGATGACTATCTTTGCCAAAATTATAATGACTGATGTCCATCCGAGGAGCTCTGTAACAAGGTTACATCGTTCGTTAAATATGACTTGTAAAAGAAGTTACCCCGGTTTGATCCCTAGCAGCTCAGGTAAAATAAAGTCCTCACCAAAATCAATGACAATTTTCTCCGGAGCAATCAATCTGATTTTATCTGAAGAAGCGTTTCTTTTATTCTCCACTAAGGTGCCCCGAGCTGTCAAAACGGTATTCGAAAGTGATTGTGCTGATATGAAAACGTTACAGCAATCAGCGGTAATATATAACGTTGAGCTGCGCGAATCAGATTAAATTTGCCGGTCCCTCGATTACAATCTGACATGTTTCATTATGAAAAAGGAGGTCACTCGATATCGCGTAGCTAGGTAGACAGGTGTGGTTTCTCACAAGGTTGACGGTTAGCTGCGATGGACCTTTTTAATGAACAATGTCACCTCAGTCTTACCATCAACCAGGGTGCGTATTAAAAGACTGACCCAGCGTATTGCGCCAATCTCAGATGGTGACAAAAGTCTTTTAAGACGGAGGGGAACCTGGAATAATGACTACAGCCATTTGCTAAGAGAAAATAAACGCATGAAGAAAATTTGTAGATCAATATCATTTATAATTGTAGGACTAATGATACTATCTAGTAACCGCCTACTAGTATAACATTACTGTTTAACATTATTTTCGGATATTTAAACTTGCCATGTCTATAGTTTCTTGTATTGATAAAACGCTGGTAAAAAGTCATCTCAATTTGTTTATGTCTACCTATTATCTGATTTATCCAATATTAAGAAAGACGTAAAACGAGGTATCATTTTTATTTCATAAACCAATCTTCTTAATGGTGTGTAAAACATATTCATTGCTTTTATGCAGGTATGATTGGCAATTGTTCCTTTACTTACACCACCAATCCCTTGTTTATCAGTTCATTTTCCATTGTCTGAATCTTGGGCTCAAAGTTGGAGCTTCATTACTTCTCAATTATGTTGCTGATTAAATTTCTTGAAAATTGATTATATATCTCGTAAACTGAAAATCCTTCCCTGGGGTTTCTTCTAAATAGGAATGAGTTAGATTTGATAATGATTTTTGTGTGTGAATTACTTTCGAATCTCAAGATTGAGCATGAAAGTTTATAATAATGAAAAAGGAAGAGGCGGGGAGGATAGGGACCTATCTATACAATAAAAGTTAAACAATGGAAATTTGTTTGATGATTTAACAATTAACGATTGAAGAAAATGTCCTTTCATAACAAACGTACCATGCCAATCATGGATTCATATCGCCTGTGTTACAGTAAAATAGCTGGAAAATAGAATAATGAGAATTCAAAATCAATTTCGAAAATGTCATAGCCGGTCATCCGACTGAAATGGTATGAGGCACAACAAAATATCTGTTATTTTTGTATTCAGCAATGAAAATGTAATAAAACCGTGTAGGTTGTCTTATTGTCTATGAGAAAATTCGCTTGAATTAATAATCTGAATTCCATTAATTGTCTTTGTTTTTTTTTTGTATGTGTTTATTCGTTTGTGTTTTTTTTTCGTTGTTGTTGTTTTCTTTCGCTTAGTTCGTTGTGGTTTAAGGAATACTTGTTCCTTTCTGTTTGTTTCATCTTTCGTCTTTTCAGTTCTTTCCTCGCTCAAATCCTGTTCAATTCTCAAACAAAAATTGGAATCGATCTAGTAATTCATTTTTCATACTGCATTAGGTTGACTGTTTTATTTTATTTTCATTTTTAATTACAGATAGCAATTTTGTTCTCGGGAATGCACAAGTGGAGAGGGACTACCCTATCGTGTACTGTTCTGATGGCTTCTGTGAGCTTACCGGGTTCGCCAGGGCAGAAGTCATGCAAAAGAGTTGTGCTTGCAAGTAAGTAATTGTTCACAAATTTTTGTAATTACATTTTTTTTGTCGTTCATCCGAATGTTCGTTTATCTAAAAGTTCGATAATCCGAAGTTACGTTATTCCGAAGGTTCGTTATTCGAAGGTTCGTAGTTCCGGAACTTTCAAAATGCCGAAAATTGAATCGGGTCAAAAATAAATCAGGAGCCCTATCTTATTTTTGGAATTGTGAATTCCACTACGTGTGCTGAGTTATGTACCTTCGGATAAACGAACTTTCAGAATTATTATTTTTTCAAATCATAAAAACTTTAATACTCGGGAAAAAATGATGAAACTCATGGTATTTGAAATATGTCCGTTTGCAATTACGAATCTTCGACATTGCTCTAATTTTATATAGTCAAAAGACTGAATTTTAAGAGGGGTCATCTTAAACATGCATAGGTTTTATGATTTCGGATAATTCTGATAGAATTTCACTTGTTTAATTTATCCTCAACCGTATATAACCCTTAGCTTAAAAATTGTTTTCATCAATAATAACGGGCGCACTGACATAGACATATAACAAACAAATTAAATACAAAATCAGAAGTACTGAGCTGATTTATAATGTACATGTACATAGGATAAAATTAATCCAGCTTCATAATTAAGTATTAGACTATTGGTCTAGGAAGTAGATATCTGTTCTTTGAAGCGATGCTCATTAATATATTCATCTAAGTATAGGAATAATATCTAATAATCTAATCTATGTCAAATTCAATCAAAATTAGAAGTATATGTATCACGTAGAATGCTTTCTTTTGGTTTGGAGACGGGAATGTAATATAGCGAAGTCCTGCAATGAATCATCCTCACCGAGGCTACACATCGGCCTTTTCATGCAGATTGGAAACGTATATAGATGACTTTGTTGGCTGGGAATCAAACCCTTAATTTGATGTCTGATTGGAGGAGACGTCGATTGATCTCAACTAGGCCATTCTAATCGGACTTGCCCTTCGCTGGGTACATAAGAATAGAAACATCGAGATTAATCCAAGACTTGAGAAAGGTTTCTCTTTTCATGGTTGATGCTTATTATTTGCAATGTGAATTGAGCGTTGCTCCGGCTTGGCGACATTTTAATCATGGGCAGACGGAGGTGAATTTGTTAGAGTATAGCCTGGTTTTACGTATAGTATTGTTTTCATTGTTTATGATCATAATTTTAACTTAGTCTAAAATATGTACAATATCCCATTTTTCGTTTATACATGTGCCTTTCGTTGATAATCGGCATAAACCTGTAGTTTAAATGCCTTGCCTAAGAGCTCGGCTGAAAGAGTTCGAGGGTGCTCATTTGTAATGGTATTATGATTCATAGAATAAATTCATTTGGACTTTCTTATGATTTTGTTAATTTTGGGGAATAACTTATTAGGATAAGTATTGTTATCATCGTGCTGGGACGTCGCTCGATATCAAATTTTACAAATCAACTTAATTATTTTATAGAGGTAAGGAGATGAATGGAGAAAGAAAAAGAAACATAATTTGGCAAGTAGATCAAAATCAAGATATACACGATATTAAAAGACAAACCAAATAATGAAAGAAATCAATGGCATGTAGACAATATGATTATAAAACTGAAACGTAGAAGAAAAAAAATATTTTGCGAATAAAGGAAACTCAGCAGATAGCTTACAGGTTATTTCAAAGAGAATTCAAAAGTGCGATCACATTTCAGTTTGCCTTAATTCATGGAATGAAATATTTTCCCCAGTCAAGCATATAAATTCAATTTTATGAAATTGTCAGTTCTAATAACTTCCTACTCATCAAGGGATTCTTTTCGAGGCATATTCCGAGGTCATATATTTATGTTTATAGGCAGTTAATAGGACTACACAGTATTAAACCCGGATGATTTTTTTTTTGTATTGATTTTTTTAAAATTTTTAACAAGGATATTTTTGTCTTCAAATCTGGATTTAATGTTGATGCGGTTGTGGGTGTGGATGTAGGCGAGTGTAATCGGTGAGTGACCGATACATAATCATGATTCTTCTTGTTCTTAACAGCATTTCGGCCCCTAGGCATGGAGGCGAAACAAATGCTGCAAAAAATAGATCCGAGTGCATCTATCTATATATTCAAATGTATTTCATCAAGCGAGTTTACTTTTCAATGTTTATTCACTAGTACACTTAGTTTTTAAAGAAAACAATAGTTGTTTTCATCAGGATTTCTTCGGCTAGCCGGAAGGCAAGAATAATAAGATTGGGTTAGGCGTGGACAGGGGAGAACCCTTCAAAAATCAATTTTTAGATATCATAGTTTATATATTACGTCCGCGAGTAAGAATCTACCATTAAATGTATTAAATGACCGTTAAAAGCATCATTAGTTATTAATGTTAATCGTGCTTTTTGCCAAGTCCTTATCATCTAGATGGAATATCTAAGGATGATGTAACCTCGTATTTAACCGTGACCGATTACGTGGCTTACCTCCAGGGGCGGATCTAGCCGGCAAAAAGAGGGGGGGGCAAATCTTGAGAAAGAATTTAGCGCCGACTCAGCCGGCCGGTGAATAAGCGCGGGGGGGGGGGGGGGGTAAGAGCACTTTTTTTTTTGGGGGGGGCCAATTCGTGAGAAAATATTTAGCAGCGATTCATCCAGTCGGTAAATACGCAGGGGGGATGGAAAGGAGAACCACTAATTGTTTTTGGTGTGGGCGACAGTATTTTTTTATTTTTTTTTTGGGGGGACCCGCTTTTGTTTTTTGTTTAAAAAAGGTTAATTTACGTTATTATCCTATATTTTTAACATTTTTTTGTACTAGGGGGGGGGGGGGGGGGCAGGTCGGAAAAATCGCCACGTGGATCCGCGCCTGCTTACCTCTAACTATATCTAATTCATTCAGCAGCTAATCAGTTTACCCCTGGTCTTCTTCTTCTCAGATTTATCTACGGGCCTGACACAACGATAGAGAAGATTACGTTAATACAGAACTCTCTACTGAACAGAGAGGAACTCAAAACTGAAGCACTCTTCAGGAAGAAAAACTGTAAGTATACTCTAAAACAATATTTTCCTTATTCTACTGAAAACGATCATGCAATAATTAAAGAAAAAGCCTTCTTAAAATCATATATATATATATACAGCTTATTCAAAAACGGAATGTGAAGAATGAATCCCTTAAGGGATCATTTGACATTCTCGAGATGTTACAACGGACCTATTACATCAAAAATGTTGACCTGTTGAATGTTCTTAAAACACGATAGCCTCTATTATATGATTATGGCCAATTTTATCTCATTTCCCAGATTTTTGACTGCGCGAGGTGTTAAAAATAGTCGAAAGGGAGTATATTTTCCAAAATCCGAAGTTCCCTCAACGCTCATAATTTCGCTCCTAATATAATTATGTCATGAAGTGTCTACAATGTTTTTCATGGTAGATAGTCTAGACACTATGAGCTAACTCTTGCAGAACGTCACGGTCCATTAAGAAATATATAAGCGATGGTAAAGTCGATTTGATTACCATTCGATGGAATGTATCTTTAGTGATTAAGACATCTATGTGTTTTCTTATCTCCTTCATTTTAACCTTTACAAATCAATCATCATCTACTCACATTAATTTGATTTGTTTTTCCGTAACCCCATTCTCCGTCTGTGCCTTCTTCATGTTCTTCTTTTTCTCATCTTTCTAATTCTGCTACTATTTCTTTTGCTGTCGCTGCTCCTGCTTGGCATTCTTCCTCTTCCCCTTCTTCTTCTGCTCATTATTTGTCGTCGTCTTATTCTACTCCTCCTCCTCCTCCTCCTCCTCCTCCTCCTCCTTATCCTCCTCTTTCTCCTTCTCATTTTTCGTCGTGGTCATCTTTTCCTCCTTCTCCTCCTCCCGCTTCTGCCTTGTTTTTCTTCTTCTTCTTCTTCTTCTTCTTCTTCTTCTTGCTCCTTCTCCTTCTTCTTCTTCTTCTTCTTCACAGTAACCCCATTCTGGTGCCTTCTAGACATAGTGCCGATCAAAAATGAGAAAGGAGATGTGGTACTCTATCTTGCGTCCCACAAGGACATCACCAAAACCAAGATGGCCTCAATGGACGAAGATAAAGGTAGGGGCATCAATCAGAGTTAGCTGGACAAGGTGGCCATTTTCCACTCCAAAAGTGGGCAATACGTAAACACCTTCGCCGAGTTTGATTTAAAAATAAATGCATGTTCATGTATTAGAGCATATGTGCTTATTTATTAAAAAAAATGTTTGGTGGAATTTCGATTTAAATTTCAATTCATATTAATTTCATTTCCAACAGAAAGATAAACAAAGGTATTGCATTTTTTCATACATAATTATTTTTTTCTGGTAACTATACAAATACACTTTGCACATAATAAAATGATTACAAGAAATTCTTTTAAGAATGGTTTAGGCCAATCAACAGATTTGAAATTTTTCCATATTTCAAATAGGTCTATAAATTATTCCCAAATTTGCGACACCAAATTATTGTGCTACCTGGTAAATAGTCCATGTGACCAGGACTTGCCCTTCTTTTCATCTTGGGGAAAATGTCGTCAATTTTTTATAGGCCCTAATTTTAATGATTTTAAACCGCATAACACACAAATATTCAACATTATTACATAATAAATCATTTCGAATGACGCTTTTACATTTTTACCCACGTTGGGTATTGTGTATTGATTTTTACCAAACATACCAAACATTGGGTGAATTTTATTCCAACGCTGTTTAGAGTGTATGACCAGGGTTCTGTACTACAAAGAGTTGCGATTGATTCAAATCAACTCTTCATAAGACGGGGCCCAGAACTCAACATTATCTTTAAAAAATTTCGAACCAATTACACTGCCTTACAATCGACTTTTTCCATTTCGTCTTCCACTTTCTTTCTGGAAAAGACTTCGACGAAGAAGAAGATTCTGAGAATAACTACCTCAACGAACTTCCGTCAAACTACAACTACAACCGGAGGAGAAGCCGTGCGGTGCTCTATCACCTCTCAGGGCATCTCAAAGAACAAGAGAAAAAGAAAAAGAGAAGAAAACTCAAACTTAACAGTGTAAGAGAAATAAAATAAAGCAGTGTTCGTAGTTAATATGAAGTAGTACAGTGCAGTGTAGAACCCAGGCGCGTACGCAGGGGGAGGGGTTTGGGGGTTAAACCCCCCTTTGGTATTTTTATGTGTATAACCCCCCCCCCCCCCCAAACCCCCCCCCTTTTGGATTTTTTTTTTTTTTTTTTTTTTTTAATTATTAAAAAAAAAAAAAAAAAAATCCCCATGACTGACCTAAAACAGGTCACCTTACCCTCCCCCCTAACGGAGCAAAATGTCAAATTTTCAAATTTCGAGGTTAAAAAAAAAAAGTGTCCTCTTACCCCCCCCCCCCCCCCCCCCCCCCCGCTTATTCAGCGGTGGGCTGAGTCGTTACGAAATTTTCGGCCCGATTTATAAATGTTAAACCCCCCCCCCCCCCTTGAAAAAATCCTGCGTACGCGCCTGGTAGAACCTATATGAAGTATAATATTAGAAGCAGCAGCAACAACAACAGTATAATGAATAGAAGTTGTAGTAGAATAAGTAGTAGTAGTAGTAGTTGTTGTTGGTGGTGGTGATGGTGGTGGTGGTGGCGATGTTGTTGTTGGTGTTGATGCAATAGTAATGGTGTGTAGGTGGTGATGATGGTGGTGGTAGTAGTAGTAATAGTAGTATTTTTTTTTCTTTTTGGTTGTAACATGAGTAAATGTCGTAGTGGTGATAGTAGTATAGGAGAAGTGCATGTAATAGTAAGTAATAATAGTAGCAGTAATAATACTTAGTTCAATTTATCGATTTATGATCCTCTTATTACTTCTGCAAATACTGACAGTGTCTCGTCCTACTTTTTCGTTCCAATCCCCAGGGCCTGTTATCCCCTAAATCGACAGTACTACCGGAATATAAAGTGGCCGCCATGAAGAAATCGCGCGGCATTGTACTTCACTATAGCTTAATGAAGTCCATATGGGACTGGTGTGTGTTACTTGCTACGCTCTACATTGCCATTGTCGTGCCATTCAACGCAGCAGTACATCAAGAGAATGAACTGGTTATTACCATTCTCGATATCATCATTGAGATCATTTTCATTATAGGTTAGTTCCAAGTGAAATTCGCAACACCAGCACGGACGCCTATGCCAAATCATTTTTCCTAAGGACTGTAAAGACATGGAACAACCTACAACAATCAACCATCGACCAAACCACCCCGCTTTCATTTAAAGGCACACTGCCATACTTGTAGCTACTTGCTCCCTCTATATAGAAAACTTCCCCAATCGGTGCCTGTTGGTCCCCCATGATCCTCTTTTTCTTATGTTAAATGAGAGCTGAGTTAATGAGATAGCCACCTGTCACAGTGACCTCGATGGCTCTCTGTGTGGTCTAATCCCTTCTGGCCCAGTAGTGGTGACGGTCTTTAAAACTGCTGTTACTAAAGAACTTTTCCCACAATTTTGACCGTCCATCCTCCACAACGTCCAGTCAAAACTCTTCTTTGGAGTATTTAGGAGAAAACGAATCTGTAAATAATATGTAAAATATTGGTTGATTTGTGAGGATTATAGAACAGACGTCGCCTCCTTTACAATCTAGTGCAGTTGTATACAAGAACAGTTTGATTGTTATTGTCTCGTCTTCTTCTCTCGTTTTCTTCTATCTTTTACCTTCTCTCTATGGGTTTGTTTCTTTGTATACCCCTATCTTCCCTTCATGATGGTTCAGTGCATAGAAGATCAAGGGATAATGTTCCTACGTGACATCACATTAGTATCACCAATTTAAAAATTAAAAAAATAAAACGCGCATGGGTAGTCCTATTTAATTTTCTAAAGAATTATAACTTTCCTGCTTTTTAGAAAACTTTTTTGTCATACGTCCACCAAAAAGTTACTCAGATATTGTTTTGCTTTCCATGTAAGTTACTTACTTATCAGTGTTATCTACCTTCTAGCTGTTTATTTATGTATTTATTTTAATTGTTAGATGTGGTGATCAACTTCCGAACGACTTACGTGAGTAAATCAGGGAAAGTGGTTTACGAGGCGAGAGCGATAGGACTCAACTATGTACGGAGTTGGTTCTTCATAGACTTGTTAGCAGCCGTTCCCTTTGATATACTCACACAAATATTCAAATTAAAGGTAAGAGACACTTCTTCGTGGGTTTGTACAACAAACAAATAAGCATGTATATGATGTTAATGTAAATCAATCATTTGACTGTCGATATCGACAGAAAGAGATAAAATAATTCTTATTAAGTATCCTCTACACTAGTATTATGATTCGTTACAATGAAAAGTAACATTTATTTATCAAATAATTTCCTCATTTTATACAAATATTCAAATAATATCAAGTATACATATAGTAGGCATAATTAAATGTCGGAAATCATGAGCAGTTGATTAAGTGCACAATACTCCATACCTGTGAATATAGGAAATGAAGAGAGGAATTGAGTTTCTCGTATAAATGGCATACTTTTAATCATTGATTTTCTATTCCCTCTCTCTCATCCTCTTTCTCTCTCTCTCTCTCTCTCTCTCGCTCTCTCTCTCTCTCTCTTCCCTCCTGTTTACCTTAGCATACGCAGTTGGATACCATTCAACTCATCAAGTTAGCTAGGTTACTCCGTCTTCTTCGATTGCTCAACAAGATTGAGCGATACTCTCAGTACAGTGCTATCGTTCTCACCTTCTTCATGCTGGCCTTTGCCCTGCTCGCTCATTGGCTGGCCTGTATCTGGTTCGTGATTGGTCGAATGGAGCTTAGTAAAAACGACGATGGGTGGGACTTAGGTAACATTATTGAATTCGTTAAATTAAGTATTCTAATTAAGAATAAATTCTTCTTATACATTAAAATTCGATTCAAACAACAGATAAATAATTTTGTTAAATTGAATTAATTAGTCAAGACAACAAATGAAGTAGAAAAACGAGGGTAAAGTTTAAAGATTGTAATGGACATAGTGGATTTGATATCAGGAAGTCTTAATTAAATTTGCTTAGCTTTGATAATTAATCAGGGGGTTATTATCCATGTTATGTGTATCATGAAGTAATAAGTACATTCAAAAGCATAGAAAATACAGCAACAGGTGATTAATCTAAATTAGGGCTAGATTATGCATACGTGGCTTGAAATTCTGTGATAAAGGGCAATAATGGCGTGTGAAAGCCCTTGGAAGTGTCTATGTATTTATGCCACATTGCAATTATCAATATCATTATGATAATCCATAATCTAAATAAGCAAAATAATAGCTTGAAAGGTTGAATTGTCTCTTCTCTTAATTGATCGTTTCAAACAAAGTTACACAAATTTACGCATATCATAGCTTCCCTAGTCCCTAGTCCCTATCCCTGGTCCCTAGAATCCCTAACTCTAGCCCCTAGAATAATTATAATCTTATTTCTTATTCTCTCGTGGGTATGTACATCTTGCCAATGCCAAATGGCATTAGTACCGTGTTAAGTATCGAACCCACGACCTTTGTATTTCTAGTCAAGTACTTAAACCACTTGACTATGACACCTCTACAAAGATCCGACGGTCTTTGCCATATGTCCTACGATCTTATTCCCTGATGTGACAACATGTCTTTTGTCTTACAGGTTGGATCGTGGATTTGGGAGACCAACTGAAGAGGCCTATATTAGACTCGAACAGTACTGGTCCGGGGAACAATAGTATATACATCACAGCTCTTTACTACACACTGAGTAGTCTTACAAGTGTAGGCTTTGGCAACGTGTCAGCCAACACCAACACAGAGAAGATCTTCACCATCTTAGTCATGTTCCTTGGAGGTAAATCGATTGATTGGTTGGTTGTTTGTCCTTATTTATTGACTGATTTAATTGATATTACTGATGGATAGCGTTAGTATTCATTAACCGACTGAATTGAATTGTTATCGTTTGTTGTTGTTGTTGTTCTTGTTTGTTGTTGATGTTGTTGTGTGTTTTTTGGCAGGCTAATTAATTGAATTATTAACTTATTGACTTATTGACTTATTGACTAATTGGATTTTGGGTAGATGGTTAATTAATCGATTGATATTTGTTATTATTGACTAATCTATCAATCAATTTATTGATTGATAGATTGATTGGTTAATTAATTATTGATTGGTTGCTTGATTGACTATTGATCGATTAAACTGCTTTACTGATCGAGTGAGATAGATTTGTTGATCGGTTGTTTGGTCATGTTTGTTGGTTGCCTGAGTAATCGACAAATCCATTTTATTGAGTGTTTGATTGATTTATTATATTATTGTACCATTGATTGATATTAAAGACCAAGGTTTGCGTTGGAGCGATTTTTACGAAGTCGGGAATGTCATGGTGTTGTGTCGTTTAATCGTTTGTCGTGTTTGGTGTGAAGAGCCATTTATCCTCCCATTTGTATTTCACGGCTACAGCCTACGGGACACTGGGCTTTCGATCTGTTGGGATGTCTCGATCAGGAATACAATAATTATTGACTGAATAACGATGGATCGTTAAGTTGATTGATCTGTTGGTTGATCGATGCTCTGATTGAGTGAGTTTATGAATGCAATGACTTACTGATTGGTTGGCTTGTTGGTTGGCTGGCTGGCTGATTGGCTGGTTGGTTGGCTGATTAATGACCTGATTGATATATGGATGGATGGATGGTTTGATTAGATGACTGAACGGTTGAATTCCTGTGTGATTGATCGAAACATTAACCTATATGAATCGACCTATATTTGATAAAGATTGCATGGCCTTTCAGAATCAATAGCTATATGCCTCATTGAGTGCATACATGCCTAAATAAATATTTATCAACAGTTTTGTAGATAGTATCCAATCAACCTGTACTATAATAGATTAATCATTATGTTGCAAAACATAGAAATCGAATGCTGAGGAAATTCGTGGTCCATAAATATGATAAAACAAAATATATTTTTGAAGATTACGATTCGGACTTACAGATAGGAGCGTTTCTGCCAAGTGATGTTTAAGATTTGTTTTTGTCAAATAAAAGTTATTTAGAATTCTCAAAGCAAGTCATCATAAGTAAACAATACAAAATAATTAATATGATGACAATAAGCAGTACACAGTAATAATACAAATGATACATAACAGGATAAATGTTATTACATGTTTCAATTCAATTGTACATCTCTCTATTTATCACGAAATGAAATAAATTTGTCTCGTTTTTAATAAATTATTCGATCAAGGTCATACAAATATTTCAACTGTTTCTTAAATAATTCAAAAGATAATCTACTATTTTAACATTTTGTAGAGCGAATATGTAGTATTTTGCGTATCAAATAAAAAAATTCTAGTGACAGAAATCCCCCCCCCCCCCCCCAGAAATCCCAAATATAAATGTATTCATGGACAATGTAATTTTATTATTTTAAGTGTGTTCCTGAAATTGTAATTTAAATTGATGGGTTACAGGCAGGCGCGTACGCAGGGGGAGGGTTTGGGGGGTTAAACCCCCCCCCCCCCCTTGGTATTTTTATGTGTGTAAACCCCCCTAAAAAATCCCTAAAACCCCCCCCCCCCCTTTGGATTTTTTTTTAAAAAAAATTAAAATTATTTTAAAAATAAAATAAAAATAAAAATAAAAAAATTTACCCCCATGGCTGACCTAAGAAAGGTGACCTTACCCCCCCCCCCCCCCCAACGGAGCAAAATGTCAAATTTTCAAAATTCGAGGCCAAAAAAAAAAAAAGTGTCCGCTATAACCGTTCAAGTCCATTATATTCCAAGACCATTGCTCCATTACCTCTTTTGGAGACCTGGTAGGAACGATCCTGATGATCTCCATGTGTGCAACCCGACGCGTTTAGAGTTTTTGTTTGTTTTTTCTACTTGTTTTTTTTTCTTTATTGTTGCTGTTATTTCAATATTTCGATGCTACTCTCTCACTCATGCAAAATCACTTTATGATGTAAAATTATAAGCTATATGCTCGTATTGTTCAGTTAATATAATATTTTGTCCTTAATTGTTTACTTTTGGAGAAAATGCAAGAGACTTGCAAAAAAGATTTTTTTTTTATTTTGGCGCTAAATATGTTGAAGAATTTATTCTTTCCTTTTTCTCGGCTCTTCCCCTTCACTATTCTTCTTTCTATTGCACTCCACTAACTTGCACTCCGCGCAAAAGCCTCTCTCTTTCAAACATATAGGTTCACATTTAAATGAATAATCATGATTTGTTACATGACCAGTCTCTAATTGAACACGATAGTGACTATTTTACTATTGATGAATTTATTGCGAAAATTAAGATTACACTAAACCAATTTAATCATGAATTGAATAAAGGTAGTAATAATGATATTGATAATTTCAGTTTAATTCACTTTAATGCTCGTAGTTTGAATAAAAGTTATGATGATTTAAACACACTTTTTTCTGTAATTCCTGGGTTTAATTTTTCTGTAATAGGTGTCACTGAAACGTGGCTTAACGCAAACTCCCCTCCTGTATTTAATCTTGATAATTATACTATGGTCCGTGCTGACCGCAAAGAAGGTAGAGGTGGCGGTGTAGCTATTTATTTACGTAATCAGTTAAATATTCAAATACGACATGATATTCATATTGAAGGTGCAGAGGACATTTTTGTTGAAGTTATAAATGATTTTGGTAAAAATATTTTAATAGGCGTAGTTTATAGACCTCCTAATAATCAGATAGAGACATTTTTAGATAATTTAGATGAATCTCTTCATACAATAATTGGTGAAAATAAAGATGTTTATTTAATAGGAGATTATAACATAAACATTCTACCTCCTCTTCAAAATAATAGTTTGAAATTAAATAACATTCTATTATCTTACTCGTTGCATCCTCATATTAATAAACCCACACGGATTTCGAAAACATCATCAACCTTAATTGATAATATATTTTCAAATAATGTTAATAAGGAATGTTTAAATGGTATTTTGTATTATGATATATCTGACCACTTGCCTATTTTTAGTATTATTAAGCAGACAATTAATGTTCATAGATTATTGAATAATACACTAAAAATGCATAGAAAAGAAAATTCTTCTAATATTGATTCTTTAAATATTGATTTATGTCAAGAGCAATGGCTCGATGTATTTGAGGAAAATGATGTTGATAAGGCTTACGAAAAATTTAATCATAAGCTACAAAAGTATTATGATAAAAATATTCCACTTGTTCGAACAAAATATAAGAAAGTTAAAAATCCATGGATCACTAAAGGAATTTTAAAGTCGATAAAAACTAGAAATAAACTTTATAAGAAAAGTCTTAAAAAGATGAGTGATGAGAATTGTAGCAAGTATAAAATTTATAGAAATAAATTAACTTCAATAATTTGACTTTCACGTAAATTACATTATTCAAATAAAATAGACATGAATAAGACAAGTAATGCTTCAATATGGCAAATTGTTAAAGATATGATTGGTTCTAAAAATGATACTCCTAAATCATTTTTTAAAGATGGTCGGGAAATAAATAATCCAGTGAAAATTGCAAATATGTTTAATTCATATTTTAATGATATAGGTCCAAATTTAGCATCAGAATTTAATATTGATCAAAATAGTTATAAACAATATTTGGATGAACCATTTTATAAATCTTTATTTTTACGACCAACATCCTCTCACGAAATTATTAAAGTTGTACAGTCTTTAAAATCCACTAAATCTACTGGTTATGATGGGATAAGTGTGAATCTTTTGAAAAAAATTATTTATAATATTGTCTCTCCAATAAGATATATTTTTAATTTATCGATCACACTTGGTGTTTGTCCAAATATATTGAAATTTTTTAAAATAATCCCAATATATAAAAAAGATGATTCTTCATTAGTAAATAATTATCGTCCTATTTCCTTTTTACCGGCTGTCTCAAAAATTCTTGATAAAATTATTTATGAACGACTTTATGATTTTTTAAATAGTAATGATTTACTTGTTCCTAATCAATTTGGTTTTAGAAAGCATCATTCGACAGATCATGCAATTATTCAACTTTATGATAAAATTATTACATCATTGGCTAATAAGGAACACAGTGTAGGCATTTTTATGGACCTGAGTAAGGCATTTGATACTATTGATCATAAAATATTGATTGATAAATTACAATTTTATGGAGTAAGGGGTATTGCTTTATCATGGTTTAAAAATTATTTGTTAAATAGAGAACAGTATGTATACTTTCAATCTAAAGAGTCGAGTAGATTACCTATAACTTGTGGCGTCCCTCAGGGTTCGATTATAGGTCCTTTATTAGTTTTGTTATACGTTAATGATATTGTAAAATCATCTAAACTTTTAACATTTATATTGTATGCAGACGACACTAATGTATTTTATTCTCATACAAATTTAGACACACTTACGTCAATCTTAAATGTTGAATTATCTAAAATATATGTTTGGTTTAAGTCTAATAAGTTATCTTTAAATTTTACTAAAACAAACTTTATATACTTTAGAAATGTTCATTCACCAAAAGTAAATTGTAGATTATATATTAATGATATTTTGCTTTAAAAAAAAAATTCTGTCAAATTTTTGGGGATAACTAATTTAACTTGGTCCGATCATATACATAATATATTGAACACTGTTTCTAGGAACATTGGAATATTATATAAATTGAAATTATTACTGACTCCCAAATCTCTTTTTATGATTTATAATGCTTTTGTACTTTCGCATATTAATTATTGTAATATCGTATGGGGAAACTGTTGTAAAACTAAAATTAATTCACTTGAACTTTTACAAAAGAAAGCTTTACGAATTTGTACACAATCTGATTATTTAGCACACACTACACCTATTTTTAAAACATTGAAAACTCTCAAAGTAACTGATATGCACATTTTTCAAACAGCTATTTTTATGTATAAATATGTCTCCAACTTACTTCCTAAGTCCTAAGATTTTTATATTCATAATGTTAATGTACATTCGTACCCCACGAGGCACTCTATGGATTTTCATTTAACTAACCCTAAAATTGTTTTGGCACAAAAATCAATAAGACACAATGGACCCGATGTGTAGAACTCCTTGCTTATAACATTAAAATTATGTACAACACTTGTTTCCTTTAAAGTGAAGATGAAAGAATATTTATTGATAAGGTATGAAAATTAGATTCTGGTCATAATATACTACATGTATTTTTTTTTAATATTCATTGTTTATTTGTATATAAAAAGGAAATTATTTTTTAGATTGAGGAGCTCGCGCAGTGCACTCTTCACTTTGCACAGCACTCTCTTCACCCTCTCTCTCTCTTCCTGTCTCCTCTCCTCCTTTTGTAAGGCCGGTATCATTTCAAGCTCTGCTTACGATATCGGTCTTCTGCATTCTCCCCCTTTTCTTTCTTTTCAAATACGATTAATTGTAGTATTGATTATTTATATTTATTTATTTATATGAATTACTACTTGTATTACTTATCATTATATTGCTAAAATGTATTCATTGTTATTTTTGTTATTGTTTATGGAAAATGCAGAAATAAAAAACTTGAAACTGAAAAAAAAACTGAAATATTATTTACCCCAAGAATATTATGTAATATTTTAAACTGAAAATAACGCAGTGATAGTGCATATTTAAAGGGTATAATGTACACTCTTTTCCAATCCATAATCGATTCCAATAAAAATTAATTTCCACTTTCTTTGTGAAATTGTAACTTGAATTATAGTATCGATGCATAGTTTATGAATGACTTTTAAGATGCTGTTAAGAAACATATTGGATTGAGTTTGTTTTTTAGATGACAGCCATAGACTATCAAGCTCTGGGCCTGTCTGTAGTTCTAATCGTCCAAATCAATGATATTTTTGTTCCGTTGCGTTTTAGCACTGTGTCACGCCGCGGTTTTCGGTAACGTGACAGCCATCATCCAACGCATGTACTCCCGACGCGCGCTCTACTACACGAAGCTACGCGACCTGAAGGACTTCGTGCGTTCCCACCACATTCCACCAGCCTTAAAGACCCGGATGCAAGAGTATTTCATGACCTCGTGGTCAATAAACATGGGTATCGATACGACAGAGGTAAGGGTTTGATTGGACGACATAATATATGTCAATATCCATCGTCACTTCACCACAGCCACAGGGAAAATACGTTACTGATGAGAAAAGAAAAAAATATATGTAGCATGTCACCAATAAACAAATTATTGCAATAATTAGAGAGACATAAAACAAAGGCACTGGTCAATTCATAAATCTGAGATTTGTTTTTTGTACTTATGTACGAATATTGTAATGACCTACTACATAATCCAAACAAGATTTTTTTTTTGATATGGTAATGAAAGTGTCCTATTCCGGGTGATTTCTCGAAAGTCTTTGCTATCGTGTTTAAGTAAGGACGTTAATAAATCTAAACTATCCAACTGTTGATCTATTTTTGAACACAGATGCTGCAGACATTCCCTGAGGAGCTACGAGCCGACATTGCTATGCACCTTCACAAAGAATTCCTAGCTCTTTCTATATTCGCTGATGCCAGCCAAGGATGCCTAAGGTATGAACATCCAGTGTACTCACAATGCACGGACATATCATCGAAATCCCATGTCTTCAGATATGTTGATGCAGTCATAAGTGTCATGCCTATATTAGTTGCAACGACACGTGCACTAGGGGGAACATGGCATTTGCCAACGACGAGGCTTTTTACCTTTGCTAGATACTGGGAAAGTTATCTTATGACTCGAAATGATGATGACCATTCCATTCCACTATGCCAATTCATTATTTTCATTCGTTATACTCGTCGCACACGAGGCGTCATTTCGAGTAAATTATTACTTGCGCTGGTATCAGGCAGTGTCCCCGTACGCCAATAATGCTAATAGTCACTGTTCATTTTACAAGCATTTTGTGTGTATGATGTCATTCTGAAATAACGCACATGGGGCGTCAGAGACAATGCACCCCTTGACGGAACTCCTACGTCAGTTAAAGGACGCCAATACTCTTTAGGATGAATACCAAGGTAGGCATTGTACGATACAGACAACAATGGCCAAACCCGGCGCCAAACACAAACTAGTGTTCTCTCCTCATTCATTTGTTTTTATTTCTAAGATACCGTATATTGGCTTAGCCTGCAGGTACCGATATTAGTGACGAAAATTACGTCATAGATCATGTATGTTTTCCTGATGGTGGTGTCGATTTCTCTTATTTCATTTCTAGATCACTCTCATTGAAGATCAAGACAAGTTTCTGTGCACCTGGGGAATACATCGTCCATCAGGGGGACGCCCTCGGCGTTATATACTTCTTGCTAAACGGGTCAATGGAGATTCTACGACATGGAATGGTCGTCGCTATTTTAGGTACGCTACTTTTGAAGCACGCTTAAAGTGACTCGGTAACATTGTTGAAGTTTGATGACAAAACTGCCTTTGTATGAAATGTTACTTATTATATTCCTTCTACTGTACTAACCCTCTAAAATGCAAACAATTCTGAAAAAAATCCTCAAACCACAAAGATATTTATGATTTTCTTTAAAGGTGTCACTGTGCGACACCCTCTAACATTAAATTCTCCCAACTATTTTTGAATTTTCCCAACCGTTTTTCCATGAAAATAAGACATAAGACAGGATTTTAAAAATCATTTGATACTCAAATGTCTAGAATGGTATATAAAGCCAATGCATTGCTTTGTGACGAGTAATATTCACCTATAATGTAATTAAATTCTAATAATATAATTGGGAGAATTAAGGAATCGATCAGATCAGTCTTTCTCAAATTTTATCATAAATAGTGGTCTGTTTTCACTCAAACTTTCAGGTTATCTTTAATTGTACATCTAGCATTGAAGTCACTACCTCAGTTTCAGCACCATTTTCTCTCATCTGAACAATGTTACCAAGTCCCTTTAAAAGGAAGTAATGACCATTAGGAGAAAGTTATGGCAAAAAATACATATTTATGTTTTAATTTGTTAACTGAAAAACGATTTGCTTTGGGTACAATAAATTTTATGGTAAGTTAATTCTACTTAGTTGATACAAGAAATTAATTCCCTTGTGTATTTGTGATTTCATCCTCATGTTATTGACAGGTAAGGGTGACCTCTTCGGGTGTGACCTCTACATCACTGAAACTGTCATCTCATCAAGTGGTGACATCCATGCTCTAACTTACTGTGACCTTCAGTCCGTCACGCGGTGAGTACATGTCATTTAAAAGATTGTCACATCAGTCACAGATGTGATCTAGTCGATTCAGACTATTATTAGGCTGTTACTTTGCATTGTTCTACTGATTTGATTAGATGTTAATTAAGTAGTGTTGCGTAGACTTGCGTAAAAAATGCGTACTTTCTGCGTCTAGCGTCTACGCTGAAACTACGCCAAAAAAAATAAAGTTGTTTATTTTTGTGCGTCCATCTCGCGTACCCCTTTGCGTCCCTCAGCGTAGAGTTACGTAGGCCAGCGTACGCTTGGCGTAGTCGGTACGCAACACTTCGAAACTCTACGCGGGCCATCGACAAGAGGCTATTGCTATCATGGCATTTGAATCACGGGGTGGGCACGCTGAATGCTAAACGCGTTGTCTACGTGAAAATTATCATGTTCCTTTCTCAACATGACAATTATCTACATCTA
Source organism: Strongylocentrotus droebachiensis (assembly GCA_035222895.1). Classification (NCBI taxonomy): domain Eukaryota; kingdom Metazoa; phylum Echinodermata; class Echinoidea; order Camarodonta; family Strongylocentrotidae; genus Strongylocentrotus; species Strongylocentrotus droebachiensis. Next base: position 127,784 of record JAVYIG010001256.1, on the reverse strand, counting down.
CTTCTTCTAAATTCATGGTTGGCAATACTTTTTTTGTTGGCTTTCAAGTGAATTCATCTCGTTGTACATTCATTATCCAATCAATATACCAATCATAAATGTGTTTTTTTCTGAACCTACAACACACTTTCAAAAGGTTCATACATCTCATCGTCCGATATAATTACTCTCCTTTGTTGGTACAGGCTAGAACTCTTGGAAGTATTGGCCAGTTACCCGGAATACCAAACGAAATTCCAGCAAGAAATATCACGTGATTTGACCTTTAACCTTCGGGAAGGTTATGATTCAGAGGTAAGCATATTTTATTTCCACAATCACGTGACCATCTTTTAAATTCTAGGCTCCAATGCTATAACTTTGTTTCTTTTCACACTACATATCTGTCATTGAGCTATGCAGGTATACAAGAAAGGCTGAAGGCTTAACACACACTTTTCACCTTCAAGACTTTTTTAGATTACATTGCCAAAAAATACTTTAATATTTTCATTTTGCAACAAATTATTGAAACACCACTTTATGGGCATTTCAATTTCATCTCTCACCATTTTGGGCCGGTCACATTGATTTTGTTCACCTATTCGACACTACCATACACTCCATTTAAAGCAATAATTTAGCTCTTTCAAGCTCATTCCATATCTCTATGTCATCTCACTCTTTATCAATTACTGATTTCTTCATTTGAATTTGGGATAAGCATTTCCTTACAACATGAACCATGGTTCATGGTTCATGATATCAGATGTTAACTTCGATAAATCTCATTCAGATTTATTTACCGGATGATGTTATTAGTTATCATTGGATCCTCAACAGGTTTGTTATGTAACGATTCTGTGAATATTCAATATTTTAAACTTAAAATAAGTCAGATTGATCGATTTTTTAGAGAGAGAATATTATTGTCTGAATCCAGCATGACTGCTACAGTACGTTTCTCTTATTCATACTCGTATGAAGCTGTTAATATGAAAAAAGCGACCCCAGCATCAATGCTAGATATCTATCTCTATCCATCATTCGCTAAAACTCAAGGATATCCTTTATCTGCTAACTCTCACGCTCTCTTTTCATCATTCTTCCGCCGTTGATGTTCAGTCAACCGGTATCATGAATGTTTCTATATTCATCTACCCTTGTCTATGCTCTCATATGGATGGGTTTTGATTTAAGAAAAGAAGAAAAGGGTTTTCCATTTAAAAATGGAGGACTTAATGAAGCAGAAAAACACAGTCGATCTCTATTTTTCAAGTATAGCACGACCTCTATTGCTCACCTTCTTTCAGCAATATTGGAGCTCCACACAAAATCCTCCAGATCCTGATATTCCGGCGGAAAAAGCTCAGAAAATGAAGAAGTTCCTTCGAAGATGGAGAAAGCGAGCCAGAGTGAGTTGACTCCTTTCACTAGAGCCACATGCCTGCCGTACCAGCCAACTAGAATAGTTGCATCTGATCTTGGTTTATTATCATTTTGAGTTGTTTATTTCAACCAACCTCTATTTTTATTCAAACCTCATACACGATAAGTTAGTCCTTCCCTTTTTGAACCACATATACTAATAGACGTTTTCACTTCTTTTTGATTACACAATCTCGCCTCCTTGTATGTACCATTTTTTATCATTTCGGGAAAAGCAAGAGGAATGCATCAAGTTCAGATTGACAAACCTGGCCAGTTTGTTTGTCCTGTATAACTGATGCTGGTTTCTCTTTTTCACCAGTTGCAAAATCCCTCCAACCGAAACCAAATTGTATTTCTAACCGAAACGAGTAACATGCTCTTAAAGTGAATAGTGGTTTCCATGCACACGACATACTTGATAGAACGGTATCTATTTACTTACAGGCTGGGTTCAATTATTCCAACGATAAACCACAGCACTTGAATGGCGCTATTTATCTGTTACAAACATTCAAAGGCGTCCGCTCCTCCAATAGTCTTGTAAATTTGTTTGAAAAGATGGGTTTTCAGGCCTGTAGTGAATAGAGTATGCACCGAACTTTTAAAAAAGGAACCAAACAAAAATGGTAACACTTTACATACCTTCTGATTTCAAAGCCTCACGATGCAACTGCATGTGTCTACTCTCACCTCACTCAAACTATGTTTTTTTCTATTTTCATTTGTTTTTCTCACCTCCCATACTTCAGTGCCACTTTTTCAAAGCCTCCCGCACCACCGAGTCCGCACCAAGTGTCGAATAAAACATAGACTGCACTTCATTGTCATTTTTGTTCTTGACGTTTTGCGTATTCATATGATTTTTGTATTTGAATATATATCTATATACATATATCTATTACATTTGTTTTAATTTCAATTTTGCTATTATATTTTTTGTTTATAAGAATGCTGTTATTAAATGAGAGTGTTTGACTACTCATGATTTACATTTTCCTTTTCTCTTAGCCCCCTTGAAGTAAGCCTACTTAGTCTACCAAGGTATGAGCTCTTGTTCAGAATTCGTCAAATGTGCAAGAACGGAATGACTGATCGCTCAGAACCACTGGGTTTCAACGAACACTGAAGACAACCAACCTGCAGAATCTTACATTTCTAATGATGTATCGTTTAATATTTTAATTAACTGTTCATAGATATTTTCCTCTAAACTCATCTACAAAAAACCTCATTGAATTGGTTCGCGTGTCTAACAGGCAGAAGAGAAGTATTCGTACTGCGAAACGAACAACAGCGAAAGAAATACAAGGCTGACGTCAATCTCAGAAGTGCGAGACGAAGACGAGGTCGGGACATCGAAACAGACGAGAGATTCGTCGACGGATACGGGTGAAGATGGCATGGAGAACAGGCATATGTTGCTTGATGTCAGCAACTCTATAGCCACATCTGTGCCACCAGATCTCAGTCCAAGGTATGACCGATGTAACCACTCTTGCACACGTTTCTTGATGGCAGCAACTCATAAAATGGCTGTGATATTATGTGTGTCACCGACACCCAGTCTGAGAAAGGTCCAATGGAATAATTCATTCGCATGTTTAGAAGTTAACAACTACAGAATTAGCTCCATCTGTAATACAAGACTTCAATCCAAGATGTACCTTCTTAACTAATTCAGGACCCACAGAACGATGCCAGATCTCCTTGCAAAGGTCACTGGAAAGTTGAACACGTTTCAGATAGAACAATTTTGCAACCACCATCAAAAGAAGTTTAACATATCTACGATTGTCCCTTTTCTTGGCTTCTCAGGGTTGTGGACGGTGTAGAAGATGAAGGCAGTCCATTTAAACGCCACAGCTTTGAATTCCCTGCAGCACGCAGTAATGCCCATTCCGCAGCATCAAGACATCGCAGTCTAACCCTAGCACCTCGCCAGCCACTGGTCGGAGAAAGCCGCATGAGAACTAGCTACACAGCCCCGCAGTTGTCTCAAGGTATTGGGTGCAAATATCTAAACTCCTCATGATTGTATTAGAAAGGGAGAAATTTCATTAAGGTATTATTGCATTTTGCACAGACAACTCTTTCAACCCTTATTTTTTTCCTGTGAATTTCAAAGTGTCCCGGGATGTACATTCTCAAAACTGCGAAATGCTTAATCTTCCTGCCAAAGAGTTGCTCTGAATAAATGCATACGGAAGATTTTCGTCTTCCACTCATCAAAGTAAAACGCAGAGGAAAAAAGAAAGAACAGAAATTCGACATGAGATATAAATGAAAACATATGGGAACAAAGCAAGTGATTTGCTCTATTGAATGGAAGACGAAAAGCTTCAGTGATCTTTATTTAAAGCTATCCTCCTATTTTGTTGTACTAAACTTCTCTTCATTAATCTTTATATCCCCCTGCCTAGCTAGCTATCAGACCCTTCTTTCAGAACCCCACCTCTATTACGTCGTTCTTTGATCAAGGAAAGAATCCTGCTTATCCTGTTCAGACATGTACGGCGTAGTCCTCTGTAATAAGCACATGATTAGGTTTTCGTAAATAGCTGATAATATTGCTGATACCAATGAATGGCTAATCAGTAAGAATTACAAATTTGATGGTTGATTTTATTTTTTAAACAGATCAAGCAACAAGATCGAACTCATCAGATTCTCTCTACCAAGAAGATCTTAGACATGAACTTGAGTACACCAGGAACAGTGTGGAACGTCTTGACAAACAGGTATAAAGTTCGTTTTTGCGAAAACTGCGACTTCCTCAAAGCGTCTGGAAGAGTTGGAACAAATATCTTCCTATTTTGTTTTCTTGGGCTTACTTTCAACTGTAATACGCCATAATTCATGATAATATAGCAGTTATTTCTTCTTATTCCTCTTTTTAAAACAATGCAAGCAATGTGATGAGTTCCATATTTATTTAGTATCATTTACATGTTATTTCTTGTAATACAAGGTATCGAACCTGAGCAGAGATGTTTCCAACCTGAGCCAAGACTTGAGGGCGGTTGTCAAGCTGCTTCAGGTCATAGGTCCAATCGCATCAACCTCTGCAAACCAAGCTGCCAATGCAGTGGCAGCCTCATCGGGTCTCAACGGTCCAGCCACACCAGGTCTTCCCGCCCCTCCGGCACCATGTATCATGACAGTCAAAATCGGACAGAGTGGCGAGGAGGATATCATCCACGTACAAAGACAAGATGGCGTCTTAGAGACCAGTCTCGGTGGAGGAATCCCCGAGTTGCCTCCAGGCACCATGGGGCCAACGGTCGCAGCCCTGGCGTCCGCAGTGATGGCCTCTGCCAGCAGTAACAGTGCTTGCTCCACATTAGAACGGCCAAGGAAAAGAACCAACAGCAGTGATACAGCGTTAGACGACGAAGGTGCTTCTGGGAGCAGAGTAAAAGAAACAAACCTAGTATTGTTCCAAGGACCTGATGAAAACATGACTGATTTAGAGAGTCTGGAAAGATTAGACTATGACTCGGAGAATGGAACGGATTTATGAAACTGTTCCTTGTCGACAAAGTATCTAGAAGGAGAAAGAAAATATACTTTCATCAAACCATTCCTTGCTCACTCACTCATGACTCTCCAATTTTATTTTCCAACAAATTTTCTCTTGTGTACCTCGACTGTAATCTACGCAAAAGGGCAAATTTTTATGTGTCTTGCTCCAAGAGCAACCGCGTTTCAAACAATTGTGTAAACATTAAATATTATAATACTTGTTGATTTTTTTTCAAGAAGTTTTGCACATTTTTACATTGTTTTATATGCAGAGTAGATAGATTTTTGTAATTAAATCGTATCAAGGTATTTTCCGATGTTACCAGTTATGCATCATTGTACTAACTAGATTAATACATACGAGGCTGAAGCTTTAATAATAAGGATGATAGTTATAACATCCATACGTGTAATGCTTATCGCACAACATCGTATATTTTGCACTGAAATCTGTTTTGTACTTTTTAAATATTTTAATGGGTTTCGTTGACGTGATGTAATAGACCTGTTTGCTGATTTTAAGCATACTCATTGAACAAAACTTGTATGCATTTTCTTAAATAGCAACAGCTAGTGTATACAAATTAGATTTCATCTACGGAGATGCCATCTTTCATAACAGATTAATTAAATAGTTGGTAATCAGGGGTTCTGGAAAGAAACATGCATAATTTGAAATACATTAGTAAATAAGACTATTCTATCAAAGCCGTACCTCGGCTTACAACAAAGTTAATTAGCTCATCATGATACAAATATCAATACAATGTAAACTAAAAGGAGTTTATAATGCCGCTCTAAAGCAGATACCTGTTAATGAGTTCCTATGATTAGTGAGATATAGCAGTTAAGGCTTAATTGATAAATAGGGAACTTCATTTATCAAAAAGTAGAAACAATATAATGTACGATTATGTTTAAACAACGTGAAATTCTACACCATCCAAGTAATATAAAATCCTTGAAACAAGCCCTTAAGCAGAGTTCTTTACATCCATCTATGTCTCTGTATTGTTCTTACTTTTCTTTTTATTTCAGTTTTGTTCTTCTTCTTCTTTTAATTTTGTCGGTACTAGTAGTTCTGCTCGTGTGATTATAGGTACACATTGTTTCCGAACAATACTTTAAGTTTGAGCAACAGACCAGTTTACTAACACATTCAAATTGGATGCAATGTTTTTAAACAAAGTTTGTTCTTGCCTTCCTGAAAGCATGCCCAAGGCTTGCCCGACGTATCAACACGTATGCTTGCAGACGGGATTCTGAGTATTGTAATGGAATAAGTCGTCATTAGGTGCCCAGGAAAGAAACATCCATAAATTGAATATGTCAGTAAACCAGTCTTTTGACCCATTCTGGACAGGACTTGCAAAGGGTGAAATATGTTTTCCTCTTCTTCCATCTTGTATGTTCGTATTACTATTTATAAGATGATGACGTGGATCCTAATCAAATGATTGGTTGAAAGCGTACACGTGACCAGGCATTTATTTTGCCTAACGCGTAATTAATTTGGATAATGACCGGTCATTATGCGAATCATGTTATAAAACAAATAAAACATAATCTTATAAAACAAATAATACACATCATTTTGTTCGGGCATTAGTAAAATTACCCACAGTCGGTACATTCAAACAGTCTAAACACCCTCGGCTATCGCCTCGGGCGTGTTAGAATGTTCCAAAGGTACCTCGTGTGGGTAATTCTTACTAATGCCCTCACTGATGTGTATTATTTGTATATTAAACGATGTGATAGAGGAACTCGTTTCAACAATCGCTTTATAATGAGCATAATTTAAACAGGTCATTTCAATGAAATGGAAGGGAGAGATAGAGAGAGGGGGAGACAGAGGAGAGGAGAAGGAAAAACCGAAGGCCGTGGAAGAGATCGAGCGTGAATATATATTATATACATGTAGAAACGAACACATGGATTAGATGGACATATTTTATTTTTGTAATCGCATTCATTGCTTCTTTGGCACTCAGGGAGCAATTAGGCTATATTGAAAGAACAAAAACTGACTCTCTGGGAATTTGATGTAAAGATAAGTTGCTTTAGTGAATCCTGTAGCCTTCTCCGTTTTTCTTCTCCATTTATATTTGCTTTTCTATCACGAGTGTACAAACAATTATTTGTTGACCTTGCTACTGAATGAGTGCAGGGGACTATGATGAATAAGTATTTTTATAGTTTATAACATCTAGCAATTGAAGTGGGCATATTGTCTCGCTGGATTCGTTAAGAATTTTCTGTTATAGATTCTATGCACTTTAGTAAACCATCACGAAGATTAAAAACTAGAAGAGATTACAAGGGGCGTATCCACTTCCCCCTTCAGCTGAAACGGCCCCCTTCCCCCATCTGCTATGTCGGGTGTAAGCCTTAGTGTTTTACCCTTTTAGGAGCCTGGCCAGCAAAATAGCTAGGAGTCTAAACTCCCAGTATCATAATGTTGTAATTATTTCGTCTGTTATTTTGATGTTTTGTTCACCATTAAACCATGTTCTTCTTCTCTTCAGCACTAGCCACTAACTCTGGCGTACTAAGAATAGCTTTGATACGTAAGAATAAACACAAAGCAGAAAATACCTGTTTTGTCTTTATTCTACGTACATGTGTACTTCTCTCTGACTATAATTATCGATATTCGATTTGCAGTTAGTTTTCATTACTTCTCTATACATTTACATAGTAATTAACATCATTATGACCACTCTCATCATCTTTACTTTTATTTAAGAACATCAACATTACCATCGTCACGATCTATAGTACCACCAACATCATCATCATCATCCTCGTTCCATATTGTTATTTCAAACAACATGAATAATGAAATCATAATATTTCCCTTTAGACGTATGTGGTTGGTTGTGTCTTAAAGTTAGTATATCCCATTTTACAAGCTAAAGTTATGAAAAGGTTAAATTCCAACGGCATTTGAAAGATGATACTAATTAAGAACTTCACTCAAACTAGAAAGGCTTGAAAATGTCTTTTTCAGGTAAAATAACGACCGTCAGTTGTCGAATCGAATTTAGCGAACGCACCCGTTTAATTAAATAGACTGATTTTCATACCCTTGTACCGAATGGTAGTACGTTTTGTGCTGCGCACAGAAGTGGGTTATTGATATGGACAAATGTTCATGTACCCTTTACATCTCATTTTATGTAAGTTATTACCATTGAACAAAATCAGTCAGTCACTAAATATTGTCTGACAGTGAAGTCTAGAAAGTAAACGGCTTTCCTTGCATAATTTGAATACTATGACACTGCTAAAGTTCTACAGAATTTGATGTTGGCTGCAAAAGGGATACACAACCTTTAAAACCAATATTTCAAGGTTTAAACATAAAGTCAGTCTCCCTACACGAATTGTAGCCCTTGGTTCGCACATTAAAACATAATTTATCAAAAATATTTGTCTTCTGTTCTAGAATGTAAAACATGGGTTGAATTCTCATGGAATAGGTGCAAAATTACCATTACTGTCACTTATTGTAATATTATGGAAAAGATTTATACAGGTGTGTTAAAAAAAACACTTTAAAATGTAATAAACAAAATATAAGGAGAAGAGTGGGGGGGGTGACATCATCAACTCACTAATTTGCATACAGCCTATATGATACATATCAATGTTTCTGTGAAACTTTAAATTCCATAACTTTCTTATTTGTTCGTCCGATTTTGTTGAAATGTGCACCGTTTTGATACGGTGTGACTGAAGATTAAAATTATAACTTCCGCCTTATATGTTATGATTCTGAGGAGACAGGGACTACCATTTCATCCTGAACGCAGACACGCCTCATTATTTTCAACACAATAACGAATGTTTATTTCTCGTGTGATAGGGTTTGAAGGTTTTACCACTGGAGGAGGATGAAGGGGGCTGATAATTTTGTTTGTTTATTGTTTTTATTTTGCTTACCGGAGATGCATCTCTGACATAAAACAAACTTGTATTTATGTTTTAGCGTGTCACAGAAAACATAATATTCAGACTTGTTCCCCCCCCCCCCCTCCCCGCCAGAGAATCCTCGATCCGCCTCTGTATATGTATAAGGTTTAGGGTTATTTTAGTTTATGATCGGGTCTTGGTTTTAATGGAGGGCGTAGTAGGTATTGTATGGTGCTGTTGAATGTTATACGATCTATGTACCGTTCGTGGAGCTATTCAATGGTTTAATGGCTTCCAGAAAATACCAAGATTTACAGTATTTATTTCTTCGTCTCGAATCATGTCTTGTAATATATTGTATATTCGTCATTATATTGGATTATTCTATTCTTCTTTACAGATTGTTAATAATTTATGCATGACAAATATTATGAGAGTATGTTTATGTAATGCTGTATAAAGGCTGATATATGACGAGTGTACAGAACTGCTTGTATTGCCTATTTGTACGTGTATAGTATTTGGATAATAAAATGGCATATGCTGTTCCTTTTCACAAGGCGAGTGTCAACGTGTCAATTATTTATGAAAGTTTAATATATAAGTGCCTTAATATTTATGTAGCGACGATATAATACATTCTTCTGTAATTTATCATCGGATGTCAATAATTAGAAAGCTTTACCTGTAATAGTTTTTGCTAGGTCGGACAAACATTATGGCTTCTCCTATACATGCCAACACTTAATGTTGCATTCTTACTATTGAAGTAAAAAAAGTTCCTAACAGATGAGTGAAGTAATGCATTACAGTTGATTACATTACAAAATTGGCCTATTAGCGATTAGATTAGAGTTTAATCCTGATTTGACTAGACAAAAATAATTCTACGATAGACCAGATTACTAATGTAGTCAAATGCATGCGTGTATCTTCCAAGAACCCAATGTGAAGAACTACTCGATTCACTTGTTATGTATGATAAAATTAGAGTGGAAGAAAGCCAGCGTGCTTGTTGCTGTATTGAGCAGACCTCTGCGAGATTTTGTGTCATCATGAGTAAGAAGAGTGCACATTTAAATACATTTGCAATCTGGTTTATTGATTAATTCCTATACAGACTGGTAATGATAGTCGCCAAGAGATTTTATAACAGTATTTTGAAACCCGCTCTTTTAATATTGTGCCTTGTGCCCAAATGGAAATCTCCCTAAGTATGAGCTTATCGATTTATCATCGACTCGGCATAGCCAGGAAGAAGTTTGAAAAACAGTTATTGCATTCTTAAAAAATGAAATGAAAATTATGTTCTCGTTGTTTGATTACTTGTCATATAGTAGGTATCGTTCTATAATATATATTTAATTATTTAGTTGATTATTATAACTCCAAAGAAGTCATCAATTACATCACAAATAATCAGAAGAATATCTATACTAATTTATGACTGAGAAATGACCTGGTTAAAAAAAGTTGGTTATGAAAAAAGGAGATGAAGATATATATACTAAATGTTATATTTAATTTTAATTCATATACTATTTTCCATTTGAACTTTACCAAAATAAAATGAACATATATATGATAAGATTTTTGAATATTTAAATGAATATGGAGAATGGTCTTCTATATATCATTTACATTTGGCGTTTACAGAACGTTGTTTGTATGGCACTGAACTAGAAGTCTTGATATCGACGGCAGAAAACCCATTTTACTGGAGCCCGATAGAGTACATCATGAAATGTGTAACAAATAAATACATTAGATATGAACACAGTAAAGATAGAAAGAAAGCAAGACAGAAAGAAAGCAAGATAGAAAGAAAGCAAAAAAAGAAAAAACGAAAGCATGAAATGAAAGTAGATAGAGATAAAGGAAGTCAATATTACGTACTAGCTGTGTATACAATTGGTGTAGGAATTACTTAATTAAACATAGATGGATATGCATGACGTCAACAGGAAATGAGGTGAGAAAATCGTTGTTTTTTGTACTTTGAATAACGTTAGTTTTCATTTGAAAAGCGACAAGTAATGGGATAAAATTAAAGTCACATCATACATTGATACTGACTGTAATTTTACAGTGTATTTTATTGTTATTGTAATTATTTATTTAAAAATTCAAAGCCATCAGAATACAAAGAACGAAGAAACGATACCAAGTTTAGAAGATAAGTATATGAAAGAGGCAGGCAAATAAAATAACTGAAACTAAAATTGATGCCTCCTTCCATATGTTCATATGCTCTTCAAAAGTTTTACGCCATTACACATACATTACTTTATCATTCTATTAGTATGAACCCCAAAATGGAAGAAATTAGGGGTTACCGTACTAAGATCTGAAAAAAAAATCACAATTGCAATACGCTCCGTAAAAAAACACATATACAGAATTACCTTAGGTCTAATGTAAAAAAAAAAACTGATATTATGGCCGACCGAAATGAAGATATTTCCATGGCCAAGCTTGAGAACGAGAAATAAGAAGAAATATTATAATGTAAAGAAAAGGCATGATCTTTCAACTCCTAAAAAGTATAATTTTGTCTGCATTGATCCAGATACAAGCTCCTACAGATCCCCCGCTTATTCTGCTTTTGCCCAGAGAACGTGCTTTAGACTTCACATCTAAATTGGAATAGTGTAATTGAGCTTGGTGGTGACGCGTGCACTTTTCATGAACAGTTCCCAGAAACATTCTTGATTCCTTGGGTCTGCATCCCACTGAAGGTAGGGTCGGTTATTACTCAACAGGAGACGAATCAGGTAGGGAAGATCTTCATCCGCAATGTCGTCCAAAAACACGAAAAGAACCGCGTCGCGTTTGGCGTGGTTGACGTGTTGCAAGGCAATGCGTAGTTTGGTCAGAAACCAGCTGTCTTTGATCGCACTTTGACTGACGATGAATACAGACTTGTAACTATTGTCAATGACGTGGGCAACAGCATCAAGCCGATACATCCCAAGCGGGAGCATGTCGTCTCCGACCAGGAGCGTGACCTCGGGTTCACGCTCCTGAATATTAGGCACCAAACTCTCATTGACCCATTCGTCGTCGTCGTCTTCGAAAACGACGTTGATGTCGTATTCGCAATCCCGATCTTCGACTATTTCGCTGTAACCGATGATGCAGAGTTTCAAAAGGAAGCATTTGTAGTTCATCCACCACCGATTGTAGTAGAACAAGACCATGATAGCTATTACCATCACAGAAACCACCGATATGCAGGAGTATAAGAGAATCTTCGGACCACAGTAGAGGGCGGGCTCGAACTCTTCAAATGGTTTACCCTCAAGTTCTTGAGGAGAAGCACTTGAGCAAATGGTATGATCTAAGAGGATTTCTGCACTGCTGTGTTGTATCCAGTTTCTGAACCATTTATTTTTGCAATTACATGACAGTGATTTGCTCGACAAATCTAAGGTAGCCAAAGAAGGTATAATTGGACCTAGAGTCTTTTCCTTTATGACATCTATGTTCGTGCTCGACAGGCTTAGCATATATAACTTTTTAGTGTGAACAAATAAATGATCATCTAAACTTGAGATAGGATTTCGACTCAGGAAAAGCGAAAATAGATTACCCAGGTCATGAAATATCTTGGGGTGAAGGTCTTTTAACGCATTGTCGTCCAGGGAAAGCATTTGGAGATTAGCGAGGCCTTCGAAAAGATCTGGATCTAGCCTTGGAAGTGACATACCTTGAAGGTTTAGTTGCACTAGGCTGTGAAGACCGTTAAAGCATCCACTTGGTAATTCACCTTGAAGCTGGTTAGCACTTAAGTCGAGTTTCTCTAATTTGCGTAGGTCCCGAAATATAGATATGTTACCTTCATTGTCCCATTATGTCAGATATATGAAGATAATTGTTATTTAGCATCAATTCAGACAGTGATGATAGACCAGTTAATGTGTTATGGAGATCAAGTGAGTTGATACCAGAATTACTTAGATCAAGGGTTCTCAAGGTCGATATAGTCCCGAAGCTCAGAGGACTAATCAGTAAATTGTCTTCCATCTGAAGGAGTTCAAGGCTGGCCAGACCATCAAAGGAATCCGGGTGAATGACCCTGATAGAATTGAAATGAAGTATTAGGTAAATCAAAACCTTCAAACCAACGAACGCTTTCGATGGGATCTCATGCAGGTAATTGTTACCTAAGGACAGTGACCTAAGCGGTGGTTCCCAAACCCCTGTTTCAGCTGGGGTCTTTAAAGTCACAACCCTACAGTTATCAAGGAAAAGCTCTTCAAGTGAGGATAAATTATTAAAACCCGATGGAGAAATTACTGATATTTTATTACTGGTCAAATAAAACCTCTCCAGTCTTGTTAAATAATGGAAAACATTATCTGGGATTGAAGAGATGTTGTTCTCACCCAAGGAAAAAGTTTTCAAGACATATGTTTCCAAAGGACTGAAGATATCAGCAGATAAAAAGGCTAAACTTGATTTCACCAGATTTATGAAAGTTACATAAGGAGCTTTTACCGCAGCCTCAAAAACCTCTACAACTCCTTTTTTAAACAAAGGGTTCGCTCCAAATCCGATCCCTCTAACATTAATTCCTTGTAAACTTTGTGGCTGTATCGATGATATATCATTTGATGAGAAATCAATGAGATTAATGTTGCTACAAACTTTTAAATTTGTCAAATCACTCTCTTGTATTCGTTTGATATGATTATTACTGAGATCTATTAACATAATGTTACATTCTGTGGCAAAGTGCATCCTGAAATTCGCTGACTTGATAGAGTTCTCTCCAAGGTCAATAAAAGATAGATTTGGTGCATTTAAGTATAGATCTGGTACATCCGTTAAGTTATTGTCTCTCAGAAATATATCCGTCATGTAAAAGTTTTGACTAAAGAGTTGACTCGGTAGGACAGACAGTCGATTCCCAACCAAATTTACCGACTGTAAGAGATAGAGTTCAAAGAACGCACCTACTTCAATGTCCCAAATAACGTTATACTTCAGCGATATATCCACAAGATTCTTCAAATGGGCAAAAGATTCGTTGCGGATCCTTTGCATCAAGTTGTAGGAAAGTGACAAATCCTGAGCGTTCGAAGGAATATCTCTTGGAACTTCGGTGAGACCGCGGTGAGAGCAGTTCACCATTCTTGTTGAGACGTCAACATAGCAGGACGTTCCTTGTCCCGGGTTGGTAGGGTTATGATCGGAGAGACCGTTGTCAGTGGTTCCAGGATCTTCCACCCCAGCAAGCGATGTTGTCCCTACTATGATGAAGGTCATGTGAATGATGCCGAAGAGAAGTGCACGCAAATGTGATGCCATTCTGTTTGCTTGGTAAATCTGTGTATGAAAACGAGCATTTTATATGACATTAGTCATCCATTTCCAATATTGTTCAGCCCTTTACTACGTTAATAAAAACAGTACACTGACAACAAGAGCAACAACAACACAACAGTCCTATAGCATCAGCAATATTGTTACTGCTCTACCTGCGGGTCATGCCAACTATCTCCCAACAGTACCCATTCGATACACCAAGGTCGAGAGGCAAAATATCTTGTCCAAGAAAGTAAGCACCGAGCAAGGATTAAACCCGTGACCATCGTATGACGATCAAGGCATACAGTGCTTCCAAGTAATTAGAACAATTACATTTATACATTTATATTGACTTTTCTTATCACCAATATACCTACCCACATAACTCTCCTAGCCCAGCCAGTTCAGTGTAACTTGAAGATCATTATAATGGATATGCTGTGATAGCATTAGCGGTCAGTTTACACTATGAACATGACTGACAATGAGAGCGGACAAAATATACAGCTCCTCAGGTAGACAAAGGAACATCCCTTCACAGCTATTATGTAAAAAGGTGAATATGCATGTGACACCTGTTCTACACATTTTTACATAATAGCAGTGAAGGGATGTTCCTTTGTCTACCTGAGGAACTGTATATTTTGTCCGCTCTCATTGTCAGTCATGTTCATAGTGTTATAACGCTCAATAACGGAAGAAGGCACTTGTTATTGTGTTGTATTACTTGAGAAGCAAATTTGCTCGTGAAAATCTGATAACAGGAAGATTTACCCTTTCTCAGTTTTCTGCTTTGTGGTTTCTCCTTTCACAACGTTGATAAGATGGTGTTAAAGACAAAACATCATATGAAACCGATCACATCACAAAACATAATATGAAACTTATCACATCACAAAACATAATATGAAACTTATCACATCACAAAACATAATATGAAACTTATCACATCACAAAACATAATATTAAACTTATCAAAAATACGTGACTCATCTTCGATTATTTGTACAGGTATGAACTCTTTTATCTAAAACAACAGATCCGACCGGATAGAAAATGTAGGCGGACGCTAACGCTGGAGGTTTATAGTCAGGCGAAGGTTCTTTAAGCAGTTTTTGTATAAACGCAGAATAAAGAAAAAAACAGATTCAACATATTTGTCGGGCGTCCTATTTTTGTAAAAGACCAAAAAAGGTTATAAAATGGCAATTATATATCTACCAAATTAGCGGACTACTTAATATAGGAGCCTGTTTTCAGCTCCCCATCTTCGCTGATTAAACAAATTTATGTCATAAAGCATGGTATCATTCCGGATGTATTTGAATATAGTGAGAAAAACTTCGTTCATATGGCAACATCATTGTATTTTGGACATTTTATTGGGTTTATTAAGAAGAGAAAACGAATGATGGAAAATTCGTGTTTTGTTTTTGTTTTTACGACTTAATTAAGACTTTTAAAAATCTGAAATAATGTTTAGCAAATTTCTGAGGTCATAAGCTTTCCATTGATATATAGATATATTTGTATAGAATGGCTGCTTTAATGAAATTTGTTCTTTGATATAAAATTAATAATACGTCACGTGAAGAAACGTTTATCAAATTCTATTAGTATTACGTCAGCCGGGGTTCTCTCATTTTCCCCAGCAGTTTCCAATTATCTCAGATTTTTAATTTTCTGCCTATTTTTTAGCTGTAAAAAATCAACACTGACCCACTATTAAAAAATAATGGAATCACGTGAATTTTCTCGGTGCTAAATGCTTGGCGGTTTGTTCCTAGAAGTTATGACTTCAAAATGACTGTCTTTATATGCTATTTCACATCTTAGTAGGTCCATGCTTTAATTAAGCTTATTCAAGATTCAAGATTCTAGAATATTTTATCGGTCCATGCATGCGAACATTGCACAGAAATTTTGCTTCCAAAGGCTTTTTTGACAGTGAACATACACATGATAGAAAATACAATACAACATTTACAAACAGGAAAAGATGTACATAAATATGGATAATTATTTATAATGCCGAAGGATGGGTTGTAAATAAACCTAACACGACCATATGAAATGTATTAAGCGCTATATAAAAATTGAATATTATTATTATTAATAGTACGTACATGTATAAGGGTAATATGCTCAAAAATACGCGGTCTAAGATGAACGTTTTTATATTTTTCCTGCAGAACAACACACTCTCACGACACATAGTCATTGGATATTAAGCGGAAATGAACGTAAGGGGCGGGCGATTCCAGATAATCAGATCGTGCAAAGCCATATATTCATGTTTCTAAAAGTAACCACAGCCCACAACCCTAAACCTAACCCAACCTGTCCTCATGCTCACGGCACTGTGTGCTAAATATGGTGTGGAATTTAGACTGTCGCCCATAAGTTGGAATAATTCGTTGTTCTTTTAATGAGGTTTGGTGGCAATATGGTTTAATCTTGATAAGCAAAGCATAAATCTTCTCAAAAATATTGATACATCTCTGTGACGCTTTATATCAATAGATATATTTATGAGAAGATGTAAACTTTATTCATCAAGAATTAACCATGTAGTTACAATCGTTACAAAGAAAGAAGTAAGAAAGAAATTATTTCAACTTTATGGGCAAAAGTTAGCTCCCCGGTGGCTTGGCTACACGTTTCTACCTCCTTATTCTCTCGCTCCCTCCCTCCCTCAAAACTCCGTCCCCTCCCCCTCTTCCCCCCCCCCCCCCCCCTTCTCTCCCTTTCTCTCTCTCTCTCTCTCTCACCTCTTCTCATCTTTTTTTTTCTCTCTCTCTCTCGTCTCATCTCTTTCTTCCTCTTCCCTCATTTGTTTTTATAAATTGAAAAAAGAGTGACGTAACAATTCATTGTATATAATCATTTACCGTATCTGGACACATACCCCTGGACAACCGCCCCCCTCCCGGATAACCATCCTAGGTTAACCATCCTAGGTTAACCAGCCTCTAGGACAACAACCCCCTAGGGCAACTACCCTCTAGGACGACAAACTATCTAGAACAACAACCCCCGGACAACTCCCCCCAGACAACTCCCCCCTAGGACAACCACCCTCTAGGACAACAACTCCCTATAGGGCAACTGCACTCTAGGACGACTACCTACCTAGGACAACTACCCCCCGGACAACTACCCTAGGACAACCACCCTCTAGAACAACTACCCCCGGACTACTCCCCCCTCCCCTCCCCCAGAAAACTACCCCCTCGGACAACCACCCTCTAGGACAACTACCCCGATCGATAATACACCAGTTTACAGTTGTGTGCGCCATTTTAAACAAAGCCAATGACCTAGAGGTCATGTATTTATGCGTAAATTAAGATTGCGCCCATGCAAATTATGATGATATCACTGCCTGCGCGCTGCGTTGTGCGCGCATATCAATATTTGCATGGGCGCAATCTTAATTTACGCATAAATACCAGAGGTCAGAGGTCAGTGGCCCCGGAACAGGGCCAATTTGGCCCTGTTCCGGGGCCACTGACCCGAGGTCAACTGTCTGCGCATGCGCACTGATACAACTGTAAACTGGTGTATTACCCTAAGTGGTTATTTTCCGGGGGTAGTTTGGTTGTAGTTACTATACTATATGTGGTAGATGTCAAAGAGGTATATGTCCTAGAGGGCGGTTGCCCTAGGGGGTAGTTGTCTGAACGAGAGAGAGAGAGAGAGAGAGAGAAACGAAATGAAAATGTTGTTCCTTCTGTTTGATAGTTTGTCATATAGGTGGTATAATTTAGAATATACATGTTATTATTTAGTTGATTATTAAATCTCCAAAGAAGACATACGTTACATCACAAATATTCAGAATAATTTAGAATAATAAACCTTCCTACTTAATGACTGAGGAATGACCTGATTAAAGAAATTGGTTTTGAAAAAAAGGAGACAAAGAAATATGTACTATATAATATTTTTGATTTTATTTCATATACTATTTTCCTTCTGAACTTTACCAAATTAAAATGAGCATATAAATGACAAGATGTTCAAATATTTAAATGAATATGGAGTATAGTCTTCTATATATCATTTACATTTGAGCGTCGTGCAATTACAAATCATTACGACTTCGAATATAACGTATCAACAGAACGTTGTGTGTACAGCACTGAACTAGAAGTCTTGATATCGACGGCAGAAAACCCATTTTACTGGAGCCCGAAATATACATGTTATTATTTAGTTGATTATTAAATCTCCAAAGAAGACATACGTTACATCACAAATATTCAGAATAATTTAGAATAATAAACCTTCCTACTTAATGACTGAGGAATGACCTGATTAAAGAAATTGGTTTTGAAAAAAAAGGAGACAAAGAAATATGTACTATATAATATTTTTGATTTTATTTCATATACTATTTTCCTTCTGAACTTTACCAAATTAAAATGAGCATATAAATGACAAGATGTTCAAATATTTAAATGAATATGGAGTATAGTCTTCTATATATCATTTACATTTGAGCGTCGTGCAATTACAAATCATTACGACTTCGAATATAACGTATCAACAGAACGTTGTGTGTACAGCACTGAACTAGAAGTCTTGATATCGACGGCAGAAAACCCATTTTACTGGAGCCCGAAATATACATGTTATTATTTAGTTGATTATTAAATCTCCAAAGAAGACATACGTTACATCACAAATATTCAGAATAATTTAGAATAATAAACCTTCCTACTTAATGACTGAGGAATGACCTGATTAAAGAAATTGGTTTTGAAAAAAAAGGAGACAAAGAAATATGTACTATATAATATTTTTGATTTTATTTCATATACTATTTTCCTTCTGAACTTTACCAAATTAAAATGAGCATATAAATGACAAGATGTTCAAATATTTAAATGAATATGGAGTATAGTCTTCTATATATCATTTACATTTGAGCGTCGTGCAGTTACAAATCATTACGACTTCGAATATAACGTATCAACAGAACGTTGTGTGTACAGCACTGGACTAGAAGTCTTGATATCGACGGCAGAAAACCCATTTTACTGGAGCCCGAAAGAGTGGAAGATATATGGGGTTACTTAGATCTGAAGAAGAGAAAAATCCCAATTACAATACGCCCCGAAAATAAAATATACAGAGCAAACCTAAGGTCTAAGATAAGAAAAAAAATGATATGATGGCCTATCGAAATGGCGATATTTTCATGGCCGAGCTTGAGAACGAAAAATAAAAAAATGTACTATAATGACAAGGAAAGTCTTTCTCCCTCATTTTTCAACTCTTCAAAAGTATAATTTTGTCTGCATTGATCCAGATAAAATTCCGAAAGATACCACGCCTATTCTGCATTTGCCCAGAGAACGTGCTTTAAACTTCACATCTAAATTGGAATAGTGTAATTGAGCTTGGTGGTGACGCGAACACTTTTCATGAACAGTTCCCAGAAATATTCTTGATTCCTTGGGTCTGCATCCCACTGAAGGTAGGGTCGGTTATTACTCAACAGGAGACGAATCAGGTAGGGAAGATCTTCATCCGCAATGTCGTCCATGAACACGAAAAGAACCGCGTCGCGTTTGGCGTGGTTGACGTGTTGCAAGGCAATGCGTAGTTTGGTCAGAAACCAGCTGTCTTTGATCGCACTTTGACTGACGATGAATACAGACTTGTAACTATTGTCAATGACGTGGGCAACAGCATCAAGCCGATACATCCCAAGCGGGAGCATGTCGTCCCCGACCAGGAGCGTGACCTCGGGTTCACGCTCCTGAATATTAGGCACCAAACTCTCATTGACCCATTCTTCGTCGTCGTCTTCGAAACGACGTTGATGTCGTATTCGTAATCACGATCTTCGACTATTTCGCTGTAACCAATGATGCAGAGTTTCAAAAGGAAGCATTTGTAGTTCATCCACCAACGATTGTAGTAGAACAAGACCATGATAGCTACTACCATCACAAAAACCACCGATATGCAGGAGTATAAGAGAATCTTCGGACCACAGTAGAGGGCGGGCTCGAACTCTTCAAATGGTTTACCTTCAAGTTTTTGAGGAGAAGCACTTGAGCAAATGGTACCATCTAAGAGGACTTCTGCACTGCTGTTTTGTATCCAGTTTCTAAACCATTTATTTTTGCAATTACATGACAGTGCTTTTCTCGACAAATCTAAGGTAGACAAAGAAGGTATAATTGGACCTAGAGTCTTTTCCGTTATGACATCTATGTTCGTGCTCGACAGGCTAAGCACAGATAGCTTTTTAGTGCGTACAAATAACTGATCGTCTAACCTTGAGATAGGATTTCGACTCAGGTAAAGAGAAAATAGATTACCCTGATCATGAAATATCTCGGGGTGAAGATCTTTTAACGCATTGTCGTCCAGGGAAAGCAATTGTAGATTAGCAAGGCCTTTAAAAAGGTCTGGATTTAGCCTTGGAAGTGACATGCCTTGAAGGTTTAGTTGCTCTAGGCTGTGAAGACCGTTAAAGCATCCACTTGGTAATTCACTTTGAAGCTGGTTGACACTTAAGTCAAGTTTCTTTAATTTGCGTAGGTCCCGAAATATAGATATGTTACCTTCATTGTCCCATATGTCAGAAATATGAAGATAATTGTTATTTAGCATCAATTCAGACAGTGATGATAGACCAGTTAATGTGTTATGGGGATCAAGTGAGTTGATACCAGAATTACTTAGATCAAGGGTTATCAAGGTCGGTATAGTCCCGAAGCTCAGAGGACTCATCAGTGAGTTTTCTTCCATCTGAAGGACTTCAAGGCTGGCCAGACCATCAAAGGAATCCGGGTGAATGACCCTGATAGAATTGAAATGAAGTATTAGGTAAATCAAAACCTTCAAACCAACGAACGCTTTCGATGGGATCTCATGCAGGTAATTGTTACCTAAGGACAGTGACCTAAGCGGTGGTTCCCACACCCCTGTTTCAGCTGGGGTCTTTAAAGACACAACCATACAGTTATCAAGGAAAAGCTCTTCAAGTGAAGACAAGTTATTAAAACCCGATGGAGAAATTACTGTTATTTTATTATCGGTCAAATGCAACCTCTCCAGTCTTGTTAAATAATGAAAAACGTTATCAGGGATTGAAGATATGTTGTTCTCACTCAAGGACAAAGTTTTCAATGCATATGTTTCCAAAGGAATGAAGATATCAGCAGAAAGATAAGCTAACCTTGATCTCACCAGATTTATGAAAGTTACATAAGGAGCTTTTACCACAGCCTCAAAGACCTCTTCAACCCCTTTTTTAAATAAAGGGTTCTCTCGAAATCGGATTCCACTAACATTCATTCCTTGTAAACTATGTGGCTGTATCGATGATATATCATTTGATGAGAAATCAATGAGATTAATGTTGCTACAAACTTTTAAATTTGTCAAATCACTCTCTCGTATTCGTTTGATATGATTATTACTGAAATCTATTAACATAATATTACATTCTGTGGCAAAGTGCATCCTGAAATTCGCTAACTTAATAGAGTTCTCTCCAAGGTCAATAAAAGATAGATTTGGTGCCTTCAAGTACAGGTCTGGTACATCCGTTAAGTTATTGTCTCTCAGAAATATATCCGTTATGTAAAAGTTTTGACTAAAGAGTTGACTCGGCAGGACAGACAGTCGATTCCCCACTAAATTCACCGACTGCAAGAGATAGAGTTCAAAGAACGCACCTACTTCAATGGCACATATAACGTTATACTTCAGCGATATATCCACAAGATTCTTCAAATGGGCAAAAGAATCGTTGCGAATCCTTTGCAGCAAGTTGTAGGAAAGTGACAAATCCTGAGCGTTCGAAGGAATATCTCTTGGAACTTCTGTGAGACCGCGGTGAGAGCAGTTCACCGTCCTTGTTGAGACGTCAACATAGCAGGACGTCCCTTGTCCCGGGTTGGTAGGGTTATAATCTGAGAGATCGTTTTCAGTGCTTCCAGGATCGTTCACCGCAGCAAGCGATGTTGTCCCTACTATGATGAAGGTCATATGAATGATGCCGGAGAGAAGTGCACGTGAATGCGGTGCCATATTGTTTGCTTGGTATATCTGTGTATGAAAAGGAGCATTTCATATGACATCAGTCATCCATTTCCAATAGTTTCCACCCTTTATTACGTTAATAAAAATAGTACACTAACAACAACAACAACACAACAGTCCTAATTACAATGGGTAGCCTCAGTAATATTGTTACTGCTCTACCTGCGGGTCCTGCCAACTCTCCACCAACATTGCCAAGTACCCATTCAATACACCAAGGTCGAGAGGCAAAACATCTTGTGGAAGAAAGTAAGCACCGAGCATGGATTAAACCCGTGACCATCGTAAGACGATCAAGGCATAAAGTGCTTCCAAGTAGTTAGAACAATTAAACTTATACATTTATACTGTCATTTCCAATCACCAATATACCTACCCGCATAATTCTCCGTGCCCAGCCAGTTCAGTGTAACTTACGAAGGGTTGTAATGGATATGCTGTGATAGCATTGAAGGTCAGTTAATGAACGCTCAAAAACGGAAGGAGGCACTTGTCATAAGTTGTTAACCGAAACAATAATGTATGAGCAAATTTGCACGTGAAATCTAATAAAAGGGAAATTCATCGATTATCTGCTTCCTGCTTTGTGGTTTCTGCTTTCAGAGCGATGACACAATGATGTTAATGAAATAATGTAATTACATTGAGTTGCATCACAAAACATTACACCACGAAATATGATATGAAACCTATCATATTACAAAAGATGATATGAAACCTATACAAAAATGCGTGACTTTTTCTTAGGTTATTGGTACAGTCAAGCACTCTTTTATCTAAGATAACAGATCCCGGATAGAAAATGTATAAGAGGACGCTTACATCGGATGTTCGTAGTCACGCGAAGGTTCTTTAAACAGTTTCTGTATAACCACAGAACAAAGAAACGAAACAAACTCAAAATCTCTTTCGGGCTTTCAATTTTAGTAAAGACCAAACAAGGTTATAAAATGGCAATTATAAACAAACCAAATTAGTAGACTGCTAAATCTAGGAGCATGATTTTAGCTGATTAAAAAATATATTACATAAAACAATAAATATAGTGAGAAAAACTTCGTTCTTTTGCCAACTTCATCTTGAAGGAGAAAATTCATTAATTCAACAGATAATTATTTCCTCCACAGAACTCAAATGCCGTCCCTACCCAGTAATAAGTGCCTTAGGAATAGCATCGTTGTGTTTCCTTATCTTTATCAATACTCCGTCACGTGAAAAAAAAAAAAAAAAAAAAATCAAATTTCTATTCCGTCTGCCGTTTTGGGATGTTGCCAATACATGAATATATATATAGTACAGAATCATTTTGCCTATGTATAACTGTACAAAATCAGCACTGACCCACAATTTAGAAATAATGGAATCACGTGACTTATCTTGGCCCTAAATGCTTGGTGATCTCTTCCTAGATTTTCAAAATGACAGTCCTTACATGGTATTTCACTCTAGTTGTACCATTTAGCTAATGCAGATGGATAGGTTATCAATAAACCTAAAATGCCTTTATGTAAAGTGATAATACGTACATGTAAAAGGATAATATGCCAAAGAATCCGCGGTCTAAGATTAAAGTTTTCATATTTTTCTGTAGCACAATGCACTCTCACTACACATAGTCATTGGATATTAAGCGGAAATGAACGTAAGGGGCGGGCGATTCCAGAAAATCAGATCGTGCAAAGCCGTAGATGCATGTTTCTAAAAGTAGCCAAAACATTAATCCTAGCGCAACCTGATGCTCACGGTTCTATATTTAAAAAATGATGTTGATATTACCCTGTCGCCCATAAGTTATTCGATTTTGTTTGATTCTTTTAAAGAAGTTGGGTGGCAATATGGTTTACTCTTGATAAGCAAAGTTTATATCTTCTCAAAAATACTGATACATCTCTGTGACTCTTTAGATGAATAAATACATTTATAGAAAAATGTAAACTTTATTCATCAAGAATTAACCATGTAGTCACAATAGTTTCAAGAAATGAAGTAAGAACAGATTATTCGGACTTTATGGGTAAAAGTTTAGCTCCCTGGCATCTTAGCTACATTACGTTCCTACCCTCTCATTCTCCCGCTCCCTTAAAACTCCGCCCCCATCTCTCTCGTCTCCCCTCTCTCTCTCTCTCTCTCTCTCTCCCTCTCCCGTCTCCCCTCTCTCTCTCTCTCTCTCTCTCTCTCTCTCTCTCTCTCTCTCTCTTTCTGTATTCTCCGCGGGTGTGGTCTGTGAGGGAATGTGAGGGCTTTGGACGTTTCATTATATTGCTAGCTACCTGGGAGTTTGTGGAAGGAGCTCTTTTATTTCAGGTGGAATTTTCTTTTAATAATGGGGTAATAGAAATCCAAAGTTTGGAGTGTGTCGTAGCTAACGTCTTTATATTGTAATGAAAATGAAAGACACTTGAATACGGCATTATCACCTAATGGACAGCAAAGACGCAGAGTTTTGAGGAAAGAGCTCCATAGGGTTATTTTATGTTTATTCATTTATTTGTATTCTTTGACAGCGGACCTTTTAACAGGTATATTGGATGGTCTGTTTCAAATTGTCTATACACTCTAGTAGTTAACGACTGATTAAATAATACATATCTGTCATCAGAGCCATCTATATACATGTCATGACCGAAATACTGTAGTCGCGTATCGGGACATCATGTTTTTTCTTGTCTTTGTTATACAAATACAAAAAGATATCGCTGTCCATAGACATTATAGACATCAACAAAAGCTAAAAGCAAATACCAACACTTTCACATAAATTATAACCAATATTTAACAGAATTGTAAAGAGACATTCTTAGAGGAGAGTGTGTAGCCCCACGTTCTACCAATGTCCTAAAGCCACCCACACACCAATCTTTTTAATAGAGCACCTTTGTAGAATAAATTTCGTTTGTCTATTTTTTCCCTTGAAACCACAATCCACTCCTTATCATTTTTTTTATTCAAAAAATCTAGCATTTAGCAGCGATGCAGATCAAAGCCCTACATAATCAGTCAACCATTTCTATGTTAGCTGTTTTGTTCGTTTCCTTTATGCTTTTCCTTAATCCAAATAAAATGAGACATTTAATCTCCTGTCACATTCCCTCTAACGTGATCAAAGGCTCCATATCGGAAACATTAGGGACTTTTAGATTCTGCACGACGAGAACGTGGACTGCCCTTTTTCAGGCAATGTGACGTCCTTTTAAGGCACTGGCAGTGACGTCACAATGCCTTAAAAGGGCAGTCCGCGTTCTCGTCGTGCAGAATTTAAAAGTCCCTATTAAGCCTTCTCACGTACTACCACAGCATTTCAATGTTACGACAATTCTGATGATTTGCTAGTTCTACTGTAACACTAAAGAAATACATCCACTGCTGTCCGAGGTTTATTGATAATACGTGTTAATCAATACCAATCAAAAATTTAATAAACATATTCAAAGGGTTTATTAGCGCTTAACATTCTAAGAAAAGGGTCGTGCAGACTGAGATTGGTGATATTTACGAGATGATGAAGATGGAATCAATGGATAATAGAGCTAGTCCTAATGTAATGAGTCAGTCCCCCTCCCACCTACGAAATGTCCAAAGAAAATCGCCAACGCCCCTCAAAATGGCCAGGAATTAAACACTTTTCAATATTTCGTAAAATGGTCATGGGTCAACCTTAATCCAGTAAAAGCTTGTTGACGTAGAACAACGAAGGTTGCATCATTGGCTAAAAAGAGAAAGGATAAAGCGATGCATGGATGAACTTCATCAAAGGAATCAACTACACCCCAGTAGGCACATACTTGTAGCTGTACGCCATACCCCTTCGTGATGATATTGTTTCGTACGCCGATCAGTTATTCGCAAAGAAAGTGCAATAATGCGAGGAAGGCATATACAAGACTCTCTGTAATTCAACGCCACTAGGAAAACTCAAAATGCCAAGATCACATCGGAGTTGGACGTATATTTTCGTTATTTTAACAGCTTTGGCAATATCATTAGTCAGTGGACAACGTGAGTTTATCAAATACTTTTATTCCTTGATTTTGGGTTGCATAAAATGAGTTATTTGCCTTTGTATGCGCATAGGCGATGGGACATGAGAAGATAGCAGATACGAGCAAAACATTACTTATCATTTGAATTATAATTTACATACAGTTTCCAAGTCTCGTGGTCGCAATATGTTGGTTTTCTTTTCTCATGATTCCTAAGGGTCATGGATTGTTCAATTGTCATGGTGTCCCTTGCAAATTATTCAAACAATAATTGACTAAGCATCAAAATGATTATGCTCAACATTTTATATGATTCATTATTGTGTGTGCACTACCATCGTAGCAATTGATAAATTATCATTTATTTATTGAAAGTGTAAATGATAATAATTATCATGTTCACTGATTTATCTACACTTCGAATTGATATAATTAGTATTTTTGTTATGATTATTCTTATTGTTATCAATTGTATTGTTTTGATTATTATTATCATTAGCATCATGAGAATATTATATTAGTAGTAGTGGTGGTAGTATTGTTGTTATTATTATTATTATTATTATTACTTCTACTACTGCTGCTACTACCACTTCTACTACTACTCACCATATCATAATTTTCAATTTCGAAAGCTTGGAACAAATTAAATCGAGAATGATCCAAATAACAAAAGAAGAAAAGAGGCAATATTTAGATACATGTATGTTCTCTACAATATTGCTTTTTCTCTGCAATTGGATTCATTCTAAACTCGAAGGAATTAAAAGTCATCTGCAACATGAATAAATGAATTAATGACCTGATGTTCAAGGATATAGTGATTGCATCAGTAAATAGTAATGAGGTCAGTCATTTATACAAAAAATATATATATGAGTCTCCGTCAGTGAGAATAATGTTTGAGCCGTAAATTACTGTACAATTCTAGAATTTAACAAACCACTAAAGAATGTGATGTAAAGATCTGAAGCCAAAGGGCTTTACATGGTGGTTTGTAATCCTTCTTTGCCAGGAGCTAATGGAAACTTGAATAGATCCTTCTGAATGACCCCAAGGTGACATAATGACATTGGTGAACCTGCGGTCACCACCCTTAAAAGCCATCTTTGTTCAAGGACATTGTGATGTCTTCAACTATAGTGAACACTTTCAAAAGGATATCCTTCTTGAGATTGCCAAGATTTGCTTTTGGTTTAATTCTTTGAAAGCGGTCGATACAGCATTGTCTTTAATTTGACCCCCCCCCCCCCTAGACCCCACTGTGTCTTCATAAGGTACAACTTCATTATTACATTATTAAAAATATCGTATTTTTCACCAATGCATCTTGTTCAGGAGTTGCAGGTGATGTAGTTAGGGTAATTCAAATCTACAATAGTGTACATTTTCATTTTGTGTCGCATACGTTGCCATGTATAATATAATATCGCATGATATGAACATAAGATTGATAGTATTAGCGTAAAATAACTTCACGAGTTACGATGTATGTTGTAGCTGTAGAAGCAGTAGTATACTATTGAAAAGTAGTAATATAGTATTTCAACTATAAACAACACACTGTAATTGCAATGCACACTTGCATTTAATATGGAAGTATATCGTTGACAACAGGCGCGCCGGAAGCAGTTTGGGACTGGGGGGGCAAACATTCCAGGGGGCTCACATTCCAGGGGCAGTGACGTAATGAGAAAAAAAGTTCGGAAGGGGGGGGGGGGGGCAGACGAAAAATCTGCATCACCACCAGTCTTACATGCAGTTCCCTCGGAACGTTTTTCAAAGTGGAGTATTATCGATCAGGTAGAGTGTAAATTGGCGTAGGGTCCAGGGCATGAGCCTCGGCAGGTGTCAAGGGGCTGAGCCCCCGGAAGCTCAGGGGTTTTAGGTATTTAATTACGGTTAGATGAGCATCCAGGGGCCGTCTTATGGCCCTTGGTGGGTTCCAGGGGGCAGAGCCCCCTAAAGCTCAGGGGTTTTAGGTATTTAATTACGGTTAGATGAGCATCCAGGGCCCTCTGTAAGGCAATTGACGTGTTCCAAGGAGGGGGGGGGGGGGAGAGCCCCAAGAAGCTCAGAGGTTTTAATATTTAACTACAGTCAGATGAGCATCCAGGGGCCGTCTTATGGCCCTTGGTGTGGTCCAGGGGGCAGAGCCCCCGGAAGCTCAGGGGTTTTAGGTATTTAATTACGGTCAGATGAGCATCCAGGGGCCCGCCTTAGGGCCCTTGGTGGGGTCCAGGGGGCAGAGCCCCCTGAAGCTCAGGGGTTTTTAGGTTTTTAATTAAGGTCAGATGAGCATCCAGGAGGCCGCCAACGGGCCCTTGGTGGGGTCCAGGGGGCAAAGCCCCGGAAGCTCAGGGGTTTGAGGTATTTAATAACGGTCAGATGAGCTTCCAGGGGCCCGCCTTAGTGCCCTTGGTGGGGTCCAGGGGGCAGAGCCCCCGGAAGCTCAGGGGTTTTAGGTATTCAATTACGGTCAGATGAGCATCCAGGGACCCGCCTTAGAGCCCTTGTTGGGGTCCAGGGGGCAGAGCCCCTGGAAGCTCGGGTTTTTAGGTATTTAATTACGGTCAGATGAGCAACCAGGGGCCAGCCTTAGGTCCCTTGGTGGGGTCCGGGGGCGGAGCCCCCGTAAGCTCTGGGGTTTTAAGCATTTAATTACGGTCAGATGAGCATTTTTTATACCTTATTTGTGACATTGGCAGGTCACTTATTTTTTTCTCCGTCTTTCTTTCTTTTTCTCTTTAACAAACTTTTTCAAAAAGGAGGGGGGGGGGGGCTCGAGCCCAGCCACTTTGCAGACCATGACATAAAGGCTTCTAAATTCGCGTATTTCGCCTGACTGTAATTTGGGAATTTCTTATTTTCCAACAAATGCATAAAAAGGTATGACTTACAAAAAAAATGGAGAAAAAATGCCGGAAAATCATGTCACAACATCAACATTTGTAAATCGAATAATGTTGTTTCGAATAAGAAATACATCACCCCCCCCCCCATCAGTACGCCAGCGTTCAGGGGCTCATGTCTTCTCACCCCTATAACAAAAAAACGGACACGCTTTCCCATTCTCGCACAATATGTCCACGATATGCGCGTATCGCT
Source organism: Strongylocentrotus droebachiensis (assembly GCA_035222895.1). Lineage (NCBI taxonomy): Eukaryota > Metazoa > Echinodermata > Echinoidea > Camarodonta > Strongylocentrotidae > Strongylocentrotus > Strongylocentrotus droebachiensis. The sequence continues at coordinate 98,463 of JAVYIG010001256.1, read as the reverse complement.
ATTACAGAGACCTCCATTGATAAATACCGTATAGGTGGCATGCGCAATGTTTATGAAATTTAATTCCTGTGAACTTTCCTTTTCTTTGAATGGAATTGTATATGTGATTTAATTCAGGTTTTTATTATTGTTACGTTCTTTTGGATTAAAAATACAAACCATGTTTACTCCTTTACTGTTTTTTTTATTTTTTTTGAGGGGGGGGGGGCGTTTTGGGGGGGGGGGCAAAAATGCGTTTTGCCCCCCCACTTTTTTGACTGGGGGGGCAACTGCCCCCCCTGCCCCCCCACTTCCGGCGCCTATGGTTGACAACTTGGACACGTTTAGAAGCATATTAATAAATGAATAGGTTATACTGCAATCGATGAGTATTGTTAAGGACTATTGATTCTTATTCATTTTCTTGGAACAAATTTCTCCCATTTGTAAACTGAAAGTTGCATTTACTATGATTTTACATACATTTATATTAAGATATATTATACAGTAATCATAACCATGCGACTAAAAAACAGAACCCTTGATATTCTAAGCCAGATATATTATAGATTAAGATATATAGGCCTACATTGTAAGTAGATAACTACAAATGCAATTGTAAGAACACAACATGTATAAAAAAAATATGCCTATAATACACGGAGACAGCTTCAATATGAGACGTGAATATAGTCACAATCTTCAAGAATATGTATACTTATACGGCTTCTGTAACGACTGAGAAATAACGATGAACAAAATGTAGTGGACATATATTTTTATTTACAGTCGTTCTTTTGCCATTAACTCCCCGATTATAGTGAAGTAATGCATTGATTTCAAACAACTATTTCACATCCGTTCGGTTTGGTGATTTTCGTGAGTCATCTCATATTACATAAACGTGAGCAGAATGAAAACCTAATGATACATGTACCATGAAATGCATACAATATGAGGACTCGTTAGGTTCTTTAATACAGTTCAGGAAATTCCATTTGGTCTTTGCAGACAATCGCTTCTGCCCTTAGAATAAGTACAATAGTCCATGGTAAGAAAGTTACGTAATCATGCATCCTTTCTTCAGAGCCGAAAGGGTGAATAAAGAATTGAGTGTTTTGTTATGTTAATACCCCCGTTCCGATCGGAGCTGCGTATTAACAGTGTGGAGCCTTATATGGCCTGAGTAAGGCATTGGCGGATGATTAATTACAGTTTCAAGAATGTGGATATTGTCAAGAAATCACAATAACGCACTGGTTTACAACCGTATTCATACGTCATGCATCTACACATTGTTGTTTTTTATCCATTTTCTCGAGCTACTTCTGACCTTATTAACGGATAAACTGGAAAATGCAGTCAATTCTGCCATCGAGTTTCCAGCCTCTATCTTCAATTTGCTTTCCTACATCTTTGGTAGATACATCATGCATACAAAATAATGTATAACGATTAGCTAGGGCTTCAATGTAGATGGGAGTAGCATTATGAAAGAGAAATGCCCCGGAATAAAATGTCAGTCCGCAGTATAAAATACACCGTGACACCACAGTTTGCGTGTCTAGTTTGTTCATTTAATTAGCATTCATAAGGGAACTAATTAGGCTCAGACTTATGAAGCCATTTATAATGAACATCGTTGTTATTTTTGTTTCCAACTTTCCCGTACAATTTCTTACATCTTTGATAGATACATGCAATGTTATAACGACACGTTTTAAAGTGTAGTAATTCGCATTAAACTCAAGAGAAAAGTCATTGAAGAAAATGTCAGTGCGAAGTATGAAATACACGCCACAGTTTACGTGTCTAGTTTGTACATTCAATTAGCATTCACAAGGAACCTAATCAGCTTCAGACTTTCGGAGCCAGTTATCTTGAATATCGCAGTATATGCATAATGTATACGAAGTGAAGACAATGAAATATAATATGAGACCTATATCCATTGCTCATATACGTTACGTATTTAATAGGCTAACTAGTTGACACATCATCTATTAGGAATATATAGGCCCGGAGTTGATGTACAAGATTAATAAAGAATTATGCATAGGCCGTTTCGACTTCGATTGAATATTTCAATGCTTGTCTCAGCAAATCGTAAATATCGATATTTACGTACAGACATTTCAAAGCAAAATAATTGTAATTGCTAACAGAGCATAATTGTTTGATTATTTGTTTACCTGACTGCTAAGAAAGCATGTACAGTCAATCCTGTCTACAGCGACCGCCCAAGGGAAACACAAAAATTGGTCTTTGTAGAAAGGTGGTCTTTGTAAACTGGTACTTTTGTACATGTTTCAATGAGAAACCATTTTCAAGGGAAACAAAAAATGTGGTCTTTGTAGACAGGTGGTCACTAAAGCAGGTTTGACAGTATATGCTTGTAAGTGAGCAACCAGGGGACCGACGACTTAAATTCCTCTCCGATGGACTTGGTGATTGGAATTAATGCTATACCAAAGGGCGCGAGCGCATTGATTTGGTTTCGAACTCGGGACCTCTCGGTAACGAGACCACTGCTCTACCACTGAGCAATCGCGCCTCCTAATTGTCAAATTATCAAAACTTATCATTTACCGTCGAGTGCCATTATGAAATTAAGTTATCATAACCCGATTACACCAAAACTCGACTACAGACCGATCAACATGATTACATTACCCTAAAATAGACAAGATTTTATTGGTGGTCAGTCTGTTTTGAATTGGTCTGACGATGTGACTGGGTATCAACATGCCCCTGTAATTATATGATATTATCGATAAAATGTTACAAAATCAATATTTCTCTTCTGTTTTCTTCTAGTTCCAACATGTGATAATTTCAACGGAGGATGCAGTGATATATGTACGCCCCTGTCCGTGTCGGGCGGGGTAATATGCTCTTGTACAGACAACAGGACGATAGCAAATAATGACAGAGTCTGTGTCCGTAAGTATAAACCTTTTTTACTATCATAATAGACCATCTGTAGGTGGAAATAGACGAGGAAAATGGAAATACATCAGTCTCAATTTAACCCCCCCCCCCAAAAAAAAAGGAGAAATATATAAGTCTTCAAGTTGAACAGGACGTTGTCTTTTATTATAGAGAAAAGGCAATTTTAAAAATGATTATGTCGGTGAAGAATCCAAGATTTATTTATCAGGACTGCACAAGTGGAAAAGTAGGGGGTTATCACATTTTATGAAAGGACAGATTTATGTCTACAACATACACATTTTTGCTTCTTAACATATGGCGTACTTTGACCGACTCTGTCCAATATTTATTTGTTTTTAATACTATTTATACGGTACCTTCCCCTCTCAACCCCCGCCCCCCGCCCCCACACACACACACACACACTGTGCTAAGTATATGAAATAATGCTTTAAGAATTAAAAACATGCAAATATCTAATGTGTCATCCACCTTGGCACATATAAATAGCACTTTTTTTAAATTAAAATTGATTATTTTTAAGAAAAAAAAACATTTCTATGATTGCAGCACCAGATGCCACAGTTTGCAACGGAGAGACTCAGTTTACATGTGCCAACGGTGAGAAGTGTATATCGCTCCTTCAGGCGTGTGACATATCAGCAGACTGCCCTGACGCTTCCGATGAGGGCACTAATTACTGCTGTAAGTATGAAGTTAGTGATATTTCTGTTTAGAGGTATTTATAAATATGTAAATGTTAAGTCTTGGTGCTGTGCTTGTCCACTTGTGTGAATATCGACCAATCACCTAATGCTAGTATTTGGATTATTAAGTCTTGAAAACTTAATCAGTCATACGTAACGGGTCTACTCTGATATAACTATTTTGGGGGATTGTCCCTAAGCAATATATTGGTTTACTAATATATTTAAATTCTCTGCATACTTTTTAAACAAAGAGTGTTCTTGGTAACCTGTAAGCCTGTCCGATGCTTGCCCGACTTAGCAACAAGTAATGTAAGCAGATTGGATTCCAATTAATAACAGGTATTAATGGCGTACTCGTCACCAAGTCCCCAGGAAAGGACCATGCATAACTTTGCATAGGCCTATGTCAGTACTGTAAAGCCTCGTTATAGTTTTTATTATGATGGCCTAGAGGGCAATATGGTTCACATTTCTATCTCTTATAACATGGAGCTCAGAGAATACGCAAATCATTTGTTGCTACTTCATCTACACGTTGTTAATACACGTTGTTAATGCCGTTGTAAACCGTGGCATTTCTATTTTTTAAAAGCCGAGAGAGGGATAGACTAGAGAGGAAGAAAAGACGAATAAGAGAAGTGACGGAGGGGGGGGGGGGGGAAGAAAGAAAAAGGAAAATGATTGTGAGATGATAATGGTAATGATATCCCCCTCCCCCAAACCTTAACCAATCTTTCCCTTTGCTTCCTCGTGTGTCATCATAAGATCCATGCCCCCAATGGTAACTAGTACCCCCACCTCTTCACAGTATCTTATGTGACTTACATGTACATGGAATGCAACCATCTCTTTTCTTTTAACAGATGACCACAAGTGCGGTGTAGATCAGTTCAGATGTGCCAACGGACGGTGCATCTTTTCCCAGTTCAAATGTGATTTCTACGACGATTGCCTTGATAACAGTGACGAAGATCAGGCAATATGTGGTAGGTCTCTTTCTTGTAGTTATGTTTGAGACTTTACGTGTGGAAATGAATGAATGAATAAATAAATAAATGAATGAATAAAAAGTTGATTACATATGATAAATGAATAGATTAATGAACGAACGAAGAAATGAATGAATGAATAAATAAATAGATAAATAAAGGAACAACTAATGTCATTTGTGTGTACTTGAAAACGAACAAAAATCATAACCATTGCTGGCCTTTCGCTTGGGTTTTATACGCCATACGATTGTTTTTCCTACTACCTCATGTAAAAGGACACCGTTAACCTATCAGAGATGATACGCCTACTTGTTTAATGTGGTTCCTAATTCATTTGAATGTACGTAAATATCTTTCTATTTCGCTTTCAGCATTTGTTACATGTGCCCCAGGAGACTTTGCTTGTGCAAACGGCTTCTGCATATCCAACACGACAGTGTGCAACGGATTTGATGAGTGTCTAGACGGACAGGCTAGTGATGAACTCGGTTGCCGTAAGTTCCCCCTCCCCTTCACCCCCTCACCTTCACCCCCTTCACCCCCTCCCCTCCCCTTCACCCCCCCCCCCTCTCCTTCACCCCTCCTCTTCACCTCCTTTACGTCACCCCTCCCTCCAACTCCGCACCATCCCCTGCACTAGCTGACACAGTGTCAACATTTTGTTTAAGGCCAACCATTTTATTGGCGACGAATATTCATAATGAGAATGTTAACAAATTTGCACGCATTCCCCTTCTCAACGTACGCTAGTAAAAGGGGCTTTTCTTAAACTAAACTTTTCTTAAGGGGCTCTTAAACAAGCTTTGAGGGAATTGGCAGTGATACTGGACAAATTTGATTTATGTGCTGTTTTAATATACAATAAAGCTTTGCATATAATATTACATATTTGGTTCTATCATGCCACATTTTCCATAGAGTCAAATAGAAAAATAGCTTGGTCTTATAGAAGCAGTATTCATCCGCCATTTATTCACCCGTCTCTCGTTTTCCCCTATTTCTTCTCTACACTTCCACAGCGGAGAGATCGTGTCCACCAGGAACCGTTCAGTGTGAGACCAGTAATATCTGTATTTCACCCCAGTGGGTATGCGACGGCTCTAACGACTGTGGCGACAACTCAGACGAAGCCAACATTTTTTGCGGTAAGTAGGGCGTTTGGGGATATATTATATATGTACCCGTACAATTATGTGGAGCATCCAGGAAAAAACGTCCCATTTAAGGACCTTTCCAATTCCGAAATGACAACCCCCCCCAAAAAAAAACAAAAAAAAAACAACAACAACACTCCAAATATACTGCGCCCCCATCCCCATTTTGAAAGAGAAAACAAATGAGAGAAAGGTATAAAAAGAAAGGAATAAGGGACATGCAGTGTGAAGAGAAGATGATACATGTCTTTCCCACCACCACGCCACACCTATGTCCTCTTGTATTTCATCCACCTAATATTTGCGACCCCCTATGACGTCATGCAATGCCTACGTCACTCTTGAAGGCTATTCTCTAAGTTAACTTTTGTTAATTTTTGTTTTGTTTTGTTTTGCAGGGGCCAGAACATGCGCCCCAGACGATTACTTGTGCCAAAGCGGTAAATGCATCCCAGGATCTTGGTTCTGCGATGGAGAGCCCGATTGTCCTGATCGTGACGACGAAGTCGAAGACATCTGCAGTAAGAATATAAAGCAGAGTCCTCTTGATAAAGGGGCAGATACACGATTTGTCAATAGTTGCATAATTCAAAAAAATGTGACGTGCGAGAGAGAGAGAGAGAGAGAGAGAGAGAGAGAGAGAGAAAGATAGAGAGAAAGAAAGAGAGGGGCGAGAGTGAGGAGAGGAAGAGGGGGTAAGAGAATTATTGCACATTCATGTGACACTTGGGTCTAGGATTTGTACGGCCGGCAGCGAAAACAAATTGGCCAATTGGGTGTTAAGAGGGGGCACAAGCTGTTCGTTCCCTTCCCTCTGAACCCGCCAGTGCATCTCGATGTTTGATAATTTCTCTTCTCTCACTGAAAGTTAATGCTAGTTGTAATGATAGTGCTTATGATAATGATGTGAATAAGTATATCCAAGAGATGAATGTTGATAGTGATGATGGTGGGCATGATGATTGCGATATTTGCTGGTGGTCGTTCGTAGAGATGGTGTTCTTGATGGTGACACTGTTACTAATGGTAGAATCCTGGATTAAAGCCATGTGTCAGTGATTTAAGGCCTTTTCATGATGAATTTCATTTCATTTCATCCTTTTCTTACCTCTAGCCTCTCCCAACTTCACCTGTCATTCCGGTCTCTTTACCTGTGACGATGGGACCTGCATCACCGAAGCGTGGGAATGCGATGGTATCCCAGAATGCCCCGATAAATCAGATGAATACCGTGCATGCCGTAAGAACTCTAAACTTGTCTTGGTACTATAACACGGTAGCCTTCAAAGGATTATCCTATGGAATTTGTAATTCCTTTGTTAATCATAGTTTGAAATGTACTGACATGACGATGCCATTTTACATAATCTAAGCATCAATTCATTAAAACACAATAGCCTTCAAAAGATTATCCTATGGACTTTGGAAACCTTTGTTAATCGCAGTTTGAAATGTGCTGACATTACAATGACATTTTCAAGAATCTGAGCACGTTTTCATTAAAATAACTACTTTCTAAAAATCATCCTACCGGAATTTTAATAGCCTTGTGCGTCATTCATTGGAATGTGAAACCATGACAATGAAGTATTACGTAATCAGAACATGGTTCCTATGGACTTGCAAGAGGGTATAAAAATTGTCCAGTTTTGATTACTGGAAAGTCCTTGGCCCGAATTCACAAAGGAGGTTTGTAGACAAACCTAGGTTTATGTGCGTCATATGACGTGTTTTGAAGCGTTTCAGGCCAAGGTTTGTCTGAACCTTGGCCTGAAACGCATCGAAACGCGTCATATAACGCACATAAACCTTTCGCAATAGTGAATTAAGGCCTTTGACATTTCAAATTGATGAATATAGTAGACTAATGATATCATGATTGATATATGTTATAACTCGAAATTGGCGGAATTCGTTCAATTCTTCCTGTTTATTGCGGAATGTCCAACGAAATTGAAGTCAATTTGTGGTAGCAATTCAATTCATTCTATTCAACTGTAAGAGAGTATATACCATTTTTGTAATAATCCATGCCATGTGGATGAATTACCAGACACATGAAAAAACTAAACTTGCTCAAATCAATATTGCTTTTAACTACGAAAACATTCTTTTTGATTCTGAATAGCGGAATATGTTTGCCCTGAGAATTTCTACAAATGTGACCAGAAGAAGCATCTCAAGAACCGGTGCATCCCCGTATCAGCTGTATGTGACGGAGAGGTTGACTGTGCCATGGGAGACGATGAATTCCAGAACTGCAGTAAGTAAACTGGTTTGATGTAAATGGTTACAGCAGGGGCACTGATCTTCGCTACGCCACTGGTCCTTTTTTTGGGTGGGGAGGGGGCGGGTAATTTTGTACAAAATCAAACGAAGTGAATAACCGCGAAAAGGTTTTCTCAAATAGTCATCTTATACAACTTGGTGAATATGCCGTTGATGTGGAGAAACACCAACGAGTACTTTTTTCAGAGATATTTCCTAGAAATTGAACTTATTGGCCCCCGGAATTTTTAAAGAAAAGTGACAATGATGAGATGAAAACAATGCAAGTTATATTTTCAACATATGGAATACTAGTACTACGGTGGTCTAACCTCCTTTGTTAAACTCTACGCCACAAGCAAACTTCTGCTGTAATGATAACTATTGTTGATTTCCTCTTTCTTTCTTTCTTTTTTCTCCCCAGCTGTGCGCACTTGTGAGCCGGAGGAGTTTGCTTGTCGAAATGGTCTTTGCATCAGGGATGTTTTTCTATGTGACCATGAGAACGACTGCGGAGACCAGTCAGATGAGGGATCAGAATGCAGTGAGTTGATTTGATGTATCATGTGACAATATTGATAAACATTAGCTTTTAATAAATGTAAGATTTTATACTTTATAATCAATAGCGATTGATGCGCTTCGAGATGGGGACTTGGCAGCTCAAGCCCCCCCCCCCCCCTCGTCCCACACACACTGACAACAAAATCTTCAAACCCCATTAATTATTTTCTAGATTTTAAACTAATTTAAGCGAGGCACATGTACAAAATTAATGCAAGAACCCAAGCTTTCTTTTCCCCGAAAAAAATAATGATAATGATGATATGTATTATTAATAAAACAATAATGATCTTCTAGAAGTGCGCATGTTTTTCATTACCTTTTTGTTTAAATTATCTGCACCTTCTGGAATTGACACTTTGGCTGCTGAATTAAATCTGCTATTGGAAAATCCTTTAGAGAAGCCAGTCCCTTCCTTCACAAATGTATGACTGTGACGTCTGTTTTCTACGAATCCAATCTAACTCAACCCTGGATCTAAGATCAGTTGGAAAACTTAGACCTCAGACAAACATCCTATTGAAGAAGAATTTAAACCCTGTATACAGTTTGAATATAAGTAGAATACCGTCTTTAAGGTTTAAACGATGATCATTTGTTTCCATCTTTACATGGGGTAGCGTAATTTCAGTAAGAGAAACGAAACTGGAAGTAACCCTTAATATCTTTGACTCTGCAGATTACATTCGATGTGACCCAGATGATGAATTCACGTGTAACAATGGTCGGTGTGTCATGGCGTCGTGGAGATGTGACGGACAGAATGACTGCAGGGATAACTCAGATGAAACAGGGTGTGGTAAGTATTCCAAAAGATTATAACATTATAATGTAGTGGGGCATCGTGGTTTAGTGGTTCATTCACTTGACACTTAATCAAAAGGTCGGGGTTTCGAATCTCTATCCGGTGCATTTGTCCTTAGATCAAATATTTTATTGACACTGTCTTGTAAGCAGGGTATAAATTTAATTTTATGTGGATAGGTCACGGTTCTCTGTCTTAAATTAAGGCTAAATGAAATGACGTATTTGAGAAATTGATTTCGTAGAAAATTTACAAATCTAAGAAGAATACGTGTTTTCTCGTCTTCAGTAGATGTGAAGTTATTTAAGACAACGGTTAATAATACCAGTTTCACGGTTTCTTTCAATTGCAAATAAATCCAGATGAATAATTCCGTTTATTTCTCTCTATATATGTTTATATAATAAAATTTAAAGAGTAGACAACGATTTAAAATGGTTTATTGACAGGCTGACAAAATCTAGGTCAAGAGGTTGTTTACATTTTTGAGGGAAATTCACGCGCTAGGAAATGTAATACTTTGTATTACATTGGAAGGAAATGTACAAGCGTATGTACGCTTATCAAGCAAGCGCGGAAAATACCGCCAGCAAATTAAAAATAGCACGAAGGGGCTTTCATTCTAGTTATGGCTTTCATTTTGAATGGACAAGAAGAAAAATTTACGGAGTCTAAAACATTCCCACCACCTCCCCATTATCTCCACCAATAAAAGTATTTTTAGTATATTAGTGGCATAAATTAAGTATTGCTTGGTGGTTCGAAGTAGCCAAGGTATACGTATTAGTACGGAAAGGATTTAGGGTTTCAGGTATGAAAGGTACGGATAGGGTTTATGTAATAAATTGGTCAGTGATTTATGAAGTTAATGCAGAGCCGGGGGCATTTGGCCTGGTCGCACATCAACTTGCGTCGTGCACAAAGTAAGTGGGCCGTAGGGGAATTTTTCCCATTGGGTTTCGCCCCTACCCGGTTTTGTATGGGTAAATCACTAATCACATGGTACTGATAAGTTTATTGATCAATAATTGTCATCCGATAATTTTCGACCCCACTCAATTTTTACATGCGAGGGGGTTGCCAATGTATATTCAGTCGAATTTGTTCGCATGTCAATTCTTAGTTTTCCGGCCCCCATTCGATTTGAATGCGGGGGGACCTAGTTGTACCTACACATGTTCAAACTCAGGGTGTCACGCTTTAATCTTAGGCATCATCCGATCTTACAGGCGGAGAGGCTGGTATATATATACATCTATATTCTATAACTTTAGGCATCACTCGATTTTATAGGCGGGGGGCTGATATAATGACTTAATGTATATAAGTTTAGCCTAGGCATCACTCGATTTCATAGGCGGGGGGCCTAGCATAACTTTAGGCATCACTCGATTTTATAGGCGGGGGGCTGATATAATGACTTAATGTATATAAGTTTAGCCTAGGCATCACTCGATTTCATAGGCGGGGGGCCTAGCATTGCACTTGTAAGCATTTTTTATGATTCAATATATCTGTGTTATTTTGTTATGACACCCAGAAAATCAAAATGTGCAAAATAAGCGTCCATCTCAAAATGTTAATAAAGCCACGACATAAACGCAAATTTGGTTGTTTGTTATTTTTTGTTAGCCGTGAATAAATGGTTTGTTTTATTGAAAATCATCTCGCAGCCCCAAGGCTGAATATTTTATTGTGTGACTTTTTACGAATTGATAACAAATTACAATACAATAAATACATGTGAAATCAGACATTACAAGATATAAATTCAAACTTCGTTCAAGTTCATAGTAAAAATATAAAGATATACTAATGTAAACATGCAATAATATTTCCTCTCCGATATTCTCTTTCTCATTTGTAAAAGTAGCTTGAATTTGATCTTTTATCATTGATCTTTTATCATTGATCCATTTCAATTATACTATCAAAGTAACTAACAAAACTCATAAACATCACATATCGTCACCAGATACTCCTAAGGTAGCGTCCATAAATCTGATTACGTTACGGAGAAAATGAACAATAGTTATTGATGATATTCGTTTTTTTCGATGAAATATTTTATTCAATCATTCAAAAATGAACATGACCCCCAAAATTCGAATCCGTCGATAAAAGCAAACAATATTGTTATTCTTGTGTTCTCCGTCTTCGTACAGGTGATGGACAATCTACGTGTGCAGCAGGAGAATACATGTGTGGGGATGGGGAGTGCATCATGCAAGAACTAGTTTGTAATAACGAAGTCGATTGCATGGACGGTTTGGATGAATACCGCTGCGGTAAGTTGAAAACCCACCAAGCTGCAATCTGCCTTGAAGAAAAAAAACGCCATTATTTTCTGAAGGTTTAGATTTTCTAATTACCCCACCATTTCAAAAGTGTATAAAAAGACTAAAATTAGGCAATTGCGAATTGTTCACTTTATGAAATGTAGCTTTTAAGAATTGTCTTGTTTATGAAGCATGAAGCAAGATATACTGGAGCTCTGAACTGTCGATTTTTGGAGAAATAATGCTGCCCATCAGCTGACATATGTATGGATATAATTGTATAGGTCCTTGATTAGTAGAACGAATATTTAAAAACGTATACATTTTTTTTAATCAGTTTACCACATGTTTCTTTTGGTCGTGTAACTTCCTGCATTGTTTTATTGAAAGAAAGAAAGAAAATCAAATGACACATAATATAATCAGATCCCAGTTTCTTTAAGTCTAGATGTTTAGAACATTATCGGTGAAAGCGATACGGAGGGTTTTTATTCTTGAAACTCACAACAAACTAATATGTACTATGGGGTAACGATGTCCGAAACTTTGAGATTTTATCATAACTATGTACAAACTGAATCCGTGATGCTTAACTAAAATTATACCCAGCAATACTTATGAGACTTGCATCGAACACCAACAGGCCGCATGAAACTACACCGCCCCCCCCCCCCCCCGATTTAAAAGGATTATGCCAGGGCGACTGAGGTATATTTAAGGGGCTTAGTTAAAATCTGTGTTTATTCTCTTTTTATACTGACAGGTGTGAACGAGTGTGAGAACAACGCCACAGGGTGTCAACATGATTGTGTGAATACGGCTAACAGCTACTACTGTACCTGTGACATTGGTTTCCGGTTAAACCCTGATAGAAGAACTTGTGCCGGTAAGTATGCGTGTGTGAATGCTAATATTGCAGTTTAGTGAGACCTAATATGGTCAGTTACCGTTAAATAGTTTGGGGCTGCACACAAAGTTTATCCAAATTTTCGTTCATCTACAAAATAATTGTTGAGTACCAACCGTAAACCGACAGGAAAATATTTACTTTAAGTCAGAATGTTTGCATGATAATACAAATACGTTTTGAATGCCGTTCGTGTGCCAACCGAATATCCACATGTCTTGAATATGACAAAGGAAGTCATTTTTTCCCAGACACACTAATAGATAAACCATTTGCTTCAAACTTTTTTTTTTGTCTTCTGAAATATCTTTTCACACTTCAACCAGGTTCCAATTCACTTGAACATTTTCGCTCTAAGAAAAACAAACGGTATGAAGCAATGTCTTTTACAAATTAGGGGGGGATCTCATATCACAATATACAACTATGCTCAAAAAGGAAAGACAGTGGATTGATTTTATCTAGATGACCTCTTTATAATATAATGAACATTTATTTTGTTAATTTTGGTATTTTAGAAATTGACGAGTGTTCGGATATGCCAGAGCTCTGTAGTCAGGTTTGTGAGAACACAATTGGATCCTACCTGTGCAAGTGTGTTGACGGCTATACACTTGAGACTGATGGAAAATCGTGTAAACACAACTCAGGTAAGCATCAAACTAACCCATTCACACGAGGAAACTATACCACATTTCTTACAATTCAGCTATACAATGTTTGTACGACACCTCAATGGATAATTCTATAGCTATATGACGTGACTTTTCGAAAAGTTTACGTACGAAAACTGCTAAAACGGTACAATATTTCAATTTCTCTCGGCCTTACGTCGTTGGAAACGTCATCTGACGTAACATTGTTTTTAGTGAAAAAGTAGTTTAGGAACCGTTTCAAAAGAGAAGTCTATCAAGAATCATGGTCGTCTCGTCGTATTGCTGTCTTCTTGAACTAAAAATCTAATTTGTCGTGAATAAAATATGCCCCTTCTCCCACCCTAGATACACCACTGCTTTAAAAAAAAAATACTTTAGACTGCTTGAATGTGTTTTTTTGCCTTCCTACGGGTCAAATTTATAAAGTGTATGATGATATCACTTGTATGCCATTTCGTCATCTTTTCTTTGTATTTTTTCACGATAGGAATCGACCCTCTGATAATCTTCAGCAACTCTTACTACGTTCGATCGCTCTCGCTCGATGGGCGTGAATATAATCTCATCGCAGACGACTTCCAGGGCGCCGTCGCTCTCGACTTCGACTACAGAGAAGGTCGTCTCTTCGTCCTGGATGTCTTCCGGGCGCACATCGTACGTATGTGGATGAACGGAACGGCTCGTGAGGTCATCATCGACGACTTCGTGAACGGTGGAGAGGGGATGTCCGTGGATTGGGTTGGAAGGTATGTGGCTTATATCCAAACATGTGGTGTAGCGTATGGATCCGGTAGTTGATGGGGGTAAGGGTATCTTTTGAGGAGCACTGGTCTTTTGATAGAGTACGAGAAATCAAGGCCATCAAGTTAGGAGAAGGTGTGATAGGAGGGTCGTTTCATTTAATTTGTTTACCTTTCCTTCCCTTCTCCCATTCTCACACGTTCTCTACCCTTTTCCTTGTATTGTATGTATTATAATTTTTTGTCAGTCCCCTTGAGGATTGTCCTCATTTTAATATATTTAACAAGATAATATGCCTGTATTGCATAGTGCTGAATTACGGAAGTGTTAAAGCGATGGGTGAGGAAGCAAAATGGCGTATTAATGAAAAACATATTATTTTAATCTTTCACTTCATTAGTGGTAGACTATTTAACTATGTAAAATCAAGTTACTGAATGTGAACGCATTATCTTTGTATAACAGGAAGCTGTACTGGGTGGACAGTGTGAACGACGTGATGGAGGTAGCTGAGCTGGATGGGAGTCAGAGGAAAACCCTGGTCTACACCGGTATGGACCAACCGAGGGCTGTGGTGGTCAACCCTAAATATGGGTGAGACAATCTTGTTCTTATTCCGAATTCTGTGATTGGAGTTAAAGAGTGTTTCATTCTTGTGTAGGACATGTGGAGAGTTATCACAGTGCAGGTGGATTTCGGAGCAAGCCAAAAAACCAAACACCACACTTGTCTCCACTTGACAATATCCTTCGTCTTGGATTTTGAAATAAAACTTTTAAAACGTGGAGCAGAAATCAGCTTTAAACGCTGAGATTTTTGCTTGGAATAATCTGTTCGCCTTGTCAGGTAATATATGCGCATCTCAAACGTTTTTCATTGTTCAGTTAAAAGAGTCTCATTATTTGGCGCGTCTTTGTTTCATTCCGAGTGTTGTTGTTTTTCCTTTGGAGAATTGAAACGATTCATTTTTGTTTTTTATAATTTATTTAAAAAAAATTATACTCCGCATTTCCTTTTTTGAAACGTGAATAAATTGCCAATGCCATAACATGCTGTGTGGATTCATCACAGATACGTCTACTGGACCGACTGGGGTCTTGATGCCCATATTGGACGTGTGGGCATGGATGGCACGGATAAGACCCGTATCCATGACAACAAGATGGTCTTCCCCAACGGTCTGACCATAGACTACGCTGCAGAGAGATTGTATTGGTGTGATGCTCATCTCAATCACATAGGGTGAGTGTAGAAAGAAGCAATATATTTGTAGCTATCAATGTGCCACCAAAACTGCAGAGGTGAACGATTTTATGAAATGATAATGTAAATAATCGAGGACTAATTCTACTACATCTCATGCTTGCGATCAAATATATTCGACGTGTATGGATACATGTTTTGAGTGGCAATGTCAGGTTCCTAGGTAATTTCCTAGATCTCATTTTCTACCTTATTTTCCCATGGATAGTGTCTTTGTTTCTTCTCGAATGAGTAAATTAGTTATAAAGGTACAAGTTGATGTCATCTTGCCTCCTCTTCCCAAGAAAATCGGTGAAGCCGATGGATTTTCGTAGGCTGTTTGGAGAACATTGATGAGGAAATATCTCATCTATTTCTTCAAAAGTTTAATCGGCCTTTTGTCATTTCCTATCACCAAACACTTATCTGTCACGGTCTTTCTTTCTTTGCGGATCCTAGATTTTCTAATCTGGACGGCACAAACCTTCACCTCGTGATACCACGCGGCACACCGCTGGCGCACCCGTTTGCTCTCTCCATATTTGAGAACTACGTTTACATGACAGATTGGAACCACAGGACCGTTCATCGGTTGAACAAGTTGACGGGTCGAAACGGAATGGATTACCTGGAAACCCTTCAGCTTCCCATGGATATACACATCTATCATCCACTTCGACAGGATCAAAGTATGGCTCTTTTCATCACCAATCAAATTCTTTACTCACATAATTGTTTTATTTAAATTAAATCTGAAATTTTTCTTTAGTTCTTGATATGATTATAATGTTGGTCTTATCGTAAGAGCCTTTCCCGTAGTTTGCAATAATTCATGCTATGATGATATCTCATGACCGAAGCGCTAAAGACGTTGAAGGGCATAGATTGGACAGGACCACGTCACGACCTGCCTCCATCTATCAAGAAATAAAATAAACCTATCTTGTTGCGCATAGATTGTTTGTTTAACTTCATAATTATATTGTTATTTCTTTTGAAAACATGGAAATAATAAAGATCCCTTGAAACATCTGGTTGAAAATATATAATATTTTGCATACAAAAATAACGAAATTAACAGAGGAATATTTTCCAACTGGGATGCCAAAGATGAAGTCATTACATGTTGACTTAATTTCATTTTTGAGGGTATATTTTTCAAAAACCTTCTCAGAATCGACGAGTTAAGGGGCTTTCCCAAAATAAATGTTTAATAGATTCTCAATATCTTCTGAACAAAAAGTACATGAATCAGAGTGGGATATACCAACATTCTCTAAATACTTTTTGACACCAAGAATATTGTGAAGTATTTTTAACTGAAAGTACCTTAATTTTGTCGACAAAGAACATTTAAAGGAATGGACTACGTCATGCCTGTGAAATAAAAGTGGAATTAAGTAGAATATCACCCAAATTAGCTATCCTGCGTATTTATAATGCTTATATAATATGTGATTTATCATGAACAATGTTTACTTGTGGATATTGCGATGGAAATAAAAACAGACACAAAGGAAATTATCTATACATTCGGTTGTTCGTTATCTACAATATAATTTGTTCTGGACTAACGATTACATTATTGGACTGTTTACACTTGTCTCCCTATCAGCTCTCGTTAACCCCTGCGGAAACAACAACGGGGGCTGTTCACACATGTGCCTGATTGCCCCTGGTGGGCAGACCTTCACGTGTGCTTGTCCGGACAGCTTTGTGCTTGACCGGGACCGTGTTACCTGTCTGGTGGACTGCTCTTCCAATCAGTTCGCATGCGCGGACCAGGAGAAATGCATCCCGTTGTCATGGCGATGTGATACGGAGGCTGATTGCGCCGATGGGTCTGACGAGCCGATGGATTGTCGTAAGTTGTCTAGAAAGAGGGGAAAAATATAACAGCAGTTGAGTGATGCCTGCATTAAAATGAAAGTGATTATAAATTTAACATGCACTCTAGGTCCTTTCTGAGTGATAAGACTAGTAAAGGGTTATGCTCGATTAAGGGTATTTCTAAATATATAAAAAAATCTCTTTCAGAGATGAACATCAAACATGATGTTTTTCTAAATATTTGTAGTGTCCATAAAGTGAAGGTAAGAGATGAATTACTGCTATTTTCTGCCTCTCTGTCTTTGTAGCTGACTATTATTACGCTTTCTTCGATTATATTTTTCTCTCTCCTTCTTCTCCCTCTCGCTCTCTCTCTTCTCTCCTCTCTTTCTCCAAACTATTTCCTTCTTTACATATTATAATATATTCATCGTTCTTACGTCTCTTATTTACCTAGAAGATCTAGCTAGATAGCATCATATTAACCTTCTCCTTCTTCCCTTTCATCACAGCGACACGATACTGTCCCGACAGGACCTTCCAGTGCGACGATACGGCCTGTGTTTCCTCCACCGAACTCTGCAATGGAGAAGCCAATTGTTTGGATGGATCGGACGAAGTACACTGCAGTAAGTATAGGCCTACTCGGCTTCGTTAGAAAGAGTCCTTACAGGGGCGTTTCCATGATTGTCAGGAAGGATGGGGTGGGGCGGAATTTCGCCGACCTCTAATTTTTCGGGAATCAAGCGGGCTCTCCAAAAGGTCTTGAAAGGGGAGCACCTGCATTCTATTTCTCCGGAGTATAATACATTTGAACTGAACAAATATTCTTTTATATTTTTTTTCTACCACCTCCCCCACCCGTCTACAGTGTTGTTATTATTCTTTGACATGATGAGGAACTGAGATCATCAAGTCTAGATTAAAAACCTAGAAGATACATGCTCCGGTAACATTCGTTTTGGTTTAGGAATAGTGACCAATACCCAACACTATTACTGAACTTCGAACTCCAAACCTTGCCAAACACTGTGCTAGTACCTCCTTTGTTGAACCTCACCTTCACGTATCCTAACACAAAATTGCAGCCCCTTACTTGAAGGTCTGACAAAATAAAGACCGAGGCAAATTCCATCGAAGAAACTGTCGGACCATCAGTCATACAAGCGTAATATGTTACCGTCACGGAATACTTTATTTCTACTACTGTTCTCTTTACAACCACTGTCACAAACGAAGAGAGAGTTTGAATGGAATAAAAGAACTTCTTTCTCTTTTCTCCGTAACTCTTTTTTCCAGATAATACAGCATGTCAGCCATGGGAATTCCGATGCAGGACGGGATCATGTATCAACCATGTTCTTGCTTGTAATGGTGAAGATGACTGTCCTGATGGCTCCGATGAAGTACAGGACGTATGTGGTTAGTTCACTTAATATATATTTCATAGGAGATAAGTTGTGAATTTGATGAGGAAAGAGATGAGTAATGTTGGCCTGGAGATAAACGTAGAGGCCGGTCAATGAGTGATGAGAATTATTGTAACTAAGGGAAGTAATTGTAATTAATGGTCCATCTTTCAAAAATGATGATGTAGGCGATGCTCAAGTAATGAAATTAAAGGTAAGATCGTCTCACTTTGATGTTTCATGGATGAAACATAAAGTTGGACTCGCAGTACGGTAGTTGGGCTTAGCCTGATCTGTTCAGAGAGTCACGTGTATACATTGACAAAATTTAAAATTAGAAAGCCTGAAATAAAATAGTGAGCGCTTTGTGTTTCGCTGAAGAGGGAACCTCTAAAGGTTTAAAAATGCTAAAATGTGGTTAACTCCTCAAATTTGAACCCAGAAATGTTTAGCGTAATGGTCGGACCAAGTGTTAAGTAGTTTCTTGATGTGTCTCATTTCCAATACCCCTTACTTATGTATTGATATTACAAATTATCTTCCTTAGCTGAAAGAGAATGTTCCGAAGGATATTTCCAGTGTGGTACGGGATATTGCATCCCACAAACATGGGTGTGTGATCTGGACAATGATTGCGGAGACGCAAGCGATGAACCTCTACGAGAGTGTCGTAAGTTGGTCTTTAATTTTTCATTATTACCATTATTACTTTTATTGATGACGTTGAGAGGTGCAGTGGCAACATAATCATCATAAAAACGTGAACATTTTGTTTGTTTCCATTAACGATTTATTCAGTCATCCTTGAACAACATGACCAAAAGAAAAACAACAGTTTCAAAGAAATACTAAGTACTACGATCATTAAAACGAACAATGACACGCGAGTTGTACACGTTTTCGTTTATCTAGATATACAACAAAATTTTGTGTGCAGTATAATGAAGCCGCACCATTTCATCACGGCATTTTCTTAATCAAAACCCGTTCCTTTTTTTATATTTAAAGAGAATATTAACTGTTTTGCATACAAAACTTACCACAAAGAAAACTAGATTGTTCTACGATCTGGGAATCAACAAAAAGGCATTTTTATCGGGATAAAAAAAAGAAACTATTCGATAAATTGATGCATAACAAGACAATCTCTAGGCAAGTACTTTCAACAGAGAATGAGCAAAATGTAGATAAGTCAACATGAACTTGTATCTTTATTGATTGTTGATTACAGAGTCTCAAACAACCTGCCCTACCGGTTGGTTCTCCTGCGTGTCCAACTACCGTTGTGTCCCGTCCTGGTCTATATGCAATGGCTATGATGATTGTCGTGATAACTCAGACGAAGAACAATGTGGTAAGTAGCATCGTGGTTCAGTGGTTTATTCATAAGACTCGCAATCGAGAGGTCGAGGGTTCGAAACTCTACCACTGATAACTTTGCCGCGATAACTCTGACTCTCAAATGTTCGAATCTCCGCCGGGTGCTTAAGTTAGTATACGAGCCTGGTATTTTTCAAATATTTTATCAATTCTCTCTCTCTCGACCCGGATTTTAAATGGATGGATGGTAGATTTATTCCCTAAAATGCCAAGTTCATTGGCAACGGCTGATGAAACTTATAACCAGGTGAAAATTTGGAAGTACTGTGTAAGCACATAGGGACTAAACTCACAAGTATCTTATTAATAAGCATAATCATCCCACTATTTCCTCTGACCTCCTTCTGCACATCATACAACCACGTTACTTCCAGTGTGCTATCATTTAATCATTCCCATCTCTAGAACCACAAATCTATTTCTTGGCCCCGTCTTATAAAGAGTTCTAGTCCTCCCATCAATCGCAAGTTTGCAGTCTCCTATCTCTCATAGTTGAAATATCAACTCGTTATAAGACATGGCCCTTACCAAGTTTACATTGTTAACATGCAAGAGTACCATTTTTTTCTTCAAAGAGTGTTTCACTTGGACATGGAAAATTGAAATGTATGTTCTGACTTCCGAGAACACAATCCCACTTACAGTTATTTGATAAAACATTTCGTATTTTGTTTATTCTTGTAGAAACTGCCACTTGTGAAGTTGGTGAGTTCCAGTGTACCGATGGAGGTTGCGTCCCTCAACGTTGGGTGTGTGACTTTGACAATGACTGCGGAGACAATTCAGATGAACAAGCTTGTAGTACGTATATAGTTAACCTGTAGAGAACCGAATCGTCCAAAGATCTTAATGAATTAGCTTTGCCTCCTGAAATTGGCACCAATAATATTTTTACTTTACTTCTATATTTTGAACACAATAAATGTCATTGAGATGGACTTGTATACAAGTGTAGGAAATTTTACATACATTAAACATACAAGTCCATTACGCGTTGCAATTTGAATATTTATAATTTTTGTTTTTAAATTGAAGAAACTTGTTGGTATCATTATCATTATTGTTAATGTTATTTCATTTATTTCACTGTGATTTACAGCTTTCAGGCAGTGTTCAGAGAGCGAGTTCCGTTGCCTTTCCAACGAGTGCATCCCGACTAGATTTGTCTGTGACTTCGAGGAAGATTGTCCGGGTGGAGAAGATGAGGTTGCTTGTCGTGAGTAGTGCTTCTTTCCTCTCTCTCTCTCTCTCTCTCTCTCTCTCTCTCTCTCTCTCTCTATCTCTCTCTATCTCTCTTCCCCTCTCTCTCTTTATTTCTCTATCTGTCAATCTATTTTCATGTCTTACCCTTCATTTCTCTCAATTCCTCTTACTATTTTTCTTTGTATCTTTCTATCTCTATCTTTACCTTTTCTTCTCTCTTACATTTTCTCTTTCCTTTTCTCTTTCTCTTTCCCTTTCCCTTTCCATTTCCCTTTCCCTCTCACTTTTCCTTTCCATTTCCTCAGTTCTCTCCCTCTCTTAAGATGGTGGCAGCGGTGGGATGTAGGCATCGGCATCGACATACTTAGGTCAAATCAAATCTGTGACGTGTTAAGAGAGGACGATGTTTATATTCCTTTCAGATAATAAGTATATGATAATGTGCAAGAGGCGCACGCTATACAGTAGGGGCAATTGGGAGGTCTATATTGTCATGAACAGAGACAATATAAGGTAATTTGTACCTGTTAAAGGATGTTAAGACTTTCAACGAGTCATTATTACTACATGTATTTTCCTCTTTTTCGGACTGGCATATTATCCATTAAATTATGGAGACATGGCAAGTAAATATATTTCGTGTGTACAGCCTGACTGGCGTCACGGCGGTCATCTCTTTTAGGGAAATATTTACACGACTGACTCAACTTTCTAAGAGAGTCCTTATGCGAATTTCCTCACATTTTTTTATTTTTCTATAGCGGAACGAATGTGCTACTTTCCAACACAGTTTCAGTGTGACAGTGGCCACTGTATTGACGACCAGTTTGTGTGCGATGGAACTAGCCAATGCCAAGACTCATCCGATGAAGTCGACTGTCGTAAGTATAGATTCATGAAGGATCAAGGCCCTCTTTGATGAAACTTCTTTTCAATTAAAGTTGCCAAAATTCCATTTCAATATATTCTCAGCCATTCAATTTCAACGATTTCGGTAGCGTATATTCCGCATTATTACCAGTTGTTAATAATAAGTTTTGTGAAACAGGGCCCAGGATCTTGTGATGAATAGAAAGGAGAAAGAAACTCTTGGAAGTCGATAAGCCATCAAACAAAAAAACTTTGCGATTAATGTAATTTAAAAGAAGGGAATGTTTAGAAAGATGGATGGTTAAACAGATGGATGGATCAAATGACAGACATGCGAAAACATCGCTTGAAATCCAGCCACGACCCATTTTGATGATGAGACACGCACACACAAATATTTGCATTACAAAGGAAAGATGAAGTATATAGATAGGTATATCTATAGCAAAATAATGCATGGACCATCTAGTTTGAGATGCAAAAACCGGGGGGATGGACTGCAAATGATTTAGTGACCAGTGTAAGATCATTTCCAGGTGAATCGTTTATATGTCTCATTTCTGATTGCCATACTCTCCTAAATTTCTTTCACCAGCTACCCGACTTCCTCAAGGGTTGTACTGCTACCCCAGCCAATTCACCTGTGATGATACAGTCTGTCTCCCTCTTGATTGGCGATGCGATGGGACAGATGATTGCCCGGACGGCAGCGATGAGACCCTGTCTTTATGCTGTAAGTTAAAGTCCCACTGCACTACTTATATCTACTTGCGCCCTCTGTATAGCAAACAATGCCTAATCGGTGCCTGTTGGTCCCCCATGATCCTCTTTTTCTCATTTTACATGAGATAACCACCTGTCAGTGACCTTGCAAGGAGGTCTAATCCCCCCTGGCTAAACTATTACAGACGGGCTTTAAAGTTTGTCTCTGAGGATTAGAAAGACTAGAAAGTTCTTTAGTTTGCTTACACTTTTCTGGTCCAAACAATCCATCTACTGCATGGTAAATAATTCAGGGTAAACTTTGGTTTTCCTGAAATGTATCTTCAATAAGAACTCAATATTGGCTCTTATAATGAAATAATTTGGATCTAAGGTTTAAGTCCTACTTTTGATGACTACCACATGTAATAATGAGTTATTTCTCCCTATAAAGACACAAGTGTGTTCTCAATTATCAGACAATTAAAATTGTACCACTGTATATCCTTGTTCTTGAGAGACAATGAGATGTTCTTTCTGATTTCTTCCCTAGCCTCCATACCGTGCGATCCAGAAGAAAGATGGCGTTGTGACAATGGATTCTGCATACCTCGCAGTGGTCTCTGCGATGGCGTTGACACATGCGGCGATGCCAGTGATGAAAACAACCACGATTTCTGTAAGTATAATATTCTCCGTCTGATACACCTTAGATGCTAACGACTGTTTTGCAACTTGATACAGTCATAGCATCAAAATCCACTCAAAAAAGACAAAAGGTAGTCTTTTTAAGCAAGTGTTTTACGTACAGATTAATGAAGTACAGGTTTCAACATTAAACAAAAGGAAAACAAAAGGTACACCTTTTGAGACTGGTGGTCTTTCTAAGTATATAGTTGCTAAGCACATTGAAGTTGCTGCTGTAACTTTCATCAGTTTGAAGGTCAATTAAAGTCACTTGCCATTTGTTTGCATTTATATTTGAATCTAGATATCAGCACAATTGATTTTTATTTTTTGAAGACGTAAATTGATTAAAACAGAATCAATAAAGGATAAAAACATGAATCCTGATTACCAATACTCACATTTTAATTTGATGGGATACTTGCCGTGTTGTAAAGTTGGTGCTATTTTTCTCTCGTTTGTCTAGGTGAGGAGGTGAGGCAGTGTACAACAGAGGAGTTTAAGTGTATCAACAAGAACTGCATCCCTCAGGAATACGTGTGTGATCTTGAAGATGATTGTGGAGACCAATCGGATGAATATGGCTGCTGTAAGTAAAGTCTTTTGCATTTTACAAGAATTTTATCATAATTTTGGCTTACCTTGTACGCCACTCTTTTATACGAACATTATAATACCTTGGAAATATACCTTGGAAGTAGGCATTTAAAGTCAAAAACTTATTTGTCTCTCGTTGACATTCGGACGAAGAATCCATATTTTGACACATGTTTAGTGGCGCTATACAGCAATTGACAAACATGGGCAAGCGAAGGACTCCTCTGGGTCAAATTGATCTTTTCTTGACGACCAAAATTTCATTAAATTGGATTTAAAGCTGTTTAGTGACGTGCTCTCCACAACTACAGAGGAGAGGTTGTTCCATTCATTGATACATCTCTGTGAAAATGATCCATGTCTAAGCTTCGAGTAGACTTTCTTCTTAGCGATCTTGTATCGATGGAGTATTAGATAACCTTAACATGTTTTATATCGGATATACAACAGGTTGTTGAAATTGCATTTACTCGGAAGTTTTAACGATCGTGTTCATGCTCATTTTATGTTCTTTCAGACGATTCTGGTAGTTGTGCAGAAAACAATGGCGGCTGTCAGGAGCAATGTAATGAGTTGGATATGGGCTATTACTGCTCATGCGCAGATGGACATCAGTTAGCTGAAGATAGAACAGGTTGTGAAGGTAAGAAGAATAGAAAAAAGATGGAAGGATAAAGGTGGACTGATAGTAGAACTACTTATCCAGATGCTGAATTGATGAATGAATAATGATAGTACGCTTTGAATAAAAGGAATATTAAAGTTTAAAATACTTTTTTAAAATTCTGCAAAATACAGCTCTCTTGGATAAAAATGAATGATATAGCTTGGGCTGGATCTACTTCATGAACCATTTTTAAACCTAACCATCAATAGAAATGTCATTCTAACATACTTTATACAGCATACTAAATCACGAAAAGGTTAATATCAAAAGATCAGAATTTGTAAAAGCATGTGTAAGTAAGTATTATATACCTCACTAAAGAAATCCAGCCATCTGATTGGTCGAAATTGCAGTCATGATTTTAGCCATTCCCGTAAAGAAACGAAAAATGCCAAAACCATTTAATAGTCCAAGAGTAAAATCCCGGCAACATTCCAGTTCCCTGGAAAATAATAAAATCTTGCTGCGATACCCATTGGTTTACGTGTTAAAATGTTCTTTGAGCGAACGCGGACATCATACAGTGCTTTTTTGTCCGCGATTTCCAACTGATCTAAAATTTCAGTTATTTTTCGGGCGGTGATAAACCCCTGATGATAAACAGACAGTTTATCAGATTTTCTGTGATGTTTTAACCAATCTTTACTCGATAAAAGGATAAGGTTTGAATTCTTGGTAGATTTTTGTTTGAATTAGGCATATAAAAGGGATATCGACTGCTTTAATACTCGAGGGCTTAGACAACCCCTGTAAACGTTTTATCACCTGGGGTCCCATGAATTTTGCTCTTTTTTTCATCTTTCTTCTTCTTCTTCTTCTTCTTTTTCTTCTTCTTCACTTCCTCATACTTCTCCTCCTTCCAAGACAGCAAAAAGCGAAATACACTAACTGTATTAACGTAAGATATGCCTAATATTTGTGTAAACTTACAGATATTGATGAGTGCTTAGACAACCCGTGTCAACAGCAATGTTCTAACACCAAGGGTTCCTATGAATGTACCTGCTCTGAGGGATACGTTGATGATGGGGTCATCTTGAGAGGTCAAGACTGCAAGGCTGTAGGTAAGTTACAAAACCTCGATGGATACATTTAAATTGAAAATATAATAATGGTTCTTGGATTAGAACTTTTGAAACGATGCAACGATGAAGAATATGTTTCACATAATAAAAGAATTGTTTGGTTCACTTGAATCACTCTATGGAAAGAGACGGATACACAGATGATTGTTATAACGCTTTTTGTTTGTTTGTGATTCTGATCAGGTGCCAGACCACTGTTCTTCTTTGGGGAGGATGATGAGGTCCGTTACTTTGACGACGCAACAAAGAACTACGGAGTACTTCTTACCACACAAGGGATGGTCCGGTCTCTCGATTACAATTTCGATAGAGGTATGATATGTTTGGAACCTACAAACCTTCTTTTTTGTTCTTGTGCAGGGCAACTAGAATGTAATAATGGACAAGCAAATATAATTATTTTGGTGCCCATTTGAGCGGATTGGGGTTTCAAGCTTTATATTACAACAAATATCGAGAAATATTGTCTTGCGAGTGCTCTAATGGACAATCTGGATATAGCCTGGCAAGCTAAACATGCGTTAAGCTTCCCAATAATTATATAAATGCTCTAACAACCCTCCCCTTTGACAGAGAAGTAAAATCTACATTGTAGTCGCCTCATGGTATACACTATGACAATTTGCCTTTCTCGTTATTTCTCGTTATTTCTCGTTGTTTCTCGTTGTTTCTCTTGTAGGTGTAGTCTACTGGATAGACCCTGCTATCCCAGGCTTGATGAGAGCCTACATACCAAGCAGTGATGAGTCTGCAGTACCCGATGAACTACCACTATTAAATGTATACCGCCCTCAGGAGTTGGCTGTAGACTGGTTTGGAGGGTAAGATAAAGCCTGTGCATGACACGCCTCAAATATATCAAACTTTTACTCAATGTCATCATAAGCTAAGCCAGCTTCTGTAGAATCATGATGTGTATTTTGACTACACAAATTTTCAAGGGAAATAAGACTTAAAATCTCAAATTATTGTTTTACCATTTAAAAAAATGTGCAATAATTAGGACTAAAAAAAATAGTTTCTTTGATACTAAGTTTATTCTTTTCAAGAGCAGTACTGTTTATTAGAAGAAAAACAAAATTATTAAAATAGTATTGTTGTCAGTTTGAAGAGGAAATGCGGATCAATGTTATTTAGCTCTTAAAAATCTATGCCCTGATCACTTGAAAATATAAAAGCTTAGTTAACGCATAAGGAAAGTAACATATTATTCTCCCTTAGTGACTTGATCAAATAATCCAAATAAGTTCATTCTAAGTGTGAATTGAATATGCAATTTCAAATTTTTTGTAAATTTTGTTTTTTCCTTAATCATGTCTTAGAAACCTTTACTGGACCGACCTGGGTGAGGAGCCAGAGGAAGGTGATAATAACGAATCTAGAAGGAAGAAGAGGGACGGCCTTAACCCCTCCCTCTCCATCTCCACGGCAACACTTGATGGGCGTTACCGTCGTGCACTGGTGGAGGATGGTATCGAGATGCCATCCGCCCTGGCCGTCAACCCACGCATGGGGTAAGAGGGAAATCATTAAAAAGGCAAAGTTTTGTTAGTAGTTAAAATTTTAGATGGCTGATGCCGAAACTCTTTCATCAATTCAAGAAATGGGTTTCGGGGTGCACCTGTAAATAGGAAATGAAATGGTTTTAGGGCAACGGACACAATACAAAACAAACGTTTTCATCCGATATTGTTATCTTACATGTTACAAGTGCCAAGTGTTTACGTCACTATCGTTTCATAGAATAAAATCCAAAGATTGTTTGTGTACCAGTGATAGACATAATCATTGTATGTGTTTCGGTATATAAATGATAAATGATAGAAATTGAAGGAATGTGATTGATTATTATAGTGTCATGGTGACAGAATTCATACTGTTCTGAATAGCGTGAGCTTCTATGATAAGACGCCCAAGCATTTAAGTATTTTCTTCCTGTTGGGTACCCATTTACTTCACCTAAGTCACAAGGCGTCTATAAACTTTTTCTTATTTAATGAAACTATTGTAAGATTACAACAAATTATTAATCAAAACAACTAATTTCATCAAAACAAACCACTTTTCATGTCCACCAGTATCCTATATTGGTCAGACATTGGTTCCACGCCCAAGATTGAGATGGTCTGGATGAATGGTGATGGACGTCAGGTCCTGGTGGACACTTCGATTGAGATGCCGACTGGTTTGGCCATCGACTTTGCCAACGGAGACACAGTATACTGGTGTGATCAGAGCAGGAATGCCATCGAGTCGATGAACTGGGATGGAAGCAACAGGAAAATCTTGAGAGCAGCTTCGAGTAAGTTGAATTTAATATGAATCTTCCCTTTAATAACTTACTCGCTGTTGTTGAAAAAAAAATCAATTCAAGGACAATTTCAATACCCTATTGATTTCCCCTTTGAAATCATGTTAGGATTACGTAATTGTGTCATTGTAATGTTACATTATTTCGAATGGTCACTTACAAGGCCATTGAAATAGCCTTAGGTTGATTTTTTGAAAGAGTTTGAAGTAGTTGCGGTAGTGTTCGTGTAATGTGAAGTGGTTCTATGTAACTTAGCCGAGCTTGGTTGATACAGAAATATCAGTTATATCGACCTTCAGTTTAATCGTGCTTTGCTGGCTTGTAATTCTACTATTCTTCTTTTTTAATCTTTTCTTTTTTCTTGCCCCGATGCAGCCTTGAACAGGCCCAGACAGTTGGATGTCTTTGAGGCTAACATCTTCTTCACTACCGCTGCACTGGGTGCTGAGGGAGAGATCCGTCGACTGGACAAGCTGGGACGTGGTGTCTCCGTCACTGAGATCCCCAACATCAATGAACCCAGCGGTCTGAAGCTCTACCAGGAACAGAGATACAACCTCAACGATGGTAGGTTGATATGACAGGGCAGTGAATAAGGTGCTAGATGAATAGAATAAATGTGGTATTGTCTATTTCATAAATCACACATGTTGGATATATGTTTCAAAATGACCAATTACATCAGAGAAATACTCTGTAACAATTCTAAATACAACTTTACCCCTTAAGCATTTGGTAATACTTTTTTCTTTGTATGAAGGATGGGTTTTATTTATTTATTTTTTTTTTTGGGGGGGGGGTTGAGCATGTTTTTTTTTACAGTCGTCTTTGTCAGGAGTATCGTAAAACGGTTGTAATATAATTATGTTCCTATGGGAACAGTGGAATAGATCAAGATGGACAGATGAATATATACAATATTGCCAAATATAAAAAGACAGATAAATGGATTCATTTATTGATCAATAGTCAGCGGTATATCTATTTAGTTAGTTGGGTAGATAGATGGATGGATAGATAAATAGATAGATAAATAGATGGATGAATAGATGGATAGATGGAATAGATCGAGGAGGCGCGATAGCTTAGTTGGACGAGCAGTGGTCTCGTAATCCGGCGACCCGGGTTCGAAACCAAAGAGATGCACTAGTGCCCTTTGTCAAGGCACTTTAATCCTCATTACTAGGTCTTCCGGAGAGGACCTAAAGCCGTCAGTCCTCTGGTTGCTTACTAACAAGCAGTTATGCTTTCTTAGCAGTCAATTAAAATAACCACCACTACACAGATAGATATATAGAAGAAAGGAATAAATAAAGGCGGGCTAATGAAAATTTGAAACATCAAGAGGGACAAAATAAAACGTTCATCGTTGAGCTTCGTTGTTCATTTTTCTCTTTACAGTTGTCAATCGTTGTGAGGACAGCCCATGCAGCCATATATGTTTCCTGATACCTGTCAGAGATGGTAGCACACGGACTAGAGGTTTCGCGTGTGGGTGCCCGGATGGTGACTCCTTCCAGGCAGGCAGCACAACAACGTGCATGAGCGGTGAGCTTAATGTTTCATACTCATACTGTTCTTCCTCCTCATCTTTCTTCTCCTTCTTTTTTTCTTCTTCTCCTCCTTCTTCTTTTTTCTTCTTCTTTTCTCCTCTTCTTCCTTTTCTTCTTCTTCCTTTTCTTCTTCCTTTTCTGTTTCTTAAGCTATTTCATCTTCTATTTTTCTCTCCCGCTTTTTCCAACTTTTTTTTTATCCCTCCTCTATTTCTTCCTTTCCCCCTTTTGCATCTACGGTATCTCTTTTTGTCTCCTGTGTGTCCCGTTTTCATTCTTAGTTTGTCTATTTATCTCCCTTAATGTTTTCCTTGGCTCTATTGGCTTCATTATTTATTGTCTCACTTTGTGTGTCTGATATTGTCTTAATATTCATTCGTTTCAAAGGTTCTATCAATACCAAACAATGTGCCTCTTGCGATTTGTCCCGTACATGTGTTGTCATTCTTCAATATAGCCTTCAATTTCACTTTCATGATTTGGGAGAAGTGTAGGAAGCATACTTTAAGAAAAAATATATACGTAATTCTGTAGAGGTGCAGAACAAAACAAGAATATTTACAACAGAATCAGTTGCCATACAATAGTTGATTGTTTTGAATGTCTTACAAACTTGATGGTTTTATTTTACAGCCACTGTTGAGCCACGACCTCTCCCTGAGCCGATCCCTAACTGCCCCTGTCTCAATGGAGGAGTGTGCCTGGATGATGGAACGTGCGAGTAAGTTCATTCTTTCTTTCTTTCTTTTTTTTCTCTCTCTCTCTCTCTCTTCTCTCTCTCTCTCTCTCTCTCTTTCTTCTTCTGCAAACAATAAATTGACAATAGTATTTCTAACAGAGGCCCGAATAAGCGAAATGAATTAAGTTTAAAAAGTTCAAGGAGAGGACTGATATGTACCAAAAATGTTTTTTAAGAAGAAATAAAGAGTAGTATTGGTATACATGTATGCTAAATTAATGCCTTCAAAACCTCTTCTTTTTTCTTTACTTTTGATTTCTCATACAATATTTTAATGTATTATTATTCTCATAGCAAATGAAGACTACTAATACACAATGAGAAGTAATATTTAATTTCACTTTGAACATTACACATGAAATATTTTGATATTGATTTTAACTGTACTCGCATGTAGCATGGATAACTTTTTTTTATTTTGTTGGTATTTCACCTTTTTTTTTTTAAATACACAAATTCTTAAAATTAATTTTGATGTGTTCGTCTTATAGGTGTAGAGATGGATGGACCGGAGAAAACTGTGCAGCTCAGGCATTGAAACAAGAGGGACTGAGTAAGTGTGACCATTACTTTTACTTTATGCTTATAGTCAGGGTCGTAGCTATGGGAAAGAGCATAGGGGCACATTCCTGGAACTAAATGGAAAAGAAAAGCAGAGAGAGAGGGAGAGAGAGAGGAGAAAAACGAGGAACATAAGCAGACACAGAATATTCAATGACCCCTCCCACATCCTCCCCTTTATTGATGGAAATAGATGGAAACGCATAAATATCAAGAAAAAGTATATTTTTGATATTTGTTTTGTAATTTGCAATTACACCACACCTTATAACAATATGACATATGTATTTCACTTGCCTTGTATTTAAACAGGTTCAGAACCACAATGAATTTACATATTATCACCGTGTTTGTTCCTGCGCTTTATTTCATTTTAAATTGTCAGATTGACAATAGCAACGACAATGATTTTTATTTCTTAAACAGCCCTTCCAGTGCATAAACACAATATGATTGAAACGAAACATAACTTTTAAGAGAATTAACAAAAACATGAAATTATCAAATATAACCTTTTGCCGCAAGCAACACACAAGTGTAGGCAAGAGTCAATGGACTATTTCTACTATTTTCATTAGTTTACAATGGAGCATTGCAAACAGGTTCCTGAAATAAATTTGATTTAAACTGACCTTTTTTGTTTTTTGTTTTGTTTTGTACTTGTAGATGCGGGAGCGACGGCCGGTATAGCAGTAGGTTGTGCAGTTGTGGTTCTTATCGTGGCAATAGTCGTCTTTGTTATTATCAGGAAAAGAACCGGGTAAGATAAGACATTTTCATATTTTGTTAGTGCCTGACTTTAATACAATTAAACTTTAATTCAACTTTATTCAAAAAATGTCCAATTTAAAAAAAATTGTATCACATAAAATTATGTAGGAAAGTCAGTCCATTAGATGTTTTATATTTGATTGATTGATGTTGTATAATTTTCTTTGTTTTCTATTCTTTTATTCTTTATAAATACAATAAAGCTATGATTATTGAATACACCGTATTTTGTGACATGATTACAGAGCAAGAGCGGTAGCAAATCAAGAGCAATTACTTTGATTATCAAAAGAGTAATGTGTTTTCTGAGTGATTTTGATATAGTTTTTATTATGAGTCATACCGTATGTTTATATTACCTTTTGATCTTCTGTAGAATCGTGAAAACACCAAAGAATGAGGGACACGTGACTTACAGGACAGGAACTAATGTCGAGCTACCTTTCCAGGAATATGTGAGTTCAACCATTATCCACTTTTTGTATATAAGTAAATTTTTAATTAAAAAAGGGAATTCTCATGCATACTCAACCTTTTCTACAATCCATCCTCTTGGTCTGTTTTTTTTAAAAACGTATATGTTTTTCTTATTTTTCCTTCCCTGCATGTCTGTATAGTTCATTGTTTCTATTCCCCACTCTCAATTTCTCTTTCTCCTGCTTTCTTCCTCTCCCCCTCTATGTATATCTCACTCCCCCTCTCACTTTCTCTTTCTACCCTCCTTCTCTCTCTCTCTCTCTCTCTCTCACTTTCTATTATTGTGTCTTCCGTTTGTTCTTATAAGTAATTCATTGCCCCAATGTTCATCTAGGTCGAATCATTGTTCTGACGTTATTCATAATTATGATAGATCATATCAAACAATTGAAAATGAAATTTATGTGTAGTTTGTACTAGCTGAAATCATACGCAAAAACACTGTCCATTGTCTTATTGATTTTGTTCTTCCTCATTATAATTATGCAGGAAACCCCTGACCAATCTTCATTTGAGAACCCTATCTTTGCCAACGGGAACGGCAACGCCGAGGAAAACATTTACATGAACGACGATGACCTTGCCGCCGAGGGCTACTACGACCCCAACACCGGGCTTGAGAAGCCTCCCCTAAACTCCGGGCCAGACGATGCCGTGTACCTCCCCGAGAAGATGGGGATACCAGAGGGTGGGATCGATGCCTATGCCATGCCTCCTCCACCGGACGACCTCCCCCCGCCTCCTCCTGAGTTTCAGATTGGAGGAGAGGGGATGAACGGGGATGCAAGGATGGTCCCGATGCCAGACATGGACCTGATGACCCCACCCACGTCTCCAACTTTTAGTCCTACCGAAGGGGAGGGGGAGCAAAACACGCTAGTCGTCTGTGATTATGAATGTTGATTAGATCTAATCTTGTCCAATATTGAGAGCCAGATAGATATTAAGTCCATAGACTCTTAATGAAGTGAACGTCCTTTTGATTCTCAACCAGGAATATGCCTGCAAAGACTTAACCAGTCATGGATTTGAACTGAACTATTACATACATCATATTTTTAGATAAATTATTCATATCCATCATTAAATGCACCTTTTTAAACATCTAGCTTCGAATTTGTAATATATTGCTTGTTATCCTGAATCATCCAAAAGTTATTGTATTTCAAAGATGATTCATGAATTATTCTAAATTTCCAAGTTCATTCTTCCGATAAATGCTAATATTTCCATGTTAATATATTTTTGACAGCACTAACTCTTCATTAAATGGTATACATTGTGGCCTTTACTATTCTATCTCTACATAGACCTTATATCATGAACAATCAATTAGTTCTGCAATGGCAATGAGAAGTCTCTTTGCATACATGTCAAGTTTTATCTTCAGACACGATTTCACCCCGAGTTGAATGTAGATGTATGTAATTCCGATGTATGGACATTCCGATGTACTTTCCCTCAATGTTATCATTCAGGTATGCATCTCGAATTCATCGAAATACTGCTACCAAAGACGTTTTAGAAATTGCTGATGATGCCATACATGCACTTTGTCTTGGATTTTATGTGTTTTATGCCCGTCTCAGCTGAAATCGTGCTTTTCAGCGAAAAACATTTTTATGAATTGATACAGAAGTTCTTCCATTTAATGTGATATTAGCTGTAATGAAAACGCGCACAAGAAAAATAGAAAAAGACGATAATCTTTATGAAAATGTCATGGTTTTGATTCTTGAATATTTTTACATTGATATTTTCAAATTCCTTTACATCATAAAATCTCTATTTTTCCTATTAAACAATAAGAAGTTAGAACGATCATTAGTTTATGTATGTATAGATGAAAATTTGAATTGTAGATGTGTGTGTTAGTTTATGTATCGTTGTGTCTATTTTAATGTAGTATACAAATCATTTAAGAATTCTATTTTTAAAAGATGATAATTACCTCTTTTGAAAGCAGGAAGGGCATTAAGTCTGTGTGAAAGCTATCAATTAATGCTCTTTTGGCTCTTGGTAGATGGTACCATCTTTGTCTGTCTGTATGTATGTCTGTTTGAATGTATGTATCTCGTATGTCTAGAAAACGGTAGCTATGCATACTGGTGAGCTATAACTTTGACACGAGCAATGGTCGATCTATTTGGTCAATTTGTTCCACCTTTAATTTCCAAACGGTGGCTGAAAAGGATTAGCCAATCTTTTGATATAGGCCTCTGCTCCAGCATCATAGCCATTAAGTCAGTATTATTGTAATTAAACATGTAAATGTTGATCACAACATGGACCAAATAATTTTGGAGAATTGTTCATTGCAATTTTGTTGTCGTAAATATTTCTGAAAAGAGTAAATTGATATGAATATGTACATAAATTTGGGGATGTGGAAATTTATCTTATATATTTTTAATGCAAATAACTAGTATCTGTATAAAAATGTATAATAAAGCTTATGATAGATATATCACTGTTATCATCATCATCATGTCAATTTTTATGACCAATACCAAAGAATTAAATGTCAGTTTTTTTTTTTTTTAATGGATGCAGGTCCAATAGTACCCTCATATATTTTGTGACATGTATAGCATTTGTGTGTGTTAGCCAATCTGAGTAATGCATCATGTGAAGCGATATCTTTTTTTATTAAAAAATCATGTAGAGACTTAAAAAAAGAAAATTTCAAACAGAACATAAGGAAGTATTGCGAGAATTGTACTTTTTATCATGAATGTTTTGAGAAACAATATATCTGATTGTATTTTCTTCGATGCAGACTTACAATATTATGTACAATTTTGATCTGTATCTACTTGATAATAATTACCAGACAAATTTGTATTCATGTTTTTTTTTTGTATATATCCGAATACGTCATATTTTTTAAATGATCAAATAAATTGTATACAAAAATCACTTGGAATGTTATGTCCCAATCATGGATTTCTTACTGAGTTGTTGGTGTTTGTAGAGAAACAGAGATATATGTGTACACTACAAGGTTTGTTGTAGAGTATCTTGTAAATTTGATGATAGTGATCAGTTGAAAAGATGTGATGCATGCATGAATTGGTGAGAGACAAAATGCAATATTCTTTATCAAAAATTACAATCATAATATTGTCGATGTGATTCAATATTTTCCAACAAGTCATTTTCGTAATGTGACAACATTTAATGAATACATCTTTGTGAAGTGCCTCGATATGAATCATTGCATTCACCTGTTACACATGTATGTGTTGCTAGGTAGGGCAAGCCATGTTTGTCCTACCTAATAATAATAATAAAACGTAATTTACGATTGAAACAGGTGAATTAGATAATTCATGTCCAGGCTCTTAACACAGACGTGTGCATTGAACTGGTTACATTACAGGCACATCACTTACAACTTCTATTCCACTTGAAACACAGAGAACTAGAGATTAATCAAATATGTGATTTTTAAGATTTTTTACTTTTTATTTATATTATTATCAACAGTTTTTCTCTCCCCTTCATTCTCTTTCCACATATACTCAGTGGCAACCATTACACAGGCATCATATGTCGCATACAATATTACAGGTGCCCAAATATAAATCTATTCTTAAATACTATTTTCATTCTTCCATTTTGGACTGAAACAAATAAAAATACGAGCATTATTCAATAAGCATGTCAATGGTGTGCATTTTACAAATAAAATCTGCTAAGAATTAAACTACATTTTTATCTACAAGTTCAAATGGTAAGAAATGGTGATATCTGTAATTTCCTAGTTGAACTCAATATTTAAGAGGTAACTTTAAAATGTCTTAAAACGTGAAATACACTAATTTAAAAGAAGTTTTTTGAAAATTGAAGTCTTATTTGTTGCATCATACAGTTATATCAATGTCATAACATTCAAACAATTTTGATACATAAATGGATCTGTATAAATTACACTACAGGTTGATTGCATGCAATGTGGTCTGTACGGCATGACTTTTCCCCCATATATTTCATCCAAAATGTAAAATGTTGAAATCACGATAGCATGTTTGTATTACCACAGAGAAATATTATTTGATGACCATATCAAGAGACTTTCATTCTTGAAAGGGGGAAAGGGTCATATGTCACACTTTGCACATAATTGCCCTACATCATCTTTTTCCTCATACAAATATTAATCTTTTATAAAGAAATAAATCCTTGATTAGATCTGCAAGCCAAACAGTATTATAGGATATCTATTTGAATAGTTATAACTCTTGACACGCACAATTCCATTATTCATACAGCATCGCATGTACTGTATTGATACAAAGATAATTTGATTAGATGAAGTATTGTACAAATATCACACACTTCAGACATATCGATAATGTATACATCTCCAATGATTTACTGGGTTACAAATAACTTTCTAAAAAGTGTATTAAGTGACAAACACAACTGTATGTGTTAAGAGATCATAGCAATCATGTAATAACTGCTCAAGTCAAACCAAAAAGGACTACCTTGTAATGAGAGTAAAACAAGCATGAAATGTAATATATTTAGATGTTCAAATTTGCACATTACACTGGGTAATTCCATGTGAAGTAGACATAATTTTTTTTGACATGACAAGAAAGAAGTTTAAATATATTTAGAGAAGATTTCTTGAAAATCCTACTATAAATAGAAAATATTGAAAATATCAACCATATTTCTTCCACGCTGGTATATGGGGGTTACAAGTTGCACACTTTACTTACTGTTTTCTTTTATTTCAATTTCAAATTTGAACTTGCAATGATGAAAAGCAGACTCTGGCAATGCCTTTTTTTAAAGCTGAACTTAAGCCTGGTTTAATGTTCCCTTTCTTATCGGGATATGAATATTTCAATTTTTTTTTTCCTAACAAGGTAGATTTGTAAGCAAAATGTTCAAAACACATATAGTTGTCAGTGTGAGAAAAAGTAGTATATGATATGCATGCGCTTGCAGTTTAAACGTCTTTCATGATATTTTTGCTACATCACATCTCAACATCACTGCCAGTACTTCTATGGCATTACCAGGTTAAGTAGTTCAATAAATATCCGGCCGTACACTGGAAGAGTACTGTGTATCTGACAAATCTTTCACACAGAATTTCAAATGATACAGACATCTGAGACACAGAGTGTAGATTCATAAGTACATTCTCATATTTCATGCGGTAAAATATGTACATAATGTTTCACAATGATTTGCACAGCACAGAAACTATATCACACTCAAGAGCTCTTCTTGTAGTTCATGACAAATAGTGCAGAGATATTGTGTTTGGATTTTATAGTGAAAATTCATTACCATTGATAGTTCATCATTGCTAGTCTATTAACTGCTATTTGTATTGAAATATGCAGTCTTATCATCATTGTTCTACTTATCTAATCATCATAATAAGCTAATTATTGGAGAAGACTTTAAATCTCAATCCTGACAATAAGTAGAACACAAATAAGCTAAGAATTAATATCTTTTGAAATCATCATTATTGTTTAAAAAACATTGTTATCATAACTGCGCTCATTTTGCCAAAAAA
Source organism: Strongylocentrotus droebachiensis (assembly GCA_035222895.1). Lineage (NCBI taxonomy): Eukaryota > Metazoa > Echinodermata > Echinoidea > Camarodonta > Strongylocentrotidae > Strongylocentrotus > Strongylocentrotus droebachiensis. The sequence continues at coordinate 60,842 of JAVYIG010001256.1, read as the reverse complement.
ATCATAGTGCAAAAAATTGCCCACATCCAAAATACAAAAATAATTTAGTAAATTACAATCTTGCATAATTCTTACCGTCAATGATGTCGGATGTACATAAATTACACACAAGCTAGATACACATGCATCATGAATTAAACCAACAAAAATTAAACAGATGGTAAAAAAAAGTCCTGATTAAAGATAATGTCATTGATGAGAACACAAATTAAAATAAAAAATAAACTGTATCAGTTATTTGTTTGTATTACATTGTTCCAAAGATTATAAACAGTTGCTAGGTACCGATAAAGAGTAATTTAGCTTTGATTTATACAAAGTTTACAAACAAAAATAATGGAGATTCCTAAGTTTACCTGAGTTATTTGTCAAATCTTAGCAAACAAACAATACTGATTTTCTCAAGCTCACATTTGAAGGAGGTATTTGCAACGATTCACCAGAGAATCTAGAGATTCACTATCTTTGATGTTTTTATTTCTTCAAAAACAATGACATTACCTTTAAAGTAGATAAAGGGTTAGGAGCAACAAAATTCTAGAGATTGGATGAAATAGTACTTGCGAGAAAGTGGTCACTAACATGACATGCATACCAACAAGACAACACTAATCTATGTAGCAGTACTTGGTACCTTACCATCAGATTTCCTTGAATAAAATAGTTTACATGACATAATAGTACACATTTTCTTGATCACAATGCAAGTACATGTATCAGAAGAACACTGCTGCCGCAAGCCCTTTTAGAAAAAATCACAAACTTACAATTTCCAAGCTCTTGCGTAAGCTACAGAGTTGCGATTGTCACCCATTTCAACTTAAGTTGAAATAGATTTGAATTAAATTGCAACTCTGTGTAAGACAGGGCCCTATAGTTATAATGTATAGGTGGATGCTGAAGATTTTGATGAGCCAATACTAATGACGTAAATGAACATTTCCAGAGAAAAAAATAGCTATCGACAACATATCAATATCAGGGAAGAGAGAGAGGAAAAAAAGCTATTTGACAAGGCATTGAAACAAGGCAGATGATATGAAAATACACCACAATGATACGTCCACAAAACAGCCATCTGTTATAAAGGCTCAAGGGGGTTAATTCATCAATCCAACATTGTTTCTCAAACTTCCATATCGCATTTTCCCCCCTCCATTCCACTAACAAGAAAAAATGACCTTGTATCTATTTTGACAATGTACTACTGTTCACTTGGCTGCACAGATTTGCCTCTAACCTTTAATACTTTTAAAATCTTCATTTCAACTGCTACCCAATTGGCAAATCTTGAAGCTACAGTATCTTTGAATCCTTCCCCCCTTTCATTTCAATCATTTTGTCTGTACAATGACATGCAAATGTTCAAAATAATAAAGAAAAGCACATCCAGCAACCAAGTTTCAACATGCGTAAAAATCAATGGCCATAAACAAAAAAAGTACTCTCAAAGACGAGAAAAATATACACAACGTTCACAATGGTTCAGTGAGTTGTTTCAAGAACATGGGCAGAGTTGACACTCATTACCTGTAGCAATTTTACAAACTGATTCTTAAACGAATCAACTGAATAAAAAACAATTGCTTTCATCTGGTAGCATAATAAGGCAAATACATTGAAAGAAACCCAATTTCAGTATAAAAAAAATGTTGTTCTCATGCATCTGAAAAAGAAACACAAATCAAATAAAAACAAGTTATATTAAAACATAATCTGCTGTACATGTATTGCACTATCAAACTTTAAAATATAAGGGAATTTTAAATACACAAGGAAGGATTCGTTAAAATACCGGGTGGCTAGAGTTCTCTACATGAAATATCAATTCAATTAGGTACAGGTAAATTCACAAACCACACAAGAAAGAGAAATGATAGAGAATTCCTTTTGAAATTCTGAGGAAGACATTACTGGCAATTAGAAGAATAACAGTATATGCTGACTCGAACACAAGAATCTAAAACTTGAGCAGAGCCATAGCTTTTTTGAAGTAGTGGGTCACTTCGCTGAGTTTCACACTGATTTTTGTTTTAAACCACATATATATCTTGGTCATCTAATTCTTGAGCAGTTTCTTTTGATTTCCTTTGTTCTGAGAGGCTCAACAGGAACCCATGTTAAACATCTATTGTATTCAAACTATGGATTGAAGAAGATAAAATTACTGGTACCTGTAATAGCTCATCATTACAAAGTACTGTAAATTAATAACAAGGACCGAATAAAAAAATTAAAAATATTTCACTGTTAAGAAAATAACTGGATTTATCTTTCAATGTTTTGCAAACTCATGGAAAATAAAAGGAAAACAAGCAAAAAAAAATTGTTTAAATAGCTGCACTGCGGTCTTCTTCTTTCTTCTCCATCATATAACTTGGAGTAGCATTAAGTATTTCATTGCTATACATGCCAAGCAATAAAACATAAGAAATAAATTAAATTTCAGCCAAGCGTAGAAATTGACACATCAACTTGTACAGAGCAAATTAGTCATTATCAATGAATCTATAGCGATGAGATATTACATATGGTGAGAGGCATGGAGATATAGAAATATAAGCGAGAGTGTACCCATTACTTTTCAAATGTATAATCAAACGACTCAATATTCCCAGAAAAAGTATAATACCTATTGCATGATAACGTTTTAGTGTTCTACTCGGCACATTTCTGATTTGTTATTTTATTTCATTGATGGGCTACTCTAGGGAGGCAGCCAGCAAGCTGAAGATCTCCCGAAGCACCCTGGGATGTTTGGGTCTGCTTCCTATCTCTGTATCAACTTCAGTTTTAGACGAACCATGTCATTGAGATTATTCTGAAATCCACAGATGAAGCGAGCCACTTCATCATTTGACGAATCAAGAACGATAATACACAATTGGTCTTAGCTCAAACTATTTCCTATTCTTGGTCTAATTTGTATTTCCAATGCTATAGCTTCTTCATCGCTACTTTAGTCTTGGTCTTTGTGATGATGGTCTTAGCCTTAGGACTGTCCATTAGGCCCAGGACTGCGCCTAGTCCAGAGGGTTCGAGAGCATGTCCTAGACCAGCTGTGGTGGTCTCACAGGATGTGGTGGTCGCAGCGATAGGTCTGCTAGATGCTAGGACTGACATTGGGCTAGCTAGGACCCTAGATTGGCCGAGGACTGGAGGGAACGAGGAACCGGGCGACATTAGTCCCCCGGGAAATAGACTTGGTGTGCCTGATAGGTGTGAACTACCAAGGGTAGTTGCACCCGATGACAAGGAAGTTGTCGGAGCACCTGGCAAAGTTCCATAAGGTGAAGGCATGCTGCCTGCTGATGCTACTCCGCTACCTACCGACCCGTTACTGAACGATGACATTCTTGGAGCGCTACTTAAAGACATCACCATGCCACCCAGACCCATAGACGACCCTCCTGGTACACCAATCATAGGTGACATTCTGGGGGTAGAACTTGAAGACATCATCATTTCGTTTAAGCCAACATTCATGGGTGGCCTTGATCCACCAATCATCGATGACATTCTGGGGGTAGAACTTGAAGACATTAAGCCAACGTTCATTGGTAGCCTTCCTGCGCTTCCGGGAGTGGCACTTGACGACATTTCATTCAGGCCAGCATTTGCTGATGGCACTCCTGCTCCAGTTGTGAATGAGGACATTCGAGGTGTTGCAGAGGTGCTGGAAGACAACAACATCCCACCAAGCTCCACTGTCGACCTAGGAATACTGACAGCCATAGAGGGGGCAATCATCACTGCATTTGTTGTTGCATTCAGGCCGGCATTTGCTGATGGCACTCCTGATCCACTTGTGAATGAAGACATTCGAGGTGTGGCAGAGGTGCTGGAAGACAACATCATCCCACTTAACCCCACCGTCGTCCTAGGAATACTGACAGCCCTAGAGGGTGCGATCATCACCGCATTTGTCACTGCAGACATTTGACGCTGCATCAATGCTTTGTGCGCTGCCTTCTCTGCTCTGATGCACTTGACCTTCTCCATGAGCCGAGCTTTGGTGTCAGGATCAAGGATCTTGATCCCGCTGCTGATGGAGCCGATCGGGGATGCATTCCTAGAGAAGATCTGACCAGACACCTTGTGGACACCCGACGGAGCTTCTACATCCAGCTCGGCTTTCTTCTCAGAGTTAGGGCTGGTGGATAGGAGGTTTAGACCGGTGGTTGAGCGCTTGGACTTGGCACCACCTACCACTCCGGTCTGGCTGGCCTTGAGGCGGACGGCTGAACCGGCTGTGACCTGAGGGGTCGCCAGGACTGAAGCGAGACCAAGAGAGGCACCGGGTGGAGGGTCATAGACACCGGGGAAAGCCTGCTGCTGGAGGTCAATGGTCATCCTGGTACCATGAGGATTGCTGCACAAAAAACAATATCATTAACAGTCAAATACATTCAAATCAACTTATTTCAGGTACGGTAAACAAATTCGAAGTTACTAAGCAATTTGGAGATTCTTGATTGAAGGTAGTCTGTCCCTTTTGCAGGCTGAAAATATAAATTATGTAAATCCTATGGTAAACGAAATAATACCAACTAAAACTCCTATTAAAAGATTAGAACTGGTAACTGCCTCTACGTGAAATTATATAGACCGTTAGGAATTTTCAGAACACATTGCAAAAATATGCTTAGAAGGTAGTCAAACATACATCACGTTGTTCCAATACTTTATTCTCATGAACAGGCCATTTGATGAACACGTAATACAAGATCGTGTACTGCATTGCCACGCTTCACTTTTTGAAAATAAAGCCATTTAATAATATTAATAATAATAGTGGGTTCTTGTATAGCTCTCATGTCTGTCATACGTATCACACCTTCTACAATGTAAGTTTTACTCGTAGCATTCAATCTATACGAAAGAGTTCTTACCGAGAGGTCATGAAGGTGTCGCCCGTCTGCCCGAACCTGCTGGTGGTGTAGGTAAATGTGCTGCTGGTGTGAGCAAAGCCTTTACTGGGGTAAGTACCACCTGAAATACGAGAGGAAATACTCACTGTAAACAAACCATTCAGAAATCCATCACTTTTAAGAGCATTATTCTGAATTATTTCAAACATCAGGGCCCCACCTTATAAAGAGGTGATATTAATTGCAACTTATTTCCGATTGAATGGAGGACTTGTGATTGAATTAGATCAACCGCAGCTCTTTATAAGACAGGATCCAGTTCTGCTATTTTATACATTCCATATCAATTAGAAAAGGTATTCCAATATGGCATGAGATAAGTTTAGCTCCATGTGTTGTGTCCCCGTGAATAAGTCACCGGACTATGAACCACATGGTAGAGGGTTCACATACCTGCTACAGTCTACACTATCATCTTTTGATAAGATATTAATATATACTTGCTACTCTCAACCCTGGTGAAGTCAAGCAGCACTCTTAAAAATCTCATTGATTGATGTTGGTGTTATTGTTGTTGTTGTTGTTGGTGGTGGTGGTGGTGGTGGTGGTGGTGGTGGTGGTGGTGGTGGAGGTGCTGTTGTCGTTGTTAATATCGTTATCATCTATTTCATAGAATTTATGATTTTCACATTTCACATTCTTGAATGCATGAATCCTGATGATGGAAGCACAACTATTCTTAGAAATATCTATGAACCAGTCTTCTTCTGAACTTACTCTGGACGCAGCCGTCATCCTCGATCTCATCCAAGTAATTGTCCCGCCTGGTATCGATCTCCCTGAAGTCCTTGACCACCACACCTGGCCTGGAGTCTAACATGCTGGCAATGTGAGGGGTGGCAAGATGCTGCCAGTGATGAAGGGCCATGGAACCTGGTCAACAAATACAGTGAAAGATAGTATGAGACATTGAGTGAGAATATGTATGAGACATTGCAAGGGCTCACTGGTAGAGCAGTGGTTTCATAACCGAGAGGTCCTGGGTTCGAAACCAAATCAATGCACTCGTGCCCTTTGGTAAGGCATTTATCCTTCTTATCAAGTCCCTCAGAGAGGACTTCAAGCTGTTGGTCCCCTGGTTGCTTACTTACAAACATATACATGCTTTTTTAGCTGTCAGGTAAACAATAATCAACCCTCAATAATCGATAAGGGACAGGGAGAGGGTGGGAGGGTGAAAGTGAGGGGAGTTATGGAAAGAGAGGAGAGAGAGAGAGAAAGGAGAAGAAAGGCAGTTCATGAGAGGGTGAAAGATATTAGTATAATAATTGAACAATACAGCTTCAAAGATTATTGCTCCATAGTTGATTTCTGAACATAACCAGAGAGGGCTAAAACACATCCAAATCTATCTTCAAACTCAATCTTAACCTTTATCATTGACAAAATAACAAAGCCAGTAGAGCCAATGTCATGCACATATAATGCCATATAAGTATCCAAAACTAAGTATGTTGTGTATATATTCTGTCATGACTTCACACAGTCAAATGTAACTGTGTTTACATAGAGGTCAAAGCAATAACAGAAACAAAACGAAAAGAAATATTGTGATGGCGCTCACCTTCCATTGGTTTGACAATCTGCAGTTTCTCAGGCATATACGCCCTGAATGACTGGCCTCCTCCTCCTCCTCCTCCTCCCATCGGTACCGTCGAGATGCCGGAGATCCCGGACAGTCCCGACAGCATACTATCTGGACTAGGACAGGTCGGTGAGTTGATGTGGAGCTCAGCGTAGTCCCGCTCGGCAGTCTCATTCTCTCGTCTGAGCTTGAGACGTCTGAGAGCGGTCTCAAGGTCGTTGGAACCTGGGATGTTAGAGACTGGAGGATGCAGACCAGATCTAGGGAGGGGAAACAATCAACCATTAACTCTTGTTTATACCAATATTAACTCTTCTTTCCACGGCTATTAACTCTTCTTTACACCACTATCAACTCTTCTTTACACCACTATCAACTATTCTCTGTCCCACTATTTAAGCGCCAAGGCTGGTATTTAAATATGTGAAGTAAGTCAACATTTCACGTCGCATTTGGCTTGACTTATTAGTTAAGTGGCTGAAGATGTATCACTTTAGCCCATATGCAAAGCTAATATGACATCATATACCTTGGTCTTGTTGTCTCAGCCTATGCTATCAGATTGAAAGCAGTATATCACACTGTGCTAGTACACAGCACACTTATCATAACCTATTGAAAACTAAAAACACACTTTACAGCTAAAAGATACAAATGAATACTTATATTGACTTATAAGTTGCTCATGCCTGGGCATATAGAGGGCAGCCCACAGACATTCGCACAGGAGCGTAATACCCGATGACTCAGTGTTCTGCAGTGCTCGCAAAGTTGCCTACTTCATGAACGACTATATACCCACGCATGAACATCTTTAATATTGTATCAAAGCCAAAAACTAAGTAAACACCGATATTCTGCATTTTCTACATAGCGTTATTCTTTGACTCTTACAACAAAAGGACTATGTACTTGAACACAATATAGTCAAACCTGTCTACAGCGACCGCCCAAGGGAAACACAAAAAGTGGTCCTTGTAGACAGGTTCCTTTAGTACATTATTCAATGAGAAACTATTTTCAAGGGAAACAAAAAATGTGGTCTTTGTGATCCTTGTAAACAGGTGGTCACTAAAGCAGGTTTGACTGTATACACCAATATTCTGCATTTTCTACACAGCTTTATTCTTGGACTCTTACAACAAAAGTACTACGTATTTGAACACAATACAGTCAAACCTGTCTATAGCGCCCAAGGGACCACAAAAGTGGCATTTGTAGATAGGTGGTCACTAAAGCAGGTTTGACTGTACTTCTTTCTACCTACCCTAGAGAGCTGTTGATACTCTCGCTATCGCCTTCGTACATCTCACTCCTGGGTGAGCCTACGAGAGAGACGACAGAGCTGGACGGAGAGACTGGACGGCTGTAGAAATCACTGCTATAACCAGAGCCAGGACTGTTATGACTTCTCTTGTTCACCACCTTCACCGTCTTCATTACATTCTTGTTGTATTCCCTGAAACAGAAGATGGGAAGGAAAACGAATAGATTAGAATCTCATTAAAGGCATTGTTTAACAACGTTAAATCTGAGATGTATGGCCCTACGTGTTATCAGTGTCTGTGATATGGTGTAATATTGAAGCCCTAAACTTTGCGCTGCAAAACGATCATGAAGTGCCTCAGAAAGTAAAAATCTTTGAGTGACCGGTTTTACCATACCGGTACACATTTTCCCCAATAGACTGTAGTGTTATGAAAACCGTTTGGCAAACGCAAAATGTGATTTCGATTTTCAATCATGAATATCTTGATAATCAGAAAGGAGATCGGCTTGTAAAAGTCATGGGGTTCCTGGCTGAACTAAAGGTTTATAATTATCATTGCAGCATGAGCTAAATCAAGGTGTTTTTTTAAAGGATCTAAGACAAAGTTACCGAATCCCTTTAAATCTGTATCACTGACTCTTCTTCAGATAAAGTACAATATGAATCATCTTAAAAAGATATGCATGACTTATTAAGGACAGGAATCTCTTTAGAGCTAACTTGATCATTAATTATCCTCAAATTGGCAACACTTGTAGATCTTTCTTTTTGCTCAACTTGAAATTTCAAATTGGGAGGGGGAGATTTTGTTTGATTTCCTTTTTTTTTCTACATTAATCTAAAAGGGCACATCTTGGATGGAAAAAAAGTTATGAGCCAATTGATACAACATGCTATTGTTAACAAATGATGTAATCTACTCTGAAGAACTGTTTTTTGATCTGTACAATATGCCCTCAAGAGTTATGGATGTTTCCTTAAATCATGAATATATCCCGTGCATACCTTTTGCCTTTCTTGGAGAGATGTGGGTCTTTCTCTAACCGTTGCTCTACACAGTCCACCAGCTCAGCTGCTAAGGAATCCTGTCATTGAAAAAAGACAAATAAATGTTTTTCTTATTATTAAAAGAGACCAAGAAACAAAAAAAGTCATATGATAAGAACATATGGAAGCAGTCCTCAAAACCTTAAAAAAAACTGTCATCAAAGAGTTTGGTTTAATAAGGATGACAGAGTGTAAGGGGAGACAAAGATTTCATATCAATGCCCATGTGGAAGGTGTCTCGGGGTAAGCTTCCACAGGCATGTGTGAACATACATGTACAGATGAATCAAGTAAGTTATCCACAAGAAGCTTTCTGTTAGTTTAGAGAGTTATTTTGATTTTCAAATTTGCAATATCTTGACTGAACTCATATTTGAAGCTGATTATTTGAGTATGATACTATGGAATGGGACCCCAAATATAAAGAGCAAAATAAATGTTGGGATTTTTGCCCTTCAAGAAAAAAAAATTAATTTCATAATGTCTGCTATCAAGAAATCATGTAGGACATTTAATCACACAATAATAATTATACCTGTAACAGTTTTTCTCCTTCTTTTCTTCCTCGTGTTTTCCCTAAAAGATTTGCTTCTAAATCTCTGTTGAGAGGCATTTGGTTAAGTGATATATACTTTCTTAGACTTTGTTTGTTGATATTACTTTATGTCCATGGCAAACGTCCAATATTTGTTAAGACCTAATCTACTTCATTTTTGAAGTGTTTACATAGATATGAAATATGAGAAGAAACTGAAACATGATTTATCTTTAAGAGCAAAACATGGCGCCATGTGCCTGGGGGAAGGGTGGGAACATGACTTTGAACATCCTCTCTTCATTTTTTTCATTTGTTATTCTTTTGGTTTTGGTTTTGGTTTTTAAAGGACAGATGGATTAATACCCAGGATATAATATGAGAAAATATAATCTATCAATGAGAAATTTTCAAAAGAAGTAGTCAGAATAAAATAAAAACTTTAAAATGTGAATTTCTTGAAATGTACAAAGAATGACCGTACACCTGTGCATTAGACAATGATATAGTCTGTTCAGAGCCAGAAAGACAAGGCCCGGCCGATTTCACAAAGGAGGTTTAAATTTAGTCAATGGTTTAAACCCTCATTTACATACCCCATGGTTTCAAAGTAGCGCAAATTAAGAGTACCTTGCCTTGCACGTGTCCAATTTTGGACCTCTAAATGTGTCACTCTTAGTTTGGGCTAATTTTAAACCATGGGTCATGTAAATGAAGATTTAAACCATGGGTTAAATTTAAACCTCCTTTGTGATTTCTGGGCCATTAAGTCTGTATAAAAGTATACAAGCTAACGCCTTTCTGGATATCAAACATTACTTGCTCTCCTTTTCTGACTGTAAATTTCAGAGTGATACAGTTCCTCATTATGTACCGACAGTCACGGATGCGACTGCTGACAAAATGGCTTTATTACTTTGGATAAGCCATAAAGGAATGGTATCGTACTATTTTATTGCGTATGTTTAATGACTTAATGACAACAGTACATATCATTAAAATATGAGCACTGGTGACATAGCGACATACTTCCTTTTTTTCCTTCCTTTATGTTCTAAAATCTTGGAAAATATATCTGCACATGGGTACAAAATCATTCACTTACACTGCATGAAGTTTATACGATGATGGCTATTCCGAATTTGTTAAATGAGTTGCAACTTCAATGTTGATAATAACTTATATCAGACATTTATATAGCGCACATATCCACCATGCAAGGTGCTCAAGGCGCTCCAATATTGCCCGGCTCTGCTAGGCTGCCATTTTCGGCGCTCACAGCATTCACAGTCTGATGACTTATCCACTAGACCACAACACCTCTACAGGTTGAATCCCATTGATCTGTTGAAGGTTTTAGATTACCTTACACTTTTCTATCTCCTAGATTAGTCAACTTTTGAAGTAAGTTTGAAAAGATGTTCCATAAACTTACTAATTCAGCAAAATATATGTGCAGCTGTTTAATAAATTTCAACTTTGGTTGATACAGACAAGGGCAAGGTAAAGAACTTCACATCACCTTTCTGAAGTAGATACACCCTCCATCTTCAAGTGTGCTTAAATAGATACAAAGGCAACTACCCATGGCCATAATACCTATTTGCACTACGCTAATGTGATGCACAACCCTACAAGTACTGTGCATTATTCTGAGAGAACCATGTACAGTAAAAGCAAATACAAATGAAACATTCTGTTGGAGCCTATGGAAACATGACTACACACTAGAGATTAACTATGAGTGCGTTATTGTTTAAGAAAGAAAGTCACGTCCAACTATATCAATATCCAAGGTACATGTAGATTGGATATTCAAGATAAGACTTAGCTTTATCAAGTTCCTCAAGATAATTATCGCTATGACCTAAAAATCAATGGTCATTACGTGTGACTTGGTAAGTCTTCCATTTTTTATTTCATTTTTAATGAAACTGCTACACATGTAGAAATGTTGAAAGCATATATTGCAGAGATCAAAATAATACCAACCATTTTCAGGTCCTTCAATTTCAATGTTCTTAAGAAGATGTGTCATGATCTTCCTTTTTCATGAGGGCATACAAAATATTATGTTGGTGAGGTTTTATTGAAAATGCACTCTATAAAATACCTTCCCACTCTGGTGCTTTAAAGCCTGTCTGCACTAGTTTGGCCAAGAGGGATTAGACCTCCCAGCGTGATCACTGACAGGTGGTTAGCTCATCAACTCAGCTCTTAATTAACATACAGTGTAAGAAAAAGGGGTACATGGAGGACCAACAGACACTGCTTAGGCATTGTTTGCTATATAGAGGGAGCAAGTAGCTACAAGTAGTGCAATTGGGCTTTAAAGGAAAAGTTCGCCAAAACTGATTTATCTTTCTCTTGTCAATATTGGTTCAACATAAAAATTTCCCATTATCATTCGCTACCATCAAAATATTGACATTTCTTGCGACATACTAGGCAAACATTCTTACAGTATCTTTTGTAGCTCTACATAAAATCTATCAAGTTAATATTCTACATCAAATCATATCGCAAATTATCAGATATTTTTGGAACATAGTCCATTAAATGATATTGACGATCAAACATGATAAGATAATTTATGATGGCATGTCTTCAATTCAGACATTAAGAATATTACCCAGACGCACTAAATTTGTTAATGTGTCATTAAGAATTTAAGTGTTATAGAGACGCATCCATAAAACAGTTTATTGAGATATGTTAGCTTTTTGTTATTTAGTGTCACGCCCAAACTCTGGAACAACCCCGTCCCCTCCTCCTAATGTCATCATTGAAAATGATCTTAAGACTCAACACTTCTGGAAACCTGTTCATAGTCAATTGCAATCTATGATCTTTAACATTCCAAACCCAAATTTCAGGAACTGTTGGAATTTTTCTTTAGTTCCAAACCTGGGGCCCCCATCCAAACATCAATACTCTAGCCACAGAGCTAACGTATTTCAATAGAAATGCCACTTTTTGGATAATTACAATAACATTGGGTTCTTGTATAGCCCTCGTATCTGTCAGACTTGACACTCAAGGCGCTCCCGATTATTACCCTGGCTTTAGGACGGCTGCCATCACAGCGCTCTAGCATTTCAAGGAATTAATTCCTGGATGGATGGGGGTGGGGGGGGGGGGGGAGGGTACACACATGTACCTACACAATACAGGCCTACGTGATGTTAAAAATAGACAGAGAGGGGTAACTTACAGTGAGGAAGACAGCTTTAGGGTTGAGATAGGTGCCAAAGCCAATGCTGCAATGGGACATAAACTTGTCACTAGATCTCTCTGATATCTATTTCGTGTTTGAATGCCTTCTTCTTCTTCATTTCTTTTTTGAGAGTGGGATGAGGGAGGGGGTGTTATGCCCACCCCCTTGAGGGTAAGGGCACATGAGAAAGGGGTAACTTACGCCAGGGAAGACTGGTAGTGGATTCAGATAGGTGCCAAATCCGATACCGCCGTGGGACATAGAACTGCGGTTAGATCTCTCTGATATCTAGCTTGTGCATTTCTGGTTTGAAAGCCTTCTTATTCTTCATTCTTTACTGTTTTTGAGAGTGAGATGAGGGGGGTTTCGCACACCCCTTGAAGGTAAGGGCACATAAGAGAGGGGTAACTTACTGCAGGGAAGACTGGTAGTGGGTTTAGATAGGTGACAAAGCCAATGCTGCAATGGGACATAAATTTTTCACTAGATCTCTCTGATATCTAGCTTGTGCATTTCTGTTTGAATGCCTTCTTCTTCTTTTCTTTTTTGACAGCAAGAGGGGGGGGGGGGGTTTGCACATCCCTAGAGGGTAAGGGCACATGAGAAAGGAGTAACTTACAGCAGGGAAGACCGGTAGTGGGTTCAGATAGGTGCCGAAGCCGATACCACCGTGGGACATAGAACTGCGGTTAGATCTCTTCGCTGTTTCCTGCGCTTCTTGGAACATGGTGTAAACTTCCTCATACTTCTCTTTTGTCTCAATCAACTGAAAGAGAAAAATCGTAATAATGGACAGTTTGAAAAAACAGTTCGAAACAACCCGTAAGAAAATTAATGGAGAGTAGTAGAAAAATATATCATATGCAGAAATAATAACTTAATTCTGTGCAGCTCTCATGATCTGAAAACTAGCTTTTCAAAATCAATAATTTAGAAATGAGATGAAGAAAAAAAAATTAAGAGTAAAGTAACATTGTCCCTCTCAGTTCAGACTACAAGACAAATGCAATATTGCATGCAAATTAAGTCCAGGATTTTCTTACTAGAAAGCTCACAAATAAATTAAATTTCTCACTCCTTATTGGATCTTCTCCAATTTTCACTGACATGTCTCGCTTATTTTGAAGAAAAACCCAACTTGTTTTCTTTTCTAAAACCTACTTGATGCCACTGTTGACATCTCCTTTTAATGTATGATGATGATCTAACATATGATCCAGTAACTCGTGCTCCATTGTTATTGCTCGGGCTTTTTTAAAACCAAGTTTATAGATTAGGGTTAGGGTCGCAATGGGCCTGTCATTTAGTTTAGTTTAGTTTAGATTAGGGATAGTGTCACGTCCAGGGCTAAAGGTAAAAACTGACAAGTAGGAACTGACAGTGTAGCAATTGTTGGCATAGTATGTATCGTACGATCTGTTGAACCAAAAACAAAAAAAATTAATCAAAAGCTTGACAAGGCCTTTCTTACATCTTTGACTAGATCTTGCTGTGCATCTTTGGAAGCTGTAAGATGCCGGCTCATCTCCTCATTCTCAACGGAAAGCTGAAAGAAAGTAAAGACAGAATAATAATCAGAGTTGATATTCAGACCAAGAGGTTAAGGCTGGATTAATACTCAAATATTAGTATTTACCTTGTTTGGTGGCTCAGAATAAATACATGTACTAAGCCAATATCAGTACTCACTTATAATTGTAATCCATTTAATGTATTTCACCCTAAGTTAAAGAAACCATGTTTGCAGATTTAAGTCTGGCAGTGGCTACTGTAAAAACTGTACAAATGAATTAAAAATATTTCCTACCTTTTCATGTAACAAAAAGTTATACATTTAAATAAAAATGCAGCTGATATAAATTCTGATGCAATCCAAATTAGAGATGTTGCTTCTAATACACAATGAACAGTCTCCCTCAAATAATTTAGAAATGAACGACTATTGCCACTTTCAAAATGAAAGTTTAAGACTCTCCAATCTCAAAATCATATTGTTGTTATGATCACTCTTCATAAAGCTTCATATAATTGATATATTGAACTGAAGAGCCATTTCGGTGAAACAACAATTTGCTGACACCAGGTTAATAGAGGTCACTCACCTTTTTGACCTTTTGCTGGAGGTCAACAAGTTGGGCCAAGAGATAGGTGATCTCTTCCTGTTGCCTCATGTTCTCCTCAAACCTTTTACTCAGCTCCTCCGTCAGAATCTCACAAGTCCCACGTGCATCCCCTGAACAAAGAGAGAAAGGCAGAAATGTAAATTAGAGAGCACTATTAAACAATGATTTCTTTTGAAATGTATAAGAGACAAGATTATTGGCACTTCAAACATGTCAGACACACAAATATGGAGGAAGACAAGCTTTTGATATATATTTCAGTGAAATTTGGGAGTAACAATTTTGAGTTTTCTAGCATGAAAATCTAAATATCCAATTAACAAGTGCCCTTAATATAACATTCCAAAATCTCAACTACCCCTATAACCTAAAAATATCCCTCAATAATAACAATAACAAGAAGATGTTGTTGTTGTTGTTGTTGCGATTAATGGCGTTTCCATCGTCATTCAATGATTTAGTCATTCGATGATATAGCGCAGCTTTTATACAAAATATATTCAGCTGCGCTGGTTCAGAGCTCCTTTTTTAAAACTAAATTCTACAAAATAGAATCTCTCAATTGAACCAATATGTTTTTAATTTGGATTTGAAGACATTGAGAGATGGAGTGCTTCGAAGAAAAACGGTGGCTTCTTTATATAGTGCACATGTCTGCCATGCCATGATGCTCCTGGCAATCCAACCTTATTACCCCGGTCAGCAAAGCGGCCAAATATGTAGCGTTCTAGAATATCCGGGACCCATTTAAACCTAGGTGGAAAGCGGCAAATACAGATTGATGTCTTGCCAAAGGATATTAGTGTCAAGCTGTGATTCAAGCCCTTAACCTTTGGTTTGTGAGTCAAGTGGATGAACCACTATACCACCACAACCCTTCTCTTATGGATTTTATACTGCATGAATAATATATAAAGATTTTCAAGTGTATTTAACTTTGTAAAAGAACTAACATTTGTCTTACCCGGATGCTAACAAGCAGGTACTTACTTATAAGTAAGCAAACATGAGCTCTTTTGCTTTTAAATGGAGACAGGTTAAAGTAAGGCATGACAGCCATATGATAGGTTGCAAATTTGGGAGGCCAATTTTCACGTTGTAAATTCCCTCTAGTTAAAGATCCTCTCAAATTTACATTAACCCTAACCCTTACCCTAATCCTAAGTATGACCCTAATATAATCATAAAAGACAAGCTTACTAAATTGTCTGAAGCAATCCATAACCCTAACCCAAACTCTAAGCATAGTCCTGGTCCCAGTAGTAACCCTTAATCCTAAGCCTAATCCTCACCCTAAATCTAGCCCTAATCCAAAACTTAACGTTACACCTATTAAACTCCAAACCTAAGCTTAAATTTTATCCAAACCATGGCTTTCTAACATTTCTTTACACTAACAAAAAAACTCTCTCTAGAAGCTCATGTCATTGTTAAAGAAGAGGAAGCAGTGCCTTATACCACCTTAGACTGACAAAATCTACCTAATACAATCAACATCATTACCATAAAACTAGTGCCTTATACCACCTTCGACTGACCCTTACAATCAACATCGTTACCATAAAACGATACCATATCATGTTTGATTTATGTGTTTCCATGTAACATTGATGTAAAGCAATTCTGTAAAAAATATACACAATAACATTTCATTTCGAGTAATCTTGAATCTTGGTCGAGTGGATATGTCACTAGACTGTAGATCACAAGGACTGTGGATCACAAGGTCCACGGTTCAAGTCCCGCCGCAGCACTAATGTCCTTTGGCAAGACATTGATCTACATTTGCCACTCTCCAGCTAGGTGTTAAATGGGTACCCGGTAGGATGCGAAAATTAATGTGGTTGGATTAGCAAGTGGCGCTTGCATAATGGCGACTGGCTGGGATGCTCCCCAGGGAGTGAAGAATGTGCATACATTGTGTTGTGGGTAAGCCTGAATCCGATGACTGCGGTAATAATATGTGCTGCGCCTAGAAACAAGGTATTAGGCGCATTATAAATGTGAGTTATTATTATTATCATTATTATTAAAAACACCCATGCTTAGTTACCCAGTTGTCTGAAGCAGTCTCTTACGAGCTCCTCCTCCTTCTCCTCTATGTTGGTGGTGGTGGTACGCATCTCGCATGTCTCTATCCTGAGATGGAGATTCTCCTCCTCTAGGTTCTTGATCTTCTTCTGCAGGTTGTCAATGTTGATGTACTTGGACTGGATGCTCGCCTTGCCCTTCATGTTCCTTCAATCAACAACAAAACAATCAAAAGATTAAATACTCAAGCAAATCACAATATTTAGATACCTGTTTGAATTTATATACACCTGCCAGGGCATTGAGGTCAGCCAGTTATCCTCTCCGTCTCACATATTCAGTTACCCGCACATTGATTAGCCAGTGATAGGACATTTACTGTATCTACTTCAAAATATTGGAATGATCTACCACTTCGAATTAGTCTCCATCAGTTATCACCTTCAGAAAGGCCTTAAAAACACATCTTTTTGCAGTTTGTAGTTGCAAGACTGTTTTTCTTATTATATATATTTATGTAATTTTGATTTTCATTCACTGTAAGCGGTTTGGGCCTTATGGGAAAAGCATGGTATAAGTACTAATAATAATTGTTCCACTGCAGTAATGATTGCAATGTAAGGTTTGAGGAAATGATTCAGGAAGCTTTAATGACATTCTCATTAAGATTTTTAAAAATACTATCTGTAGAAGTGAAGTTCTCAATCTTTTTCTGCTGGTTGTCAATGTTGGTGTACCTAGAATGGACTCTAGCTTCACCCTTCTTATTAGTTTGAAAAGAAAGTAACTGCGCCAATAATCGTCTTTACCAGTTTGATAAAGTCACATACAGTTTGGGGAAAATACAGGGAACTTGATCAAGTTCTCATTAACTTAAAATTTCAAAATTTCAAATATGAAGATTTGAGATCACTGAAAAGAGTAGAAATTTCTATTTTCAATTACCGTACACTTATAAGATGATAACCTACTGCACACTATACATGTATGATCAGATTTGGGAAATTTCTTTATCATTAGAAACTAAATCCAAGCAGGAAAAAAAAAACTTCCTGATTTTTTGCAGTTGGAAAGAAGGCTTAACTTTCTTCTCTCCTTTACATGTACTTCTTCATCTTTTATATTGTTCTATTCTTTTTCTCATTGTTAATGTTGTCATAATTGCCATCTTTGTTATGATCTCTAACAGCTGTCTACAGAGGGAGCAATATCTTCATAATTCTTACCATACTGCTTCGTCTTCAGAGTCGCTATGTTCCACATCATTGGTATAGATACTGAGTAGCTCCGCCTTCAATTTCAGGTCATGCCGGTACTGGGTATTCTGAAGAACAAAAGATAAAGAGGCACAAATATAAATTCACTGAGCCTTCTAATCATAACTCATTTTTATACAATTCGTATCCTCAAATAATGATCATAATGTTAATAACTTGTTGCTACATAAAATGGTATACATCTACTCTCACTTGATACCTATAGGGATCATTATCCTAGCTTTAGTTCTCACAACAAATGACACTTGTATTTCTAATCTTATTGCTTGAAAAAGAATTATTACTTAGGTGTCAAATTTCTTTGGCAAATATCATGAATCTTCATAATTGTACACTGTTTATTTGTTCCTCTTTTTGTTGTTGTTGCTGTATGAGAGAACATTAATTTTATTCATGATTTTAATTGATTTCCTTATTATTAGCATCACACACAAACAAATTCTAATTATAGTGCTAAAAATTCTTGGAAAGTTATGAACAAAATGAAAACCATTCTTTGAAATTAGTATGTAACATCATTCAATAAAAAATGAACAGTCCTTCCTGTTCTTTGTTTATGTTATCTTGTAGACATTGACGACACATTTCGCCCACTAAATGTGCTCGATGTTCAAGTAGGTCAAAGTTCATATTAGATGCTCGCACGATCACATGCACTCTTCACATTTTCACATGTCAGCCCAAAGTGATCACATGATCCTTATGACAAATATTCCATACTTGTTGATAAGAATATTATTGGCCAATCACAATGATCTAATACATCAATGTAAATGTTGATTAGAACATGACTTTTGGGCAGGGCAGCAAGCCGACTTTGCTTGGTTTGCATTATGTTGAAATATTTACACCATTTACTTTTTATTGGTTATCTTTTCCTTTTTTTAATGGACTGCACACATTTCTTGTCACTCAACAAAGATGCCGATAAGAGCACTATAGCTACATGGTGCTTTTGGAGTTTAGGAAAGAGAAAGAGAATTCCGATATTCAAATGAAGTTGAGAAGGACGGAAATCTCTAAGAAATAAAGAAGAGCCTGATTCTTACCTGATCTGCGACAAATGTGAGCTTCTCTTCCGTTAATTCAATCCGACCCTCAAGTTGCTTGTTCTGTTGCAGGAGAGATTGGCCAATCTTGGCCGCAAGCTCCAAATCCTTCTCCTTCTGTACTCAAAACAACAAACAACAAAGACTTCTCATGAAAGTGACTCGGTAACATTGCCTCAGATTTCAAAACAAATTCCTGGATTTAGCTCATGCTGCAATCATAATTATAAACCTTTAGGTCAGTCAGGAATCCCATGACTTTTACAAGCCGATCACCTGTCTGATTATCAAGATATTTATGATTGGAAATCAAAATTTCATTTTTTGTTTTCCTAACGGTTTTTATAACACTACAGTCAATTGCGGGAAATGAGTATGGTAAAACCGGTCACTCAAAGATTTTTACTTTTTGAGGAACTTCATGATCATTTTGAAGCGCAATTTTTTTAGGGCTTCAATATTACACCCCATCACATACACTGATAACATGTAGGGCCATGCATCTCAGATTTAACATTGTTAAAAGATGCCTTTAAGGTGTGTCTTAGTGAAATGTAAGATGAGTCTTTCCTGCTCCTCTTTCAATCCAGAAAAGCATCTCGCCAATCAATGGCGGGTGTGCAATAAAGGTGTTTAATTCAGACAGTTACAAAGCCTGCCCCAAGTACTAATTGAAATTAAGTTTTTGCTTTATAGCCAGATGCTAGGTGAATGTGGCAAGGCTGACAAGCCACATGTTTATCCTCTTGAACTACTCACATATTCTTAGTTGAACCAGAAAGTAACAGCAGTAAAATTGTTCACACCAATTATCCCCGGCATTTAAAAAAATATCCATTGAAGGGACTTTTGGGGGAAAGATTCATTTCTTTAATTGCCTACAGTAATTTCACATGAAATAGAAATTCAAAAGTTCAAGATTAGATTAAATTTCATGCAGAGAAACATAACAGATATATACTCTTTTATTTCTGAAGAAATGTTTCAGACTCCTCTGAGAGGCATGATAGGCCATTTGAATGAGACTTTAATCGAATTGATGTGAATAATATTGAAATATATTATTTAGAATCTGAAGAGAATAATATCGTACGTGAAAATAACAAAAAATGACTGACCTCTTCCAGTAGTTTTGTAACTGCATCAATGTCATTGTAGGTCTTGGTCATCTGCACCACACGATCACCACATAACGCTGCAAAGTAGAAGAAAACAATAAGAGAAATGATTAAACATCAATTGTCTCATCTCAACAGAGCTTTGAAAGAAGACAAAGAAAGTATATAAAGTAACAGAAACCAATATACAGTCACACCCATCTATTGAGGCCACCCATAACTGAGATTAGCTTTCATATTCGTAAAGCTGAGTGAAAGTAATATTAAATATTAAAGATGATCTTATTCTTTTGCTCTAGATGGCTCTCTCTCTCTCTTTCCCTTTTTATTTTTTTTGTATTTCTCTTTTGGTAATGGCCATGGCTTTTTGCTTCAGTTTCCTGTTTTTCTGGAAGAGGTATGTCATCAACCTCCTAAAAAGGAAAGTAGGGAAATTTCTATTTCCACAGAGAAAAACCCAGTCCAGACATTTGTATTATAGGTGGTAAACAACTTCATCAATGGATGTCACAGATTTTCTTACACAGACTACCCATGAATTCAATTAACGTCACTGAAATATACGAATCATCTATATTTCATCACATAATACTTTGAGATTTCTGAAAATGAAATTACAACATAGTCAGTGTAAGATATACATTTTTGTTGACAGTATTGTTTTAGATTGACCTTTGTCAAAATGAGATGTCTTTATTAAACAATGCTTTCATGTATTTCATTTTTTCATTTTATTTATTCATTTGTGTATTAAACCAGGCCTCTTTTTTTTAATAGTTTTTAGATCTGTTTTGCACCTTCCAAAAGCTAGATATTTCTCTGCTCTCACATATATTCTATTTACTACATATACATGTAATGTTCCTAAATATAAATCTGCACACACAGCACATAATGTTCCTACGTGTAAAATAAAAGCCTTTGTGTGTAGGTATTCATGTCCCATAAAAAGTCAAGTTGAGTCCAATTAACATTACACTTGAATCGAGCTACATTACCACTTCCTCTTCCTGTGTGAAGGTATATGAACTTTTAGCATGCTAGAACTATGGCCAGCCTCTCCAGTATACAACTTATATCGTTGTTACCTTACATGTACTATATTGACATATACATATTTGCAAATATATGGTACTTGACCGTGTTACTTTTTCATCAAAGAACATATGTTACAGTTTAGTTTGTAGTTTTGCTAGTATCTCCATGAGATTAATCGATGGCTAAATATATAAACAATATCACGTGTACAGTAGTATTAAGGAAGATTGACGTTCTAGTAAACACATTTTTTAAAGCTAAATCTACTCTAAAGGATGTTTGATTTAAAGAAGTAGGAATATAATTGAATTTCCACAAAATTGCACAAATACAAAAAGGAATTTTCTACTATCACTCCAGAGTCCAGACAACTTTTTATCAAGGTTGAGTTTCTTTCTAGCTGACCACATCTCAATTCAGTGTGAGCAGAAATCATAACAGTGTCTGCTGAGCTTAAGGGCTAGAAAGACATTACCTCTCTGTAAATGTACAGGAGTTAATACCCTTTGTGACTCTCAGAGAGAAGATGATATGCAGAAACAACCAACTAATCTCCTACAATTGACCCACAACTGTGCACTAACAATATCCACTCGTTTCAATTAGTATTATTTCCTCCTCTGATAAACACAGTCATAAAAATATGGAAATTGAAAACAAAGCGATCGTGGGAGACATTTGCTAGTTATCCAATATCCCTCCAATTAGACAAATTAGTCATTCTAATAAGTTTGTAAGACATGAAGTTCATCTGTTGACGTCAAAATACCACACCCTTCAAAATCATTAGCTGCAATAATACATGCATACATTTCTTCTCCAGAAGATTTGCTAGAACTAAGAAGTGTAATAAAATAAAACTTCCCTGTGCATTTCTTTCTTTTCAGGTTCTTTTTTGGGTCGGGGGGATACTCTATATATCTCTTCATTATTTCAGACTGTCATCCTTTAATTTTTTTTCTCCTGACATTTCCAATAAGCTTTTGTTATCAGTTCCAATAGAAATTCTGACTGCTGAACAAAGTTTGTCAACATGTTTCAATATTTACAATAATCCTAGCATTAAAGTTAACGACTAAAGATATAAGCTTTGAGAGGTAACTATGGAAATAGCATGACTTTTTTTCCCCCGACAGACTTTTGAAGAAGACACTTGTGGCATGCATGTACTTGCAAAATAATTCAGACAAGAATTGTGCTTATTTTTCATAATAGACATGAGGTTCATGGGGTTGTATACCCATGCTTTATATTGTTATGGATCTAATTATCTATCACTATGAATTAGAACATACTTGGACTCCAAATTAAATCAAATCTCTAAGATAAAGCTTGAGAGGGGAATAATAATATATGAAGGAAAAAAAAATACAGAAGTCCCAAAACACTTGTGATGACAATATCACATTCCCCACAACTGTTAGGAAAGAGTAATTTTGAACCATTTATTCTATATCAGATAAAAGATAATTCATATTATAATTTTGTTTAGATGAATTATCAAAACGCATTATCACAACAGATGTATGGAAGAAAGGAGGCCAAGGCAACACGCGAACTATTTTCAGCCCTAAAAGAGGGAGAAACATAGTAATTGATATCTGATACACTTCTTCCTGTGTAACAAAATATACTGCTGGATTAATCATCATAAATTAGTTCTAATAATGAGGATAAACTTACAAATAGGAATGACATAGTTGTCCTGCAATATAGGAATATACATTTCTAAGGTCAATGGAAACATTTCCCTCTTTCAATGCCAAATAAAAATAAAAATAAGCATACTAATGGCCAAATTTAGATTTATATGATTAGAGGGATATGTTTGGCATTCAATGCAAAATGATAAAAAGGCATGGCAACATGTGCAAAATAAATAGGGTTTGCTTTTTTTAGTATGGTATCAGAAAGATTTATTATGAACATTGTTTTAAGAGTCTGTGATATTTTAATATTTTTCTACATTGTATGGCTGTTGCAAAATAAACTACACAATCAATGTAGTGCCTTTCCTGTTAGGAATGCACAGAACCCAAGTCAAACTTGGGTTTCATACTTCATAATCCTTCACCATTAACCTATAGAATAAATGCCAGGTAACATTTATAAGGTTGATTTCTTATATACTCTAGCTATACACAAATTACTCTGGGGAGTACCGTTAAGTCAGTGTTAACCATATTTCAGAATAGCACTTTGCATTGACAATAATATAATCATTATCCATAGACCCAAGGATATATCCATAGCAACCAGCGGATTCTATTAAATGTTAATATTGAGGAACACCAATGGGATGACAATTCTCTACAGGTTGTACATGGGAGTAGTTATGTCTAACTGATCACCTTATATTACATGCTATTCAACTTTACGTATTTGATATTTCTAAGGGTGTCCATTCTTGTTTTGAAGATTGCTGTGTATCTTCGCTAATCTGTATGACTGCCTGGTCAATATATACATTTCCATATCTTGTTTTTTGTTTTTTTCTCTCTCTTTCAGGGCCTTTCCTCACAAGCATTTGCTTTTTTATTGGTCCTTTCCATATTCCATTCTGAATTTTGTATCTTGTATTATTGTTTGTATGTTTTTAATCGTTATGGTTAAATAAGATATCTTGAATCTTGAATATTGACAATGGTATCTTGCTGCACTTGGAAAGATTGAATAGATCATAAAGAACATTTCATTTCAATACACCAGTAAACAATGACATTACATGTACATCCATTTGACAACAGAAGGGCATTAATTCATACACTGTAACAATTTCCCCAGAGTTAACCACCTTCTGGCTCTGATGGAGTACTTGAGGTCGATATATATGGTGATGAGGAAATCCAAACTGATCGATGTTCCTTTAATTCCACATTTCCAGGTGCCTAGTAACCTTCAAATAGATAATACCTTTCTTTCCTAGGTCAGTTTCTCCCATTGTTATAGATTTATCAATCATCCTTACGATTATAAATACATTTTCCACGATTTAGATAAGAAACAATCAGATGTTAGATTATTTCAGAAGTAATGTTATTTATGTTTAGGTGAAAAATAAACAGGAAATCATTAATGTTCTCAAATGAAATGACTTGTGCCAAGCAGAATGGCATAACTGTATTGTCTGATAACAGCCAGAAGGGTTCTTGAACAGCCAGAAGGGTTCTTGGACTAACAGAAGACAGTGTTGGCTTTGTGTCAGTCGATCATATATAGTTTAAATAATTCCCTAAACCAGAGCTCACAAATTTGAAGAAGTTATATGTTTACAATTAAAGTTTTTTTGGGGAAAACATCTTTTCATCACTGATGAATTTCTTCCTCATAGCACAATCATTGAATTATGAATATATCAGTGTTTCCAAACTTCTGATCAGTGCTAGAACAGTGTTATTGTTAACGGTGCTAAACTGGTGAGTTAATTCCATTCTGGCTCCGAACAGATTTGAATAGGTCATAAAATATTCTCGCCATGTCCAGGTACCAGATACGATTATGCATCTGTCATGTGATTTAATTATGAAAAGCTCCCAGTTTTCAATAGGCTACACCTGTTATCTCAGTTCACAAAGTTTAAGGACACTTGACACATTTCAGGTGAGATTCATACACAGAGTATATGTTGCACTTTCGACACAAATTAACCTCTAATTGAATTTCACTGTCATTGAAAACAGAAGCAAATTAATCAATATTACATGCCATTTTACTAGCCTCTTTAATACAGTATTTAATTATATCCTAAGCGTTCCTGAAAAGAACAAAATTGGTAATTTCGTTTGGTCATCGTCATGGTTTTCATGAAAATGTGTTTTGTTAGTGCTTCTAGTAGATCTAAGGAAAAGCAATGTTTGACTAGCGATTGATTTCTGTGATGTCGGGGCTACTAACCTTGATTTCCTAATATTTCTATGCTCCTTACTCAGCCAGTATACATTTTCTACCAAAATTGTTTGGCAAATGACATTTATTTGTAATCTTGAACATTCAGTGTAAGTTTTGTTTGATTCTGTGAGAATTCATTTTTTTTTAAACCAGAACTCACCTTTGTCTTTAAAAATAGCTCACTAGTACCTATAACTGCCAAATATTATAATTCTCTACCTGATTTTTAATTTTATTTATTTACCATTCAGCTCTCCTATCTCAAGACAATCGTAAAGATACGAGGTGATGAATTCCCATTCGTCTTTCATGCTGATGCTAGTTATAGGATACTCCATGACAAAGAGAAAATCTAGAACCGGTCTCACACTGGACCGAAATCTGTAAGCGTTTTTTCTGTTCTTGCATCGTCAGTGAATTGTACACCTTCTACGACAGACAGACACGGTGTAAGTTGATGTCTTTTAAAAGGGCAGTTCCCTCTCAACCAGTGTTTTGTTTGAGGACAACTGGATGTTCATTGAGTTTTCAAACACCAGAAGAAGACAACAGAGTTCTTGTTCTTTTGATAGAATAAAACTTCCCTGATTTCTAGTAAAAAGATGAGGATTAAAATCTAGGAGGAAGTATTGCTTGAAGTTAGATGATGGATTTGGTAAGAATGAGTTTAATGTAGCTTTCCAGGTCAATTTTGTAAAGTTTTTTTTTGTTCAGTAGAGCGACAGGACATGAATCAGAAGTCAACATAGGGCACCTGTCCCCAAACTGCAAATCTACAAGTTCTGCAGAAAAATGAAGAAGTGAAAAGCAGGCAGGCCTAGCAGGTGTCGCGATTCTATCAGATCCCGTCTCGTGATGAACTTCAGGATTAACAAATTTTACAGCATATGTCTACGTGTGAGGATTAGCAATTTGGCAAACGCCTTTCAGAGAATGGGTTGAGATGTGGGTACAACAGATGTCTCAACCGAGATCCTCTGCTGGTAACTGAAGGTCTGTGGTCGAACAAGTGGCTTCTCCCCACAAGTCCTTGTTGCACAATGATTTGCAGGTTTCAGGAATCTCAGAGATCGAGATACAATTCGATGGCAGAATCAATGAACAGCATGAAAAAGTAACCACTAGCGAAATCTCTCCTCATCTGCAGGCACGATATTAATGATATATTTTGAAGTGCTTTCAGTTTAGTAGAGAATCATACAGAGATATAAAAACATAAACAAAGCTTTAGTTGTCAATGTAGACTTGAACACGTTCCAAATGCATTCTAGTTCCTCCTTCTGCTGCTGCATACAAAATACACAGGTATTTTGGGGAAATGTTGGCTTACAAAATGCAAAGGAAATTGAGCAATGGCACGAGTACGTAGAGTGAGAAAAAATCCTGTCGACATGCGACACAATTTGTGAGCAATATCTGTAGTTTGGTTTCCTGTTGTACTACACACGTAGTAGCAAAACGCTGTATCAAACTTGCTCTAAAAGAGGTAGATAGTAAGAACTGAATGTGCGGTGTTTCCTATGCCGTAAAAACACAGAATACTTGCTAAAAGTCTGCTACAAGAGACTGCAGAGGTATTATCAAAGACTGATCTCGCAAGAAGTTCAGACTACAAGTCCTTTAGAAGATGTGAATTTTGAGTGGATCTTCCAAAGTCAGGAGCTAGTAGAGGAGCACGCAAGGTGCTCCACTATTTAATCGCTGATGAATAACTTGTAGGGAACACTTCTATGGCATGTCCACTTTTGTTTCAATGCCATTGTGAACAGCCAAGAATGGTTTTACAGAGACCAAGAGATATAGAGTCCAAACGGAGGATGTCCGGACGACGGAAACCTGCAATGCTCGCTGGTTTCCTCTCGACTGCTGGGGGACTGGGCGCGCTGCGTCTAGATGTAGTACTTGAGCAAATCTCGATTGCCATTTGATTACCAGGGTCATGACCAAAGTACAAGAACAATGATTATTTATCATGATGTCATAAAAATTATAGTCTCACTCATGGGTTTTGACTTATGCTTTTAATGTTATATACTTTATTCATATTAATTACAGGTTTGTCTGAATTGAGGCAATGATAGCTGGTATCTTTTTTTCCATAATATACCATATCTAAATTCTCAATGCTCTTTGTATACTTACATATACAATCTGTTTTGCCAGATTTCATATTTTCTTTAACATCATAACTCCAAGACTATTTTCTGTGTCTTGTTCTTTTATTTCATTCTTGTTCTGCTCTGCTTATATAATTTTTATCTCTTTTCTCCTCTTACATACCGGTACTATAGCATTGTAAATGTACAGACAAAACGCATTTGAATGTATTAAGTAGATGAACCTTCAGCAGTAACCTTACAATGACAAATTACATTTTTGAAAAAATACATGAATACAAATGTACACATATTGTGCTTACACTGATTCCTAGTTTCATACACTCAACTTCAAATTATGCATCAAAACTTTAACTAGAAGTACCTAATTCTTATTTAGTACAAATTTACATGATTTAACATAACAATGCACCATCAATCAAATCTCATAATTTTCCATAAATAATCTCATCATTTTCAATAAATAATCTTGATGAGCAAGGGATTAATTGGAAAACGTGCTACAAACCTATTGATGCCCTGCGCCTGAGGCAAATGGTGCGCTGCTGAAAACCATGTTCGTCTTGGAGTCTGCCCATCTTGAGCACCCTTCAAGAGTTCTCAAGGAACCTGGTAAACCCTGAGGAAACCCATCAACCAAAACATCTGACCCCTTAACACGTTTGGGGATTGTCAAAGACTCCTTGAAATCTGGGATGTTCGTTGATCGGTGTATCTTTGAACGTGCAGAGTGTTCCGGTTCTCCAAGAAATCACAAACCTGACGACAGAGATATCTCTGAGGCGATAGCCTTAAGATGGGCAGGTACTTGGTTATTCATAGATGTCCATCGATTGTTCTGATTTTAAAAAGGTTACCATGACATAAAGCATGATCGTCAAGGTCAAGCAGCTATTCTACAAAGAGAAATGTCAGTCAGGATAAGATGGAGGACATTAAGAAGTGTTGCACCTCAGAAACTTGTTGCCTCTCAATTCATGTAGAGATCAAAACTGTCCAAACTGTTCACTCATCAGATCTTTTCAAAGGAAATGTGCAACCTGCAACATTCACACAATAGATATACCGTATGTAAATTCTTTCCTTGTAGCTTAAAAGAGTTTGATTTCATGGAAAAAGCACGAGGAGGAATTCATCTGTCAATGTTTTGGTTTTTGATGACACTCGAGTCCAATAAACCAGGATGATCCCTGCAGAGCAACCTTCCACCTTGAAGGGGTCTGGTAAATTCAGTGTTTGATCACGTAGGCAGCATACCCTAAACACTTTACAACGTTTCTTATCCTTTAACGATCAGTTCTGCAAACAAAACATTCTGTTTCCTTTTCATAAAAATATGATTTGAACAGTTCAAGTTTCAGGGAATATTAACCAAAGCTCTGTAAACAAACAACACATACGTTTGTAAACAGTGAATATCTTTCAAAGTTTCACAGATCCTATATTCAAAGAAAAAGAAAAAGAAAAACAGAAAGCAGTCACTGGAGTTGTTTGCAGTAAGAACAGCTTCTTACAGGATATGGCTAGTCAGACTCTCCTAAAATCTGAAATTCCACTGAAAGTCCATAAGCGCAGCTTAGGATCTGACTTCCAGTAAGATTGTCTTCTTCAAATCCAAAGAAACAGATAGCTCAGCCACCTAGGCGCTCTAAGCGTCTGCCTCATCGCTAACGAAATGCTTCGGAATTCGGAAAGTGGCGCGTGCTATTTTGTCACGTCCACACTGAAAAATCTGAGCCAATCGGGAGGTGAATCATGTGTGACATTGATCTTGTGCGTTCGCAAGCTCGCTTGTTGCGACTGTCGACCTCTTACAGACTGCTGATTGGACACAAACTCCTGACTGCCGCAAACAAGAGGGGATAACAGGATTTGGCTAATGTCCTGAAATGATTACCAGGATTGAGGAAGTCTTGGATCACCACTCATTTGGAGTTTGAAAATAATTTACATAAACAGATCAAGATCAGGGGATTTGTATGTCTTTTAAAAATTATGTCTCAATATTTTGGAGGCACTAGCTGATCCTCAGTTTATTAGCAGGGTCTTAGCTATGTACTAAACGCTGGCTTAGGGCCTAGTCCATCAAAAGGGCAATAATCACTGGTAATTTTTATTAAAGGTACCATTTATGATCCTTGTGCTATGATGTATTAACTATTGAAATTGGCTCCATCATATAATTAAGATAAGCAATAAAACCTACTGTGGGTTACTCTATTTCATGACTACTTTCTTTTTTTTTTTTAAACATACGTAACAAACAAAAACATTTGCGGGAAATTTGGAAGATTTATCACTGGGAGGCTACAATTATAAAATTTCTCAAAGTTTGAAGATGACACTTTGGGTCGCATTATTCCAATATGTTTTATGAGCAGTTACTTTAAATTAAGAACTTATATTTGTTGGACAAAATAAATAGCTAATTTTAGTAAAAACTTGACGTTTAATACCTAAAGCTCTGGATAAAGAATTTGCAGCTCATGTTAAGGAAGGGGTTAAGCTTCATTTTTGCAACTCTGGCAACCACAGGATTAAACACTGCAAATCCCAGCGGAGGCTCCATATCACATGAAAATGCCACGATATTCAGCATGAGACCATATCAGGCTACAAAATCACAAGGCACTGATTTGATACCTATCCACTGTTCCCAACATTATCCCCATGTCCTTAAAAATAGATCATCACAGTTACCATGACATGCAGGTGATGATACTGAAGGGGAAGCAGATAATTCAATTAGCTCCCAAAACAGTGTAAGATGGCCTTAATTACACCCTCGTTATGGGTTCAATAGGTTGATGATGTTTAGCAAATCTGCGCTGAAAAAGCCGGAAATATGCTCTCAATGGGGTCTAAGCCTTGGCATAACCTCGATTGCATTATTGTCAGACAATACAGCACATTGATGGTGTTAATTATTGATATATGAGAATACATGGAATGTACTTCCATGCACTGATGTTCAAGCGAAAGAAACGTTATTCACACTTTGTTTTTTGCCAATGGAAGGAGGTCATTAGCACGAGTGAATGCCACTTAGAAGCAAGTTATGAGAAATTTGCTTCCAAGGTTTTTAATGTTACATTCGTGTATACCATATTTTCAAACATTACTGGACTTCTTTCTTTATCAGCTCATAAAACAGAAAAAATAGATTGTGACTACCTAATTTAAGTAGTTTTGTATCAAATAAGCATATATTTTTGAGATAACAGACATTTTAATCCAAACAACCTTCTGCTTAATGCAATAGTGTGCATTCATGATTAGTAGACCTGGGGCCAGTTTCACAAAGCCTTTTTCCAATGACAAATGACAAAAATCAGCGACAAATCTGCTGATAACCAATCAGAAGCAAGGATTTCAGTAGCTTATAAAAAAGACTGTCATTTGACAATGACGACAAGTTTTGTGAATCGCTGCCCTGGTCAACATGAAGGCCCTTCTGTCTGCTGCACAACAAATGATCCATATTGTATTTACAAGTAGCAAAACAAATCGCCCCAAAACTCATTGCACCAACACCAAGATATTGTGCCAACATATCAACTTCCAGCATTATACCAAGTGCAGTTGTGCAATGTATGCATCCTGCAAATTTTGGCATTATAAACATAAAACCGTGTATCAGATATTATCTTATATGAATATATGGTCACAATGTCCTTATTCAATTTCTCATACAATGAAATAAACCTTCCCGACATTTTCCGTTCCAAAGATTTCAATCAAACAGGATTGAGGTTAATTACTTTCATAAGATTGAGGTAAATTCCTTTCATACATTTATTCAGATTCCTTAAATACAGTTTCAAAGGAAAATTTTAAACACAACCACATGCTATTTTCTCCTTTTTGCGATGAAGTGCACATTCTTTCTATATGTATTGTACCTTTCTCGAAAAAGGGCCTCAATTCACCCTATCAAATTCTCTAGCAGTAGTCCTAGCTATCACATGATATAGCGAGTGCTGAGCGTGCATTACCAATACCTATCCCTGTATTGCGGTTCATGTAGAGTTTTCACGCATGGATCTGAAACCATCACCTAAAGTGCGCTAATAGTCATAACAACACACTCAATGCCATATTCATTTACAGTGTTGCCATGACAACTGTTTCCAAAAGCAAAGCCCAAGTTGCTTAGCATCAAGCCTCTCGATAAATAATGGAAGTAAATATCATATAAAGAACCCTTTCTGAAACTTTGAATTTCTACCCAACCAACCAACAATTTTAGGTGCACAATTTGAAAATACACTTCTTCATATACCGGTAAAGCCCCAGTCCCATATAAAGCCGGACCAGCACGGACGAGCACGGACCACTCCGGACCATCCCGGACCATGGTCTGGGGTGATCCGGGATGGTCCGGGATGTTTTGTTCAAAAAATCGCAACCGCCGACCGTCTCCCCGGACCCAACACGGTACCACTACGGACCGCCCCGGACTGTCCGGGCATAGCCCTGGCAGCAGTACAGATCATTCCAGACCCAGCACGGAGCCGCCACGGACCGTCCCGGACCACCCCGGTGCCAACACGGTGCCAACACGGATGACACCGGACCATCCCGGTGCCAACACGGATCATTCCGTGCTGGTCCAGGGTGATCCGCGTCGCCACCGTGCTGGGTCCGGGATCATCCGTAGGGGCGCCGGGGTGATCCGGGGTCAGTAACTCACTCCCGGACTGCCACGGATCAACAGGGACCGCCCCGGCGCCACTACGGATGACCCCGGACCCAGCACGGTGGCTACACGGATCACCCCGGATCAAACTATTGTCCCGGACCGTCCCGGACCACCCCGGCAGTTTTTGACCGTCAAAAACATCCGGGGTCGACTCCCGGACCGCCCAGGACCATCCAGGACCATCCAGGACCATCCAGGACCACCCCGGTGCCAACACGGTGTCAACACGGACCGAATCCCGGATCACCCCGGATGGGGTCCGGGATGGTCCGGGACGTATATGGGACTGTAGCTTAAACGGCAGTACCCCTATTAATTCATACAGGGAGACATTTGTAAATCTTGTCAATGTAAACAATGCAGTATCAGGAGTTCTGTGTGGTGATATACAATAAGACATCATCTTCTGAACCAGATTTTGAATGATTGCAAATGCTTTTGGTATTTCAAATAATGTACACTCAAATAAAGTTTTCCAAACCTGTATTTTATAATGACTATTCTTTTAGCTTCCTATATAATCTTTCTGATGAAAAAAAAATCTACTCATCCATCTTACCGGTAAATAGAAAATCACATTAGGCATATCACATGTAGTTGCACACATGAGTTGTCCAACTCAATGTAATATAGACTACACAATAGAAACGAAACCCATATGATTTAACCACCACACACAAATGTGTGTATTAATTCATAAATACAACTGTACTGTACATTTGCTTTATACGTGGTCTCATATCATATCATATCAACGCCCACTTGTTGATCAAGAGAAATATCTTTCCACTGTGTAATATTCCTATCGCCAAGGTTAAAATAAGTTCATTAGTTGCACAAAGGAACAATAGGCTGTGAGAAGTATAGATTGTTTAGTTTGCCATTACAACAATGAGGCTATTTTTAATATTTGTTACGAAGCAAGGCAGCACTGTAGTACTGTACATTCGCATACAGGGAACATTTCAATATTTGCCAGAGTACCAGAGCAAATATAGTGATATTATGCTCTATTGATTGGGGAAACGGTCATTTCCCCCAATAGTTTACACTTCCTCTATCTTTTTATTCTTAATAATTGTTCTATAATAGTATAGAACAATCAGTTCATTTTAAAAAGAATCTTCTTTTTCTTATACAAGTTCCTGATTGCCATAAGAGAACAAATGAAAAAGAATGGAATTTAAAAAACAATTAACGCCCCACTAATTCTTTTCAAAATTGAGAATGGAAATCTATTTGACAAAATATACAACCCCCCCCCCCCTTCTTTGTTGCGTGGTATATCTGTAATATGACAGATTATTCTGCAGCTATAGTAGGCTAGCTACCGTAGTTATCAATAATACAATTTTCATCATATTATTTGAATTCAACTGGTATCCCTGTTGGGTGCTACACTTAAGACCTTATGACTTTGAAACACCAGTCTGCTGAGAGCAACACTGGCATTTTAAAGTCAATGTAAATTATATGACCTAACTTCCTTCTAGCTCTCAACAAAGAATGATCATCGTTTTATTCAACCTTACCTCTGAGGTCCTCCTCATCGTATATCCAAGCAAGGGGATCTTCGTCTTGATCAACTTTATCCGAACTACTCATAATCTCGCTGCCGAGAGCGGGTGAAAGTCCAGCGCAAACATGATTAGAACGATATGCGAGTCATTATTCCAAAGTATATTCCTCTGGTATTAAAGAGATCATACCGTGTTCCATAAAAGGTAAAGAGATGGTGCTAGAAAAATGTTTAAACGACAAGAGATGTCTCTAAAAATACAGTGCTGACTGGAGCGTCCATGAAAATATCACAATATCAGACCGATGCGACTTTCGCCCTTTTAAAAATGTACCCGGTAATGAATAAGCCAAAATTATTCTTTCAAACGAACGAAAGGTTAAAGAGCGACTCGTAAAGCAACGCCCAAGATGACAAACAGATTAGTCAAAGGCTGTTGTGAAAAATCTCCATGGCGACATCTCTTCTTTCCTTATTCTCCATAAAAAAAAATGCAAACCGGTCAGGGCGATAGCAGCGTTGGTGTAGTATGGTTAATGAATAATGAAATATCAAGCTACCAGGTAAGTGGAATTAATTGCTCATACAATAAATGTAGGCTAAATAATTCATCCAGCATACAGTTGTACATGTAAGTATCTCAGTAGATTTAACATCAGGTTTTTTTCTCTTTGTTGGGAAAAGAGGGAGAGGTAAACGAAACACAGCTTCGTTATTTCACGAGATGGCAAGATGGCAGTTAGATTTGAGAGTGTCGTGGATGTACACATCGTCCACAAAATCAGATTATCTGTTCGCATTGCCAGTTTGAAGAATAACGTCTTTTGGGTCACAAGGTCAGATTTGAAGAGAGTGAAGCAGCTCATCTAACTCAGGGACAGTTTTCATCACTTCATGGAGAGAGAGACGTAAGCCATGCTCACGTTGGTATGGTAACGATCAACAAGCAGGAATCAAGAAGGCATTTGAATCACAACACACACCTGGAATCATGCGTGTGTATTAGGAGCATCGACTCGAGCCATTCCTTTACAGTAATAAGATGTACTTCATAGTATAAAAATCTGAATGAATACACAGCATTAAATTGAAGTGGGATTCAGGTCTTAAAAAACTGTGCAACCATACATAATCTTCCTTTAACTTCAAGCAAATATATTCTGGAAAATATGGCTGGTCCTCCTAACATCCAGGGATGAAGGAATAAGTTGATAAACACAGTGAGACAACTCTGCTTCCAGCACCGGTCACTGAGACAATATGTACACTTCTGTCTGCTTATGAAAATATTCAGATGTTCATGACACGTCGTCGATCACCTCCCTTTTGTTCAAATTTGGTTTAGCGATGTGTCACCTCTTCCACTCACTGCAGAAGTGCTCCAAAATGTGGGCCCTGGACAGTTTTCCCAATCATACTATGTGAAATTAGGTATGAATGTAGAAAATCTTGTTCTCCGACTGTTCCTGTTCACAATTCCGGATAATATGTACAATCCTTGTAGGAAATAACAAGATATACTGTGTGGTATCTCCTTTAAAATCAGTGTTATAGCAATTACCAGTCTTCAAATTTGCAATTCAGTCCAAGTAGTGTCATATATCCGCGTCTACCCTAAATCCTGTTTTGAATTCATCAATATTTACACACACCAGCTGATGCACGGTCACGATACCGGATTCCATACCATATTTCATACAATACAGATTCCTCATTAATCCTGTGTTAAGAGCATAAGTCCTAATAAATTAGCGACTTCACTGTTATTATACAAGCCTTAAATGTCAAAGGGATAATAAAATCCACACTCCGCTCTTCATTCAAAAACTGCCAGAATGCAAACAAGCTGTCATTTCGCCACGAGAGAATAGAGATATTAGCCCAGATGTAATTAACTTCAGTGGTCTATCTTGAGCAATGGAGTGGAACGCCATCTACTCCTACACGTTTGACAGTCGACAGGCAGAAATTACCTCCGTTACCGTGCGTCATCTTAGTGAATAGCTGACTTGTGACTTATACTGCAGAATTTCCTATTACTGTATTTGTTTTTGTACGGTCATGATCATATTTCTTCAGCCTTGGGTTAAGTAATTATAAATACTGTATATCCAAAATTTCATAACAGGGTTTCTGCTTGTAGACTATACCTTCACCCTGAGTGTAGTATTCACCACTGTTAAATGATAAACAATTTACAGTAGCTAGCTACGTACTGGAAGTGAATGCTGAAAACAAAAGCAAGTATTTGGGTGCAGTCAGCTGCATAAATTCCATGAATTTATAGGTTTTTTTCTGTTTATAATGTCTATTGACATATCCATTATAATTGTTATGATTTGCAAATCTGGTGGATTCCTGCAATATAATTCTTTCAACTTGTACTATTTGATTGTCTTTCTTAAAATGATTAATAGTGCAGTTACATGTTGCGGCCTACTGCTTCAATTTGATGCAATCTTTAGAGCTAGAAGGGTATGGACTTATCGTGTAACTGAGAGTTAACTTCACATTAATCCCATTTCCAAGCACTGATATTTCCAATCAATAATTGCAAAAAGATAGCACCAGAAAATAACATAATGAAGCAAAGCACACAGCTACTAGGTAGTTTTGCCTTCAAATAACTAACTGACAGCTTCTCAAATCCATCTCTTTTTTGATGAACCACATTTTTACAAAAGGCTTTTGACTTCATCGTCTATAGTGTACTACAATTCAAAACCATAATCTTATTCACACAAAAAACCTTGATACAAACCTTAAATGGTGAAATAAACTCTTCAATACACATCCAAATGAATGTCACAAGTAGACCTGCAGAATTTCTCAGCATAAATTTATATCAATTTCTTGGAAAATGGTGGAAGTCGTAACAATTTCACAGCATCAAATGATCAAAGCTTCTTGAAAACACTTCAGGCTCTCCATCCATACCGGATAATGTTGTCAAAAATTTTCTCAGTGCGCGTCAAATACAATAGCAATGTCCTTGCAAGAAAAAGCCACAATATATCGATTGATCAAGGTGCATTGTACTGGCTTCTATTGTTATCTGTTAAACAGATATTGATGCATTCTGAGAAAGTTTAGGTCATGTATCCTAAGAATGAGTGTGGAGTAAATTATGATGATACCTGTTTCGATTACACTTCTTTGACATTCCTTATACACGTATGTACATTTTTGTAAAAAGTCATTGGTTACTTTCAATATCTTTCTTCTCTGTTTTCCTTAAAAAAAATATAAAAAAACATTCAGTGTTTATAACATTAGTTCAGTATGAATGTTAAAATCAGGAGCAAACATATTCATTGCTCGTTGATTAAAAAAACAGTTAAGAACATTGTGATTTTTTATAATACATGTGCAGAACCTGGCACACATGAAAAGTTTTTACTAAGTTGGCATAAAACATGAGCAAAGTCCAAAGTGAAGAAAGTAAACATCTAAAATGAATTCATGATATAAGTAACTAATTAAAGATAATATGGATGACTCATGTAACAATACCAGATGTTTTTCCAAGAAACATGGCAGAGTCATAAACATAGTATGTCCATGGTAGAATTCACATTGAAAAAAAAGGAAATCATAAATTTCTTTGCTCATTGATAATGCTTGTTTGTAAGCAAACTATTTCTCTTTGACTTTGTGTGAATATACAGAATTCTATTTTTTCCAATCTTAATCATCTGCAGTGCCAACAGAAGAAAAAAATTATATGCATATTTAAACTTACTAATTATTCCATTATCATTTTTTCCAAGAGTAGATTACTATATGGGTCTTCAACATGACAATAGGGCGCTTTAGTAACGAGACAGTACGCACAGGAGACGGAGTGTTTAACCAACTGTGACGGGTCTCGCACTCTTGTTACCGTCGTGATGTTTAAGCGCTTTCGCTGTCTGCTAAAGGCGACGGGGACGCAAAGCCGTGCTGAACTGCACACCTGCTACATTTTGGTGCTAGTGCTCTTGGGCCTCGAGGCTTGGCCGGAGCGCCGGGGCAAAGACCCGGCGGTGGGCTGTAGTGCGCAGCGTGCAGGCACGTCATGCATAACGATGAAAAAGGGCCCCCAAAGTAGGCCTAAACGGCCAAACCATCAATTTATTGTAGACTGAGGTATAGATACCGAACAGACATTGGAAACACTAGTAGATTCCCTGTTTTTATCTTCAGTAGGGCCCTGCATTGTTAGATCTAGATACAAATTATTTGTCAGCTCTCTCTCTTACGTCGTGTTTAGGGAACGAACGCTATGTTGGCCGAGTACCGTTCCGAAAATCGACGGGACGGAGAGAATTCAGAATCGCGCATGCGCAGTTTGTTTTTTTCGCTCGCATTACCGTCTCCTGTGCGTACCGTCTCGTTACTAAAGCGCCCTAATAAGTGCTTTCGAGACCCCAAAAAAAGAATGAAACATAAAAACACTATGAAACATTTCCATGCTAAATTGTGCTGGATCAATAATCCATAAAAATGACAGGATTTTCAAGTGCCAAATGGCTCCATCTCCTGCCTCCATCAATAAAATCATTCACATTATTGGTATTTGCACTGATATTACCATGTGATGTAGGCTCCAACACTTCAGCTCACAATGGTCTTATAAAACCAAATCTTAGTACCGGTAGTCAATCAAGCTCACTCCTCGGATTTGAAGAAAAATCACAATAACACATCCTTCTTCTGGCAGTAATTGATTAAACTGCTAATTCCTATTAATTGATCATAAATCCCACAAAAATGAGCTCCATAAGTCCACTGTAGAGAAGAGTGATATAAGTTCCATCCAATTAAAAATAATATTATTTGAGCCTCTCTTGTATAGCCAG
Source organism: Strongylocentrotus droebachiensis (assembly GCA_035222895.1). Classification (NCBI taxonomy): domain Eukaryota; kingdom Metazoa; phylum Echinodermata; class Echinoidea; order Camarodonta; family Strongylocentrotidae; genus Strongylocentrotus; species Strongylocentrotus droebachiensis. Next base: position 22,554 of record JAVYIG010001256.1, on the reverse strand, counting down.
CTAGTACTTAACTGTATGCGCTACAAATGTAGCAATATGGAGTACCTGCATGAAATGAATGTACTAATATTTGTTTTCATCTAGCTACCCCGAAGAAGGCTTGGTATCTTGCTCAGGTTATAATATAGCATGATGACGAATTATTTGCCTTGTCTTGTCCTGTTTATTCTGTGATATCGGGGAGATTGTTGCCTAGATGGCTAGAATGACCTCAAATGTGGACTCTTGAGAAACCTGGTCAAACAACACTCTGAATCTGTTCACCTACCAAGGAGAAAATAAGGAAAGGGGAGGGGGGGGGGGAGCAATTCAACTCCCAAAGAGCTCTGCAAAAATATTGACAATTCTACTCCAAGGAATTATTCCCCTGGCTGAACAAATTCTGGACAGTTTGCGGCCGAATTTCATAAAGGAAAAATATATTCTGAGACAAAAAAACAAAAAACAAAAATGTGTGTTTATCATCGGTTCTGTTGAAGAATAACAAATCATCTCCTGGGTGCTACAATACATTTCATAGGGACATTTACACTGCACGCAAAAACCATTGGTTTTCGTACGTAACATTCCAAAGTTTTATCTGAAATACAACTAGCCATAAACTCGACAAAAACGCATATAAGAAAACCCACCTTTGGAATGTGGTTTCTTAAAAGTCTGATGGAAATTATGGTGTCCAAATATGATTTTTTTTTTCTGCAATGTACATGGGTAAAAAACCCTGGCTACCAGGAGTACCAGCAGGTAACTTGTATTTGATACAAAAATGTCCATTATTAGAGCATCTCCTAAAAAACAACTTTTACAATGAAATACCATTTTCCCTCTACCGGTATAAAAACATTTCTTTTTGTAAACTCCTGGTAATGAAAGTTTAGTCCTATCATGACATTAAGGGTAGTTCAGACCTTACTAGGGTGACTGAAAACTGTTTGTGCTCTCATGCTAACAAAATCTCCCTTTGTGTGAAGTGAGGTGTTGAATTACAAGGTACATAATGAAAACAAAAGCAAGCATCCCTGGGGCTAGATCATCAACACCTTTGGATTCACACTTAAACAAGGACATACCTATTCACACCGGAGGAAAATAGTCAGATTTGAACCACAACTAAAATCTTGCTTTCTTCTCTCATTCACACATCATTCACACATCGGATATATATTTTTTATTTAATTCTTCTGAAATCTCAATTATAATAACTTTTTAAAAGGTTAAAGCACTAAGAACATACTAGTAAAATGAGTAAATACAGAGTTAAACTCTAAGTGTGTTTTTACCCTACCCTATTTTAAGTCACTTTCTTCACAAAAGTAATATTTTGAACATAGTATGTACATGTAGCTATGGAACCCTACCCACAGAGCACATACATTTTGTTGATTGGTATCCTAATATTTAAGAACACAACAATATATAATAGATTTTATTTTTTACAAGAAATAAATGTACCAGTACTTGAAGAAATTATATTCCAGCTTCAGCGTCAGGGTTTTACAAACATGTAGACACACACACACAATCCACACCTAGATACGTGCATTCTTGCACTAAGCTTTTTGCATTGAAAACACACACACACTGACTGTATTGTGTGGTGGGCGCTCATGCACCTCGCAGTATCCTGCAGTGTGTTTGTGTGTTAGATCACGTTGAGCTATGACTGCTTCTCATTGGTCAGTCTATAATTGATTATGCAAATAAGCATAGACTATGAAGAGTTCTTCATAGTGTGATCATAATTTTCATTAAAAACCTTCTGTTTTAATAATAACAAATGGATTTGCATCAAATTTTTGTCTAATATATTTTCCTTACATAAATTCAATATTCAGTGTACATATAATTTCCGAATTCAACCCACTATGTACAAATAAATGACAAATATTAGTGCAGTTTCACAAACTAGTAACCAAAACCAAATGGTACTATGGAAATCTACAGGTACCTTTCAGAACCCCTACTCCACACTCTGGTTTTTCTGCAAGACGCATAAATCTTTCGCCTTTTACTAAAGATTTCCGTGCAGAGGAACACATTGATGAGTCTATAAAGATTTTTTCCCTGCCCAGTGGAAACACAGGGCTTGCAATACAATGTAAAGAAAGAAACACACAAACCCTCTCAGAAGGGTAAAATAAATTTCACTTCATGTGATTTGGGTAGGGACATATTAGGCATGTCTCTGATCCAACTTGGGTGACTGGATATCATACTATTTGTAAAAGGTTACTCTCAAGCCAATTTTGCACATATGATTGAAAGATTAGCTTTTTTTTTCTTCTTTTATTTCAATGCCCATTCAGCTAATTTACACTTTTTACACAAAAATTTGCAGATACCATCTTTTATGTCTTTGGTTTGCAAGGGTAGTAAACAGAAACTCTTAAATATACCCATGTAAATTTAATGTTTCTTTTTTGTGTTCAGGTGGACTGGTTGCCATTGTAGTTTGTTGGAATAATTTTAGATGTAAGCTTTAATATGGCACTTTCTCAAAAAGATATATCGGGACAAATACATTTTTCATGCAGTAACTTGGTAAGAGTATAAATAATTTAGTTTTAACTGTATATGTACACATTTCAAGACATCTTTTTGCTAAATATATCCAATGTTTCACAAAAATGTCTTGTTTTTATTTGTTCTGGTTTGGAGGCATTTTCTGTTTGAAACCAGAACTTAAAAAGGTGTTAACTCTGTGTAAAATGATATGATTAGTGAATGCCCTACTTTGTACTTGAAATGTTGAAATATAAGTTTAATCAATTAATCATTTACTAAAAAAGTTGTTTCTTCTGAGAAAATATTTTAAGGATGAATACAAAATGGAAGATATATATTGAATGGAAGTTATTACAAGTAAAAGAAAATTAATTGAGAAAATTATAATTTAAAGTGTTGTATAACTTATTGCCTGTGAAAAGAAATTTATGTAAATGGAGAATGAGTGAAGATGCAAAATGCAACACTTGTCAGGTAGATGAAAATATATGATACACGCCTTGGTCAAATGTAAATTAAATAAAACCTTTTGGGCATATGTTACCTGGTTGATTAAAAAAGTTTTTCACAAGCATGTTGTCATTAACATTGATCTTTTGATTTTAAAAAAGCGGACATAGCGAAATTTATGATTTTATTACCATAGCAATTGGTGTTGATAATAGAGAATCCAGTTTGAATTTTTGGTTTGCTTTTGAACTACGAAAGAGACTAGAAGTAAACAAAAATGTACTGGTAAACCTTTGTTTAGACTTTCTAATGTATTATCTGATTTTGTTTAATTTTTTTATATGAATTTGAAATTAAAGTCTTCAGTTTATTAATAAATGCTATTGAAAGAAAAAAATGACAGACAAAACATAATGATAAGGAAAAACTGAATGTATAATATAAAACTTACTGAAATACTTGAGAGTCTCCTCCATCATTTCGGACGATAGGATGTATCGGTCATCTTCGTCCATGTCTTGACCGGAGCCTACCAACCCGGCCGAGGCAGCCGGTCCCAACCAATCATCGTGTTCATAGCTGTATTGGGAGGTGGTGTCGGCCCGGAGGGTGTAGAGCGGGATCTGCTCTTCCAATAGGCTGATGATCTCCACTTCTGGAATGTTAGAAGTGTTGTGAAGATCTGCAAGAGAGGGAAAGAGAGAGAGAGAGAGAGAGGAGGGGGGAAATATGTTAAGCTCAACTGAACACGCAATAATCAGAATCATATCAGAATAATGAGAAGAATGAGAAGTATTAACACCACCACCACCACAACTACCACTAAAAACATATAATGATAATGAAAACAATAACAATAATACTGATAATAATGATAGTCACTAAATTTGATAATAATTACATCAGTAGTAAAATGTGTGAAACTCAAGGAACCTTGAAGAAAAATTAAACTTTGCAGGTTGCCATGCTAGTAGGCCTCTCCTCATCAGCTCAAGTTTGCCAAATTTTAACTACAAGGTATCCCGATCGCAAATTAACAAGTTAATTTGGGTCTTCATCATCCCGCAGTTGCCATTAGCAGGACATTTGGTCGAGAAAATATCCCGAGAAATCTTGGTCTTGTTTCCAAAATATCCCGATATTTACACCCCTCCGGGCTTGTTTTTGATGAGCGTATCGGTCTGGTGATGACAAAATTTCAAGCTTTGAGATAACATCTTGAGTTCGAAAATGGGTTATTTGGCAAACTCGAGCTGATGAAGACAGGCCTAGTGTCTTGACCTGTTTCTCTCCATCACAAGGAGGTAAATCTAATCATGTGACCACTTGAAGGTATAGGCTGAAATTTCATTTCCTTCTCTCAGATTTACCTTCCCCCCCCCCCTCTCTCTCTCTCTCTCTATCTCTCTCTCTCTTTCTCTCTGTCCCTCCTTCCTCCCTCCCTCATGAAAAAAAAGCTTGCCCAAGTTCTTGTAAAAACATGTTGTCAGGGAAACGGCAACGTCAAGAGTGCACTAAACATAATTGGTTTGCTTGCATAGTCAATCCAATGGGACATAAAACACTTATGGCATACACATGATGTAACAAGATATTATAAAGAGATAAAGCGCAATCCCGTGGCACAAATCACCTGAATCTCTCAGCAAAGAGGTGAATTTTTCAGGTTGTTTGAAATATCAATATTTGAGTTCACTTTTCACAATTATCTCCATATGTACATTAATATTCCAATCTCCAAAATGTTTGTAACGTAGTCAAGAGATGTACAACGAACTACATGCCGCAAATCCTCAGAATTCAGCTTCGTACGTTGAACATGTTGACTTCATGTAAATTGTCTGTATCGCGGAATGCTGTACAGTGTCTACAGCTACATGGAGGAGTGAGAAGTACAGTGCATATACAGGCTATAGAATGTTTCACAATGTCTCGATCTACACATGGGCGTGCGTCTAGATGTAGATGTATATTGCTTTCGCAGAAATAGCATAAAACCCCAAACCACAATCACAAACCAATGAAGTGATGAATTGCAATATTACAATAGCATCCACAATGTCTTTAGCCAAATTTGTTCAGCTCATTCTCTTCTTGATACAATTATCCTTAACTTCCAATGATTTAAATGGAGTTAATGGACATCATTAATATGAACTCCTCCGTCAAAGCAATGTGCATTCTCCTCCTGCTCACAATGAGGCATCCATCTCCTTGAGACACCTGCAAAACAAAGCGATGCTCCTCCTTCTCCGTCTTCCGATTTGACCACACCACAAAATGCGATTTAGCACTTTAGATGCAAATCACACATTGCCATTCTGAATCTCATTTGGAGACAAAGGTACCCACAGACGCGCACATGCATTTTTATCTGTTCCCCATGTGTCCCTCTGAATCCACGTGTGCAACGAAGCCTCATCATTTCGTCATCTGTCTCTAAGATACATGATTCATCCTCCCTATAGTCCCCCAAGCCTACATGTAGTCTCCGCGCACAGACTTTAATTTGACACTCTAGAAATTTCATGGCCAATATTCTCCAAAGCTGTCTAATTCTTTGACGGGTTTTAGCCCTGCTTAAACTAAATAAATTTAGTTTGTTGATATGTTTTTGAATGTTAAATTTAAACTTATTCACCCTGAACAAATCTTAATAATTCTGTTTAATTTAATCAAAATACAAAACTTCAAAAACTGACTAAAATTATTTCTCATTTTCATTTCATAACGGAATAAATTTTGTTAAATACAACAGTTATCTACATGTATACATGTACATGTATGAAACTGTGGGATTAACAGTCACCATTTTGCCTTTCATAATTCAGGGACTAGGGTATGCTACTTGTAATTTAAGCTGAGTTTTAAAATCAGAGACCATTGTGCATTGTCTTGAGTCCACTCTACATCTATCATAGGCTGCATAAACACTGCAACTCTGCAAGCAAAATTCATAGATTTTTCTCACATTCAGGTGTTGAGTCGGTAGTTGGATAGTGTTTTTTTTAATTGAAAGTTTTTAACGATGCCGGTTTGTTAGTCACATGACTCTCCTCGCTTCTGTGCGATCGCATGCAGAGTAGCGACAACAAAACTATGAGCAAAAGACTGATGTTTTTTTAATGAGTTTTCTTCAAAATGGTGTTTGGGCTGTGTAAATGGGCTTAGCAGTAGTAGAGAGCCAATCTAACTTAGTCTACAGCCTGGAGAGTTCAGACTCCATGTCAACACAGTAAAGTGGCAAGGGTTCGTCCCTTGAAACTACTCTATGCCTGGAAGGGGTGTATGTTAGTCTACAAGTCAGACCCATGATTCAAATTGAACAGTAGTGGCAATGATACACAGGGCATTTGATGTTAATACACTGTATGACACTTTATTGGCATCTTGCCAATCACATTTTCATTTTTCAAATTATATGTGAGGATGGCAGGATACATTTAATGAAGCTATAGAGCAACCACATGTATGCAGTATTATTAAGGGCACCAAATTAACATTTTTCAATGGTGGGGGGGGGGGGACCTGATTGAAAATTTATGATCTGTTTACAATCCAGTCTTGAAAGATAATTAAATTGATCAACACTACGAAGAGCCCTTCATGAATAAAATTAATAAACTATTTCTGAAGCCCTGAATGTCGACGAATCATGATGCAGAATCTGCTCCTTTATTCTATACATGTGCTATCTTAAAAATCTGCAAATCAGAGTTTCATGAACGGAAATGATAAACCATATATTCATCAAATGGCTAAAGTAAATATCAACAAAATGCTTAGGTGAGCTGAGCAAGTCATTTGGATCATGTTACATATAAATGATAATATTGTAATGACAGTTGTATTTTAAATCCATAGTTCCTGATACTTCAGACATTACCAGCAGGATGTGCCACCTTTGAGCTCAAGAGGGCAGCATTCCATAAACTGATTGAGAGGAATAAAGTGAGAGACTTGCGCATGCCTTTGAATCTTATCCCTCTTAGTATTGAATGAAGGAAACAAAATCTATCAAATATAGAGTCAACTTGGGTAATAAGTTGTTCTCAGGTAATAAATTATTCTTGGGCAATATTTTATCATAATGATAGAAACTAGCAAGATGAATATTTTTTAAAGATTTTAATTACAGCAACTTTCTTTACTCATTCAGTGTCCTCTAATCCTCTAACCCAGTACAGAACTATCTCATTACGGCCTATTAACCTTCTGCTACCAAATCATTTGTCTGGGCTATCAATATGCCCTTCTGACTAACCATGTTGTCCTGCCTCAAAAACAAATCACATTCAAGGCCTGCTAATCTGCTTTCATCATGAAATACAGTAAATCATTATCACTATGTACTCTGATTTCTGTGATCATTATCATATATATTAAACACTCGTCTAGAGATGCATATGTCTTGGGTTCAAGGCTTCAAGCCATACCAGTAGGGACTTTTCGATTTGCATGTTCACTAGTGGACTGCTACGTAGTACGTATGCGGTAATTTTTGAAGCAGGGTTGACGAGGCACGCTGACTGTTTTGTTTAGATTTCACACGACGACGGCGCTCGCCCAGTGACGTCATGCATATGTTCGTGATCGCAAGAAGGATCCAACACCCAATTCGGTGCATGGGACTGTACTCGATAAATATGCTGCAACAGATTGGCGATGCATAAATAAATGTGTTGACTTTTTAATGATTATTCTGCATCAATTTTGATTTAAAGGAAATTACAAGACAAGAGAATGTGTTAATTTTAGAGAGCTTACGCTCTCCGCTTGCAGAATTAGGTTAATTGGGTCCATTTTGTGACTTCAATGTGTTGTTTCGTATCTACAAAATATTGCTTACGAAAAGTACCATCACAGATTGCACACGGCAGCAAAACAAGGGTGAACGCGCTCGAGAATTCTGCTAAGAACAATGAGCTTGTAGATGCGCATGCGCACTGCTTCTAAAATGACCGCATATGTCGCAGTCCACTAGTGAACGAGCAAGTCCAAAAGTCTGTAGTGATAGCACCACACTAGTGTCCACTGGGGAGACATTTATCTATATTTGTCACTACCAGTACAAGAGTAGTGATTGGGTACCTGGTGGGTAGAGATTGAAATACGTGGCAACCCACTCAGGAGTATCATGCATGACAGACACATGCACTGAACAAGAACCTATGATGATGATGATAATGATGATGAATGTGTGTTAATGAAAACGATAATAATGAAGATGATGATGACGATGATGATAATGAAAGTGATGATGATGAAAGTGATAATAATGATGATGATGATGGTGTTGATGATGGTGGTGATGATGATGATGGTGATGATGATGTTGATGATGATGATGAAGATGTTTATGATGATGATGATGATGATGATGATGATGATGAGGATGATGTTGATGATGATGATGACAGGGTTCGTACACTTACACATTTTTAAAATTCCATGACTTTCCATGACTTTCCAGAGCAGGATAATGTAAATTTCCATGACCATTTTCAATGATGAACATGTCTTAATTTAAAGCGTACAACTATATATCATCGCAATACTAGGAAGCAAATCACAAAACTATATAAGGCGCACCCCTATTTCGAAGATTCTCCCCCCCCCCCCTCCCCCCGAAAAAAAAAAAAAAAAAAAATCTGAAAAAAAATCTGGATTTCTTTTTTTGTCATCTTTAGTTTAAAAACAACATGTTACTAGACCAAGGTCTAACTTAGTTCACAAGCACTTCAACTGTGCCTCGTATAATGAGAGTGAAAGTATTTTTTGAACACTGAAATAAGACGTGATCTGATCTGGTTAACAAAAAGCCACCAAAAACAAAGCCAACATTGGTCTTTTTGTAAACATCAGATCGGCTCTTATTTCAGTGACAGTGTTCGAAAATACTTTCATTTTATTACGAGGCACAGTTGAAGTGCTTCTGAACTAAGTTAGACCCAGTAACAATGTTGTTTTTAAAACTAAAGATGACAGAATTTTTTCCTCCGAGTCCAAACAGAAATGTGGACAGGCTAGTTTTTGCGTGGTGATTCGTTATCCCCTGTGTAAGTGAGCTGCATCATACAGGTGAGTGAGCTGAAGACACGGGAGAGCTTCGGCCGGCAAAGTGCCTTGTGACAGGGCATAATTTATCGAGACTGAAAAAAAAAACTCTAACAAAAAAACTCTCTTCCTTTCAAATTAGGAACGTAGTTTAACTTCAAATAGTAGATCCTATTCTTTATTTGCATTATGTAATTAATGTTCAGACACAGAGATTTTTGAAAACCACTAAAAAGTAGCATTTGAGGACTCAAATATCCTGTACCTGACTATATAAGGCGCACCCCCGACTTTCGATATTTTGCTGACGGAAAAAAGTGTGCCTTAATTGCGGACCTTGGGGAAAGTAGCAACCACGAGGCTAGGCTAGCTAACTGGCTGTATGCTCGCGCTCGCACAATGGACGCCAAATGTGGAATCAAACCGCAATATTTTTTATCCTGCTGTCTACCAGCCATGATTCAAGACAGTTACAACAGGGTTTGTCACCTCCCTGGTTACAATAAGTCCCAGGTCAACATGCTTAGTTTAGACCACTCCCTAAGACGAAACCAGCCGGGTTTTATAGAGTACCGAAGCTGTGACGTCATAAAAATCTATTTTTAGAATTTCTCAATTTTTTCTTCATATTCCGAAAGAACAGCAGATGATACTTGAATATGTTAAGTATTGGCTGAGATATGACCATCTGAATAAATATACTCCCCATAGGAACTCAGTGTTATATGCTCTGGCTCCTAATGGTTAGGAGCCAGAGCATATAACACTGAGTTCCCATAGGACATATATTCATTCAGATGGTCATATCTCAGCCAATACTTAACATATTCAATTGGTTTTCGACATTTGGACATTATTTTTGATGTTCTTTCGGAATATGAAGAAAAAATTGAGAAATTCTAAAAATAGATTTTTGATGACGTCACACTTCACCACTCTATATACTGGGCTAGGCATTCACCACTTCTCAAAATACAGAAGTCCACTCCCTGTCAGAGCATCCATCCCACATGCTTTACTAGTATTGGTCCGTTTGTCTGTCATTTAAAAACAAGCGTGGAATGCAGCGCCCATGCTATACATGAACCCAAGATTTGCATACATTTTGTTATGTGCTGGTTGCCTGGTAACCGATAACAAACCCTGTTCAGAGAAACCACATGTAATATTACACCACGCTGGGCGGCAACTGTCTGGCATACATGCACTAATCCTTGCCGTTTGTAAACACAATAGTTAAAAATACTGCTTGGATTTTGATAGGGAATATGAATATCTTTGCCTTTTAAAAATAATTCTACGGCACGACATGCTTTGGGGGAACTGAGAATGAGTGAAAGTCGATAGTGAAAGAGATAAAGAGATGTGAATGAATGTTGGGGTGGGATCGAGAAACAAAATGAAAGAAACTTGAGAAAGAAAAGAAAACATGCGAAAACTACTTTTCAAAGGTAAATAATTTTGTATTATTTTTAAGAAAGAGATCAAAACGTGAATTTGCCTACACACAGGTCAACAAACTTCATAATTTGTGATTCTGCAGTACTGTGCTAGCGGTCACTGACAAGTTTAATTTATGCTGGCTTCACTCCCCGCCCACTCACAAGGAAAGTTTTTGATTGGTCTGATCAGTCACATCACTTGCTTACTGTAAGGAGAAACACACACACAAACAAATGCACACTCTCGATCTCACAGCTCAGCACAATAGGTGAATTCGCCTACACACAGGTCAACAAACTTCATAATTTATGATTCTTCAGTACTGTGTTAGTGGTCATTGACAAGTTTAATTTATGCTGGCTTCACTCTCCGCCCACTCACAAGGTAGTTTCTGATTGGTCTGATCAGTCACATACACACAAATACTGTACACACACACTCTCACAGAGCTCAGTTCATTGCATGAATTTGCCTATACACAGGTCAACAAACAGTCATGCACACACAAATTTCTCAAAAAGAACATTAGCATCGTACTACACTGCATTGTGATGGGCTAGCTATTATGTGAACCACAAATTTTACAAAATGTGTTTTTCCTTTGTTCACAAGACAAATTAAATGCCATTTTAACAAACATCTTGAAGAAAAAAAGATTTTCCCTGACTTTCCAGAAGAAATGGACGAATTCCCTAACTTTCCCTGACTTTTTGCTTCTGGAAAAAACATTTTTAAATTCCCTGACTTTCCAGAAATTCCCTGACCCGTCCTGACCCGTACGAACCCTGTGATGATGATGATGATGATGATGATGACGATGGTGATCACAATGATGATAGAGATGATGATAGTGATGATGAAGACGTTGATGATGACGATGATGATGATGGTGATGACAACGATGATGATGATGATGGTGATCACAATGATGATAGAGATGATGATAGTGATGATGCTGATGATTAAGATGATGTTCATGATAATGATTAAGATTAAGATTAAAATCATTAACTAACCTGTGATGGTTCCAGCTTCCTGTAAACCACTGGTCACCACATGGTCCTCGGTGTCTGACTGGCCGCTGGTGAAATACTCTTCAGTAAGTCTTTGGTTACGGTCAGACTCGTCCGTTGCCAGCTTGACCACTGGTCGGGCAGGGCAGGAGCAAATTGATGCGAGGCAGTGCTTCTAATGGCAGGGGTTATGCTAGCCTGTAGTGGCCATGTCCTTAGTTGCTCTTAGATGATATCATTCACAAGAGTCTGTAAAGACAACAAGGTACTGTTGATTAGTCAAAATCAAAGACACACCATAACATGAAAGATCAATAAATGAGAAAAGATACAATCTTAAAGAAGGATAACATCACAAAAACAGAAGAGCAATTTAGAAAGCAAATTTTCATTGCCTAGGAGGAAAATTACATAAATTTCATTTTGCTTTAATACTATACTATGATAGTCAACATACATGTATAGGAGTAAAAATTAGAATACATTTATCTTGTAAATATGAAACATTACCCTATAATGTTGATAATGATGAAGATGGTGATGACAATGATGATGAAGACGTTGATGATGACGATGATGATGATGGTGATGAGCAATTTAGAAAAGCAAATTTTCATTGCCTAGGAGGAAAATTACATACATTTCATTTTGCTTTAATACTATACTATGATAGTCAACATACATGTATAGGAGTAAAAATTAGAATACATTTATCTTGTAAATATGAAACATTACCCTAGAAAAATTAAAAGCAAACAGAATTCTTCCTGAAAAAAATAACGGGCATTATGAGATTTATTTCCATGAAACCAGGGATTAACACACACACCACAAAACAAAATATTTACTTGAATTTTTTTTCTTTTTTTTTTACTGTTTGTAACCTTTGTGGCATACAAATGGTTACATCACATCACAGTTCTTACTTGGATTAAATAAATTAACTGCAATAATAGTCACAAAATGAAATATTAAAAGACTTGTAGACACAACAGAGTAGATTCAGAATGACTCACAGCATAATGTGACAGGAAAACAGATGGGTTTGTATTATTCATATCGCAAGTTTAGTTATATATGAGTCACCAATCCATGCCAACGTTTACAATTCAGCTCTGTATTATTGATGACATTGACCTTTTATCATTATGAAAGCTTCTAGATGCTACATTTAATCAATTTAACCACTTGGCCATTTAAGACTACAATTAAGACTGAAACATAATGGAATGATTATACTTTAGATTATACATTTGATATCATCTGCTGAGAACTAAAATTGTATTTTGTTTTTCTGTAACAAATTTACTTCCTTATGGCTCTATACATGTACAGACAATAAAAGATAAAGTTGAGTTGTGGTCACGCAATTGCATTGTGAAAGAAATAGTAAAGTATTGGTGGGTACTGCAAGGTTCTGCAATCATCAAAATGATAAGAAATCTGGCCCAGTCTTGGTAAAGTAACAAGCACTGTACACAGAAAGATGTTGGAATACACAAACATGTGACATAAAAATGTGAGTTTCATTGTTAAGCTGTTACCTGTCATATTTAGAATATGAAGGCATTTAAAGAGCCATGCTTTTCAGGGAACTTTTTTTCACTGATGTTCTTCCACACTTGCATATGATAATGCTCACAACTAATTTGTCACCTCTCCTCAGAGCTCAACCTGCTCTTTAACCCTTCCACTGTTTGCAAATGTTGCTGTAATAAGATAATTTAATGGTTTTATCTTAATGCCTTCTTGACCCTCCCCTGCAAATACTATCAATTAATAAATAAATGAATATAAACAAGAGAATAATACTAAAATAATAAATTAGGATGAGGTCAGTTGATCAATCGATATGGGACATTTATCAAATATTCCTTTGTTTGCGAATTTGAATAGCAGATATGGTTACCCTTGACAACCAAGCAACTGCCAACGTCAATTGCTGCACTGTTAAAGAAGAGCCATGCTTTTCAGGGAATATTTTTCTTTGATGTTTTTCCATACTTGCATAATAACAATGATAACGCTCACAAATCATTTTTCACCTCTCCCCAGAACTCTCAACCTTCTCTTTAAGTCATTATTACAGAGTTTTCAAGCATAAACTGCATGCCAATAAAATGATTACACAGTACATACTGTACATGTACATTATCAAACAGATTGAATAGGAGTGAATAGAATGTCAATGCAAAATAAACCTCATGTACAATTCTTTACAATTCATTTTGGGAATATGCAACCATATAATACCTCTAAATAGTCCTTTATTGCAGATATATAAGATATCACTTACGACCCTTTAAATCTAAATTGGGATCGTCTGCAAGGTAGGTATGTCAACATGATTGAGTGGTGTGAAAATAGAACATGAGCTGGGGCTCGTTAATTATTGACAGCTGCCCCAGTCACCCATCGATAGAAGCAAAGTCATGCTTCTCATTGACATAACCAAGTCTACATATATTAGAAGCAAAGTCACATACATGTACATGTAGTCACTCATACCACTAGAATGCTATACCCTTGTAATAATGTCATTTGTATGGAAGTGGACAAATAAGAGAAACAAAATGGCGAAAGTTTGACATAAATCGGACAGATATTAAGAAAGTTATGAGTGTTTGATATATGAATCTATGCAAATCGAAAATTGGCAACTTGGACAACATTCAAGGACAACTCTCTTATTTGTCATATACAAAAATATCAACAATTTCTGTTTCTCTAAGGTGTCTTCTCCCTTGAGGCACTAACCAAAATATATTGTTGGTAACATATTGTCATAGGTTCACTAAAAAAAGAAAATAAACCTCCAGAGTCATAAGTTTTGAAAAGAAATTGATATATTAGTCATTGTATGTGTTGGAACAAATGGGAATTGGGAAAGTTGTCTCCATAGGTAATTAGGTATAGTGATTATAATTTTTTTTAATTCATTATTTTCTAATTTTTGTCCAATTTTGTTAAAACTTTCACTAGTCTACTTCTCTGATTTAACTGCTATATTTTAGAGTAGTTTACTAATAAGGCTGGATTTCCCTTTAAATGCCAATGATTTACACTTATACAGAAACTTAAACTTCAGTTGCCCTTTTGGGCTGTCAATTCTATTTTGATCAGAAATCAAATGTCGGCTTATTCATGAAATAACGCGCTATTAATAAGACCTTACATGCTGCTCAATGGCAAAATAACAGTCTAAGTTGTCAGTAAAGAGTATCAGACTATGACATGCTCTGTAGTGTAGTGTAGCTTGAACTGATTCCTCAAGAAGAAAAAAGGCTAATGGTGGTAAGGACCATTTTCTTAAAGGGATCCAGTAACTTTGTCTTAGATCCTTTAAACAAATCCTTGATCTAGCTCATACTGCAATGGTAATTATAAACCTTTAGGTCAGTCAGGGACACCATGACTTTTACAAGCCTGTCAGATTATCAAGATATTTATGGTTGACAATCGAAATCAAATTTTGCGTTTGCCAATGGTTTTCATAACACTACAGTCTATTGGGGAAAACGAGTATGGTAAAACCGGTCACTCAAAGGTTTTGACTTTTTTGAGGCACTTCTTGATCATTTTGGAGCGCAATTTTTTTAGGGCCTCAATGTACCACCATATCACAGACACTGATAACACGTAGGGCCGTGCATCTCAGATTTAACATTGTTAAACGATCCCTTTAAGTAGGGCTGATCAGTCTACATTGTACATCTCAAGCTCGAGCTTACCCGGGCTGATGGGGAAGCCCCTACATTTACAGTCAAAGTAGTCATCAGCATGTCTGAGAATTCTTGACTAATCTCCTGTCTGTAACATGATCATCATTAGTTCATACCATGTAACTACAAGTAAGCAATGCAAGCAAACATGTGTGCATGATACATTGCTACTGCAAACAGAGAAGAGCATGTAAAATTGAGGTTGATGTCTGTCATCTTTGTATAATGCAATTTATTTCTTATGCAAGTTCTTAGTGGTCATTATGATATACATGTACTTTATCTAACTACAGTATAATAATCCGTTTTGATATAGCGCATAACACATCACGATATATTTTAGCATTCCTATGTGCTTCCAAAGAGCTTTGAAAATTATTACCCTAGCTTCAAGCTGTTGCAGCCGTTATCAGCGCACAGTGCATTTCAAGGAATAATCCTACCAGGTACCCATTTACCTCACCTGGGTGGAGTGTGACAAATGTAGATTAAGGTCTTACCAAAGGACATTAGTGTTGTGGCAGGGATTCAAACCTGTACCATGTGGTTCACAGTTCAGAGACTTATCCACTAGACCACTAGACCTCTAACATCACAAATCATCAGTTGAAAATAGGGTGTTAACTCAATTAAGGAGGTAGTAGACATCATGACTTTCTGCTCATTTTGCTGAGATCCATCGAGTGATTCTTGAACACAGAGTCAGCGTCCTTCTTGCTCTCAGATAATACACCATCATATTAAAGGGGGTAATTATTCAGTTTACATCCCCCCCCCTCCCCCTCCCCACTACTCCTCTACTACTCCCCAAATCCCATTGATTGTGTTACTATGCTAATTCACCTGTTTGGTAATTTCAATCAAATATTCAATGACATTAAGCAATTAAGGTACAGTGTATCAAAGGTATTGTGTACGGTATGTGTAATTGGGTTTTTACAGACGTGTATCAATCAGATGTGATTATTTACGTCTGGGGACCGACCATTAATGTCACCATCCGAAAGACGTTAAAAAAGATATTAAAATATATCACACCAGTCTACAGCCAAGTCTTTTCAATTCTTTTTTTATAAGGCAGAAAATAATTTCAATACAGCTACTGGTAACTTTTCCATAGAAAAGGTAAAAGATAAGTGTACATATTTGCATACATTGTTTCATGCTTACCAATGTTTTCTAGATGTGCATAAGGAGTCAAAAAACATTAATGTAAGTTTGTACAGCCTTGAACAAGACAACAGCAGGCCAGGTCCAGAAGTCTAAACTTTAAAGGAAGTCTCTATTCATGAACCTGAAAGAAATCCAAAGATTTCCCTTCAATTATGAGTAAATGACCCCTACCTGCTACTGCAGTTAATCAGTTTATCACCAGCCCCTTTCCTCTATTCAATTCAAAGGGCAAGTTGAGTTAAGTCCATGTACATGTACAATGTAATGTAGGTCATTTCTACAGGCAAGGAATCATATAGCAAGTACCATTCTAATTGTGAATTGAGAATGTTTTAAAGGTACTGTGTCCTATTTGCAGGCCAAAAAAATGAAAAAGTTAAATTCCAACTGCATTTGAAAGATAATACTAATTTAGAACTTCCCTAAAAAAGGTGGGGCTTGAAAATGTCTTTAAATGGGAAAATAACAACTAGTAGTTGTCAAATCGACTTTAGGGCTATAGAGCCCAAAAGTAATAGTCTTGATTTTCAGACAATTGTACCGAATGGTCAAACGTTTTATGCTGCGCAAAGATTCAATCAGTTTAATCTTGGCCATCACAAGAAGTGGGTTATTGATGTAGACAAATGCTCATGTGCCCTTTACAACTCTTTTCATGTATGTTATTACCGAGGAAGAAGAAAAAGCCAGTCAGTCACTCAATAGTGTCTGACAGTGAAGTCTAGCAAGTAAACGGGTTTCCTTGCATAATTTGAATATGAGGACACTGCTAACGTTTAAATTTCACAGATAGGACATACATGACATAATCATAATTCCTGCAAAGTTCTACAGAATTTGAGGTTGGCTGCAAAAGGGACATAGTACCTTTAATGAAAGTGTGCCTTAATAAGTAAAAACTCAATGCATACTACATGTATATGTACCTGGACACACTTTTTTGTGACCGGCAGCATTTGTTGATGTTGAGGTTTGTCTAACGGGGCACTGGATAGCAGTGCTCCAATATATGCTTCAACAAAAATTGCTTCAGGCTTTATTGTACACGTATGCCACTATCCCAAAGATTGATATTTCAGTTCTAATTGGGTTTCAGATTCGGAATAAAGTCAGAGTTATTGGTCCATAGTTGAAATTAAATTTGCTTTGTGTACTTTTGGCATGTATGGTATTTACAACTTAACAATTGGATGTCACTGAGGCATATGAAAATTGTATATCACTGAAGCATATGACAATTGTATGTCACTGAAGCATTTGACATACAATGTATGACTGACAAGGCTACAACTTAAATGCATACATGTTCATTAGCAAAATATAATTAAATAAACATAACAAATGTCTGATTGCATTATAAAATGTGGTCTAGTGTTTTGCTCTGAAGGCTGTTGTCAGTGTTTGAGTCTGAAATGCTTGCAGACTCAACTCATCTCTGCTCCTTCCAAAGGGACAATGTACTGTATGCTATAGCTGTGAAGATCAAGCTTGTAATACAATACTATACCATATCATAGCCAATATCAGTCTTTAAAGGTTATTAGTGGCTACTCTATACTGCTCATGAATGGCTACTGGTCGTACATATGTATATCCACCCACATTGACCATAAAGTAAACATATGAGTATGGTGATTGGTAATATTTCTTTCCCATTCTCTTTTTGAATTGTTAAAAATGCAGATTAATCATAATACGGAGACCAACAAAAATAAAAGCCTGCAATTTTTTTCTTTACCAGTACATTGTATATCTTGCAACACACACTCAAACATATTGGTCTAATTCCCCATACATATTGGTCTACTTCCCCAAAATACACGAGCAGTGTATTAAACATGCAAACTTACAGTAAAACATTGTATGATTAATGGAAAACATAACTACGTTTTTGTACAACTGACTATTCAACAACATGAGTATTCCTGCAACTTTAATTTAAATAATTAATTAACCATTTCCACAAGTATCTGAGACAACCACATCCCTGGCCATTTGCCTTATACACAGCTGCACTGTGGTAAACGTGTCCTCTTTAGTGAATAAGGAATGACACATTCCTCGAAGCTCACAGTTTCGGTCATCCCAGGAAGAATACTATCCACTCATAATGACAATATCATTTCCTCAAATCACAAAGTCTACATCATGTGCATGTGAGTACTTCCCTAGTGAAGCTAAAACCATAAGATTATGCACATTTATATGTACATGTACGCTCTGTTCTATACCCAATTCAAGTTTTCTTCAACCTCATGTTACAGATACCCATGTTTTTTTTTGTTTTTTGTTTAATTTTTAAACATATCTAGAGCCTAAGAGTTTACCAGAACAGTGAGAATTCCCTCTAGAGTCAGTTGAGTGAAAGACCGTTCTTCTCTGTAGTGCCGACATAAAAGGCTCTAGACTATAGTAATTCAGGCAGACAATGGCAAAATATGGCTGGTATGAGTCAGACTGTAACTTCTCACTGTAGGGGCCATGAGGTGATCTCTATTTTTCTTTCTACATCTATGATGGATTTCATTGCATGAACATACCGTACATTATATCATTCAGTCTCAAGATAAATGAGTGTAGATTCACACAGTCCACAAAACTCTACATAAACTGTATGTTTACATGAAACATCAAGTGTGAATAAAAAATTTGTCTTACAGAGGGCTACTACAAATTCAAACAAGATTTTATACATATTTACAACCCATTGACAGATATTTCCAACCCATTGTGTTGCTGTTGGCTTTCTAATTGCCATAATGCACAAAAACATAGCATGCATGTGTGCAAAACAAGTCATGGTTTACCACGCACTATGTTGACAATTTACTTCAATTAAATTAATCAATATACAGTACGTGTACAGTAAATGCACATGCTAATTGCTCTTTGCTCTGATTCCAATCATTACTTTGACCACATTTAGGCCTATACAAATATTTAGAAAACATTTATTCAAAACATATAAATTTTAATTTTACAGCTGCATGTAATTGCATTTACACTGTCAAACAAAATGAAGGGAATCATTCCTTGCTAGATTTAAAGTTGGCATAGGTGCAAGCACTAAAAATCAGACAAATGTAAGTGAAAATTTTGACAAAAGTAGGACAATTTGAAATTCTCTTACGTAAAGTGATTACAACTTTCAAAAATTAACACATTTCTACTTGTTTGTCCAATATCGTTCAAACTTTCACCATTCTGCTTCTCAGATTTTTCTGCTTTTTATCCGAGCGATTTACTATCAAGGTGGGATTTTCCTTTAAATTGTAATTGTATAGTAATAAGGCAGGTCTGAGGTATTCGGTCATTTGGTGTCCCAACCATGTACTGTACATAGTCAATATGTACCCATACGTATTATGGATTTCTGACCATAAATAGACATAAAAATGTGTCACTTTACTTCATACTTGACTTGATCGAAAGCCTAGTAGGGCTGTTAACTTTTAATGATTAGATCTTGAATGTGGTCAGTAATGTATCATGGGGCAAAACACAGGACTCGACACATGGGCACCCAAAATCATGTTTAGACCCCCAAAATGTCAAAAATTTACATAGAACTCATGCATACACACGCTCTCAACCATTAAATCTGGTGACCCCTTCCAAAAAGTGAGTGTGGAGCCTTGCGATGAAGCTCAGACTGCCAATGTGATAATCCTATTAGAAAAGGGACCTCGGTCCATTTGCAAGCAGACTTGTGCCGCCGCTTCCTGTGCCGACAGAGGAAGCAATGCTCCTTGTTAACACTATAACAAGCTCACCCTAATCCCGCTACCTCATCCCTCGCCCTTTTTCATCCCCACTTTCCCCCTTCTCTAATCCCAAATACCCCTACTTCATGAAAATGTGGCATCATTCAACATGTAATCCAGAAGCACATGATACAAAGTAGTACCCAGCAGCTTGTAGAGATAGTTAAAAATCCTTACTTACACATGTCAAAATACACATCATGTTTCGATGGGAAATATGACACTATTTGGCATTTACCAATTACTATTTTTTGAGACAGCAAGTTTGATTATTGATAGAACAAATGCCCAGGAATTTCATTTCAAACTATGTTCCCTGATAATTATGTAAACTTTTCTAAATATTAACAAAAGTAAGGACTGCTATGAGATATCACTCTCGTTTCTTGTTATTAGAGGTCAGACATTTTGTCATGTACAGTTAGATTACTACTGTGTAAAAACGCGTGGGTACGCAGAGAGTTCACTAAACTCAGCGAACTCCCTGCGTGAGCCTTCGTATACTTATCTAATCGCTATTATTGTAAACTATCAAATTGGTAAAGTAAGTATCAAAATGGCAACTTAAAGGTAAAGACCAGTATTGGTAACGCCCCAATTTCAAAAAATGAAATGGAAGCTCTCATTACCAATCATGTGAAAGAATATGTTTTGACTAATACATGATGATAACAAATTTGCCGGGAAACCGCCTACTAATTCATATATTTAGTAAAAAAATTTCTCTCTTGGTCGTGTGAGAGATATAGGGTAGTCCCGTATACATCTTTCTGTGTATAGTGCTTGTAACTTTATGAAGAATGGGCCAATTTTCTTATCATTTTGATGATTCCAGAACCTTGCAGATACTAGATGCTAGATGATCAACCTTTTCTGATCGATTCCACAACGTTTCTTTCACAATGCAATCGCATGACCATTACTGGTCTTTACCTTTAAAACGGTTTCTATGTGTATACTGCGTGTCTTTGCATTTCGGCCAGAACCAACTTTGCTTTGTAAACTCTCAGAAGAGGTCACCCTTTTTCTGTAGTGTAAATCACACCTTCAGTACTTTATCAGGAGCATGTGAAAGGTAAGCAAATTGGTATCCCTCTGGTATCACAATCACATATTTATCTTAATTAATTGACCAATTTCAAAGTGTTTTGTACGTTCGTATGAGAAGAAAGATGAGTCCAAAGCCAGAGTCGAGTGCAATGTTCATCAGGACGGGTGCAGAACGGGTGAGGGAAGGGGTGATTTTAGACGCGCATTTAGCCATGGGTGCCAATATGCACCACCAGACCACGCCAGACTGAATGTGTGGAAACATTCAACATGCAATTTCAATGGCAATGGCATATTAGATGCAAGTACATGCAACCTAAAACCGCATTTGTGAATGACTGTGTGCGGGCAGCTCAGGCGAATTAGCCCAGCCCTGCAGGGCCGATCGTACACTGCCTCCTCGTCACTCCCAAATGCCGGTGGATGCCGGTTGATCGGCTGTCAAGATGCCCGTTACACACCGATTTCGTAATACTAAAATAATAACTTACCTTTAAACTTGATAAACAGGACACAGGCAAAGAAAGAAACACTCAGTAAATGCGTGGTATTTAACTTGAATTACCAGCTCATACGACAAATGAATATGATAACAATTCAAGCTCCAGAATGTCGGCTAAATCGTTTGTCAAAGAGTGATCTGTCTCAGGAAAAATACAGTTTCAGGAAGTCGCCATCTTATTAACGCATGCGTATTGTATTTGGATTCAATAAAGTTCGTTGACCATGCATACTCGATATTTCACAATAATACTATGTTTACAATTAACATTTTCACACGATGGCGCTGATCGAAAATGGAGGGGGGGGGGGGGTGAGGATGGAGGTAGTGATGCCTTGTATTTTGGGTGGGGAACTGGCAACCTAAGCCCCCCCCCACTGAAAAAAAAATGCAACTTACATGTTCGGGGGCATACGCAGGATCCAAGCGCGACGATGAGCCCCTCCCCCCCCCCCCCCGCCCCCCAAAAAAGAATAATAATAATGCATGAACCTTATCAAAGTGTAACTTCAAATGATCAATACTGCAGGTTGAAATCGACTACAGAAGGACTTCGGCGAATTAAGGGAGTAAACAAAATTGAGGTGTTTTTGATGATATTGGAGGATAAATCCATATTTTCAGTTTTATTATTAGTCAGTATTTTCAGGAAGTTCGAATGACCAATGCTTTTCTATTATTTCTATTTTATATTGTAGAGAAGCTTAATATGTCGTAGTTGAGGGGTTTATAAAAGCTTGACTTATTAGATACAGCCCACCTGATAAATAAATAATGAATAATAAAGACGATTTTAACAAAATTATAAGGTGGTCTGTATTATATACGGGCTACGGCCCACCTGATAACGCCAACATGAGGAAAGGAACTATACA
>JAVYIG010001255.1:255000-361490 GCA_035222895.1 Strongylocentrotus droebachiensis | reverse complement strand
GCTCTGTTTGTTTCCATTAGAATACACCCACTTGAACATTTGTGAGTTGTAGATAAATTTTGAGAAGTTTGCGCATCTAAGTAAATCCCCCCTTCAGACTACAGAATGCTTTGTATAAAGAACTGTACAGCAATAAGATGAGTAATTACCCTTTTCTAGTCTGAAAGTCGTTGAAGAAAGTTTACCATAATTAACGTTGTATTAACCGCCCTCGTGTATTAACCGCACCCCTCTTTTTTGCCCTCTTTTTAATTTTTTTTATTGCCAACTCTGTCGGCAGCAAGCCAGGTCTGTGTTAAAAACCCCACGCGGGAAGGCCTTTCATTTAACTGCGAGGTGCAGTTGAATGTGTAAGATAAATTTAACAAAAACGGTAGAGGACCTAGGATAGAACCTTGTGGTACACCGTGTGTAATAGAAGAAAAATTGGAGGTATTATTATTATAAACAACATATTGAGATCTATCAGAAAGATTATTTTCAAACCAAGATGACAGACAAATTTTAGTGTTCTAGTTTCTGAGTGGTGAGTCAACATACCGATTACTGAGTTGGGAGACATTGCAAGGCATAGCGCAAGGTGGAGGGGCATAAATCGAAACATAATTTGTTGTTGTTGTTGTTGTTGTTTGTACCTGTGTATAAACCGCACCCCCGACTTTGAATTTTTAGGCGGCAAAAAAGTGCGGTTAATACAAAGTTAATTACGGTAGTGAAACATTTAATTATAAAACATTTGGAAGGAAAGCTTGATGAAGAATCAGGGTTCTTTTCTAGTCTGAACATCGTATCATATGAAAATTGTATAACTGGGCGGGGCTTATCATGAGTGCATACTGATGTTTCGCTAGCTGACATGTCAAATGACCTCTTCAAGTTGAGTTTCTTTATTATACAACGTTTCTGTATACAATGATGTTCTCTATTATGTTCGCCCCCTTCTGCTAGTTGCACGATTATAAACATGTTTCTTTATGTGAGTTTTCTATACAATTTTCTCAGACTATGAGACTGAGGCATGGAAGCACACAGGTAGGGGAAAAAAGCTGAGTCATGTAGCCTACAACCTGTGCACTACTTGTTTCTTAACTCTATCAATTTAATTTCTAGGACTTTTCCAAGATAATCATTCAGGATGGTGCTTCACAAAGATCCTAAGTTAAACTAATCTCTAAGTTGGACTTAAACATTTTGGAAAACTGTTAGCATCTTTGAAAATATTTTGTAAAAGTTGTTTGAAAGGCATAAAATGTTGATTCAAATCATTCATATTTTCTATCATCAAGGAGATTTCATGTTCTAAAATATTTGAATTTCTGCTTTTGAAGGCTACAAATGGCTCTCCATAATTTTTAAGTCCAACTTAGTGTTAAGTTCTACTTAGGATCTTTGTGAAACACCCCCAGGAGAATATCATAGAAAAGAAAAAAAAATTAATGAACTTTCTGACATTCTAATCATATCGGTTACAGAAGTTGCCTTTTCATTTTAAATACACCTGTAGCTCCCTCAAAGTGTGTATGATGTTTCTGCTTTTTTTGTGGCTCTATGGCTCTCTTTAAAAAAAATGTTATTGTATATTTTCTAAATTATATGGACTAACCTATTAAAATTTGCAATTTCGGTTTTAGTATTTTAGGCATTAGTATTTCAGGCAAAAGACACAATAATGAAATATTTTGTTGAGTCATGTCATATTGCAGAATTGATTTAGGCCCATTAGTTATTGGCCGGCATAAGAATGACCTTTGTTAGGTTTAATTGCTAACATTTTTTTATTGAGAAAGGCTGTTTTTAAATAACCTTTATTTGCTCTACAGAAGATAAGACCATCAACAAAATTCCTGTATTTCTCAAATCGGCCCAAATGATGTGTGTGCATACATGTAGGTCATTATTACCATCGGGTCTCTGCAGAATGATATGCTATGACTCATTCTGTTGTATGCATGCATCTCTGCTTACCAGTACTAGGTTTTTGTGTCAAAGAGACCATTTTCCTTGTTTTGTTAGTTTATCCCCAGTTTAGCACCCCATTTTAAGTTTGGTCCTATTGACTTTCAAGTGGTTTGATTCTTCTAACTTTTCTCAGAAGACAAACAGTCTGTTGGTGTTGACTCACTTGTTTAGATTGGAAAGTTTGACTTTCCTTCAAAAGGGGCAAGTATACATGTACCAAGCCTGATTGCCATTTGTGAAAGAGCTTTCAGATTCAGAAGATCATTGGAATATCTGGATAGAAGTATCTATTGATAACTTATGTAAAGTTGTCTTATGTGGAGTTTCAATATTGGGTAAGTGTTCTTGCTATATATTCATCTGCCAGTGACTGATGTTTGTGACTAGTGTTAGAATGATTGTAATGTAGTTTTAGAGTTGATATACATGAGGCTTTTGTACATTTTGGGGGATATTTTGATGGTCAGGACTGAGATTTTAGGTGCCCATGTGTCCAGGGCATCTGTTATACTCTTTTCACACTGGTTTTGCTTAACCCCGTACTTTGCTTAGCCCCGTACTATCCTTAACCCCGTACTATTTTTTTGGCTTTTCACACACGCTGTTTCTAGTCCCGTACTAGCGCCTATTCCGGAATAAGAAAATTCCCGCTGTTCTCACTGCATTTCGTTAACCCCGGATATCGTGAATGTTATTATTGGACATACTTCGCATCTGGCCAGCTGCGATACGCTCCATTGCGTAGTACCGGACTATTTTTCGTTTCTGTTCTCATTCATTTGCTTAGCACCGCAATTGCGGGGTTAGCAGGAGTTAGCACCACAATTGCGGAGTTAGCCCTGCTATTTTGCAGGGTTAGTTAACCCCGTACTATAGGTGGGGTTAGCCAACTTTAGCCCACTTTGGTAAAAACCAGTCTGAACAGAAAGTGGAATAGGCTTAACCCCGTACTATAGGTGGGGCTAAGACCCCCCCTTAACCCCACCTATAGTACGGGGTTAAGCAAAATATTGCCAGTGTGAAAACAGTATTAGTATCCAGCCCTGACATATCCTTAGGCATACATGGTTAATATAGAGCTGAAGTTTGTATGGGAACGAGAAGGTAAGAAGAGGATTAAAGAAATTAAAAAACTTATAACTACATCAATATAAATAGATTGAGTAAGCATCCATTTAAACAAGAAGGGTATTACTATCATGATTTAGAAAAGGCGCTTTAGAATAGAAGAGAGAAATAGAAAGTATCTACATAATATAGAAAGATTTGTGAGATACAGATTATGTGTACTGTATACTATGTGTATGATACAATTATCTTGATATAATTTAACTTGAGTAGTCAATGAAACTGAAATTTTATATATTCCATCTCTCTTCTTGACGCTTTTGTTGTTATGAATATCTTCAATGTTTTTATATAACAGCCAAAGGGTATGTTGAACTGTACCAATTCTCTGTGGTATTCAATGAGGTTTATGGAATAGGACCAACTCATGCAGGCAGAGTAAATTCTTGGTTTCACAAGTACGCCCAGAGCCCCTCAGCAGGGCCAATTCACAGGCACTAATCGCACTTGAGAGCGGTAATAGAATGCCGATATTTAGAATGCAAATGGGTGTAATAGCCTACTACTGTGCCATTTCACTTGCAAATGCCAAGCTGACTTTTGTTGATGCGAGTGCATTTGCATTTGTGTTTACGCACATCCGCTTAGTAGGTGGGGGATGAGAGGAAAGGGAACAAGAAAGCATTCTATGGAAAGATGAGAGAGAGAGGGAGAGAGAGAGAGGGGGGGGGGGGGGGGGGGGTGTGGAGAAAGAGGGAGAGAGATTGTAATCATTCTATTGATTGTTGCTTGGTGAATACAGTTTTTCATTTAAAAAAAAAACAATATTGTGTCGAAAATGTAAGATTTGAAATATAAATACCTTTTCTATGTTTATGGGTTTAATAGTGAGAAAAAACATTCATACAAGATATGTTGCATCCACCTGCTAAAGGATTAATTGTCAGTGGTGTATTCAGGATTTTCTGGCATCAGGAGGGGAGGGAGGTTGACTCCAGTTCAATAACCTTCCTAGCACATTCTAGTCTGATTTACACTCACAATGAAAAAATATTATTTGAACTTGCAAATAAAGTTTAATTGTACTTCTATAATGATAGATATTAATACGGACAGATAATCTATGTGTGTTTGTTCACACCAGCATGATACAGGTGCATTGCACATCTGACATTGTCCCTAGACACTCATCAAATCTCAGGCCCATTGATACTTGACAAGAAGTACAAACTCTCTCGCGAAGATCATGCTTTAAACACCCACATCACGCTTCATGCTCCAATTCTCACCTGGTTGAGTCGAGATCCCCGTCTCCTCCTTTGCTCATCAGAAATCGTCCATGTCGATGCTTCGTTGGTTGATGGAGTTAACACCATGACCCGCCCCCTTGTCTCACTCAATTCCCATCACAAGTGAAGACGCTGTTGTCTTTTCCACCTTTAACATTCTCTGCATCTATATTTTCCAGAAGATAATTTTCCCCAAAATCCTCACATGGTTATTTCAAGACACTCTTCTTCCCTTCGCTCATCAGAGATTGTCCATGATAATGCATCATAGTGTGATTGACAATTTGATGTAACACCCTGACCACCCCCTTTTGATATTATCATTTTCGTCATCATTATAATCACCATCTTCACTATCATCATCAACATTATCACTGATATCATCATTATCAGTGTCATCCTTTCCAGTGACCCTCTTAGGTTGAGCTGTATAAATAGATTGTGATATTGTTCGTCATGTTCCCACTATTACCACACATCACCACTACCACCACCACCACCACCACCATCACCACCACCATCATCCCACCACCACCACCACCACCACCACCATCATCACCACCACCACCATCATCATCATCATCATCATCACCACCACCATCGCCGCCGCCGCCGCCACCACCACCATCACCACCACCATCACCATCATCATCACCACCATCACCACCACCACCACCACCACCACCACCACCACCACCACCACCACCATCACCACCACAATCATCATTACTACCACCATCACTGTTACCACCACCACCATCACCACCACCATCATCACCACCACCACCACCACCACCACCACCACCATCATCATCATCATCACCACCACCATCGCCGCCGCCGCCACCACCACCACCATCACCACCACCATCATCATCATCATCACCACCATCACCACCACCATCACCACCATCACCACCACCATCATCATCATCATCACCACCATCACCACCACCATCATCATCATCATCATCACCACCATCACCACCACCACCACCAATTCTGTCAATTACCTCTATTGCTACATCTACTACTGATGCAACTGTATATAACCTGATACTATCACTATCACTACTTATATCATAACTTATATCATTGATACAACAACTACTACTTCATGTATATTTTATGGTTTGCTGTATCTCAAACTGCTCCTGATATCACTAGCTTTGGCCTCTCATAGGGAAAGTCCACAGTGGTGTCATGTTGGCTTCAATAAAAGCATTAAAGTGAAAGAAATGTATTAGTTCGAGCTTGAAGAAAACCTGACAATTGGAAAGAAAGTAATGAAGCTTTCAAATTGCAATTGATCAAGCAGAAATTGGGAACTCTAATTTACATTGCAAGCTTCACTCCAACTTGTTCTGTACAAAGCGCTTAGAGACTTCAGTGGTAAGCGCTTTATAAGCACCGTTTTTATTATTAATTATTAAAAATAAAACAAGAATTCTTGAAATGTCATAATTTATTATACATTTCCTTCGATATATTAAGGGACATACTTTTTACACACATGTTCTACTTCAACAATTTACAACACTGCTACATCTACAATTACATTTGATCTCTTTATAATGTCACCACTGCCAACAGTGGCATTGTCCTCTAATCACCGAAATCCATCATACCACATTCAATTACATCACCACAAACCTTTATTCCCTTAACAAAATTTGAATGAAAGCACATGTGCAGCTTTGCCAAGCCACATCTGCAATTTCCTTGATTCTTATGATGTCAGATAATTGGATTCACACAATTCCAAGTTGATGTCCTATTATGCCAATGAAAAGGATTAAAATCAATTAGATCCCTGATTATCATTAAACTTAATTTTACCTGTCACTTTGTATTTGTATTCCATGTCTTAAGTTATATGTGGTTGATATTGAGGGAAAAGTTGTTTTTCTCTGTCTAAATGATTAATATGACCACACTGGATTTCCTTTCAATTATTCTGACTCTTGGCATTTCTGTGCAGGCTTTTAAGTAGTTCAAGAGTAGAAATGTCTTCTTTTGGAAGCGTTTCTTGGCTATCAGCATCCATCCATTAAGCACTCATCCATTGAGATGACTTCCACTGGTCATGGTCACGTTCTGTCTCTTAAATACCTCAGTCCATCATCAACTCATGCAGGGAGGCTGCAAGCTGTCACACATTTATACCAAAGAAGATCTATACCTTGGCAATGCAGGGCAAGATGTGAGAAATAAACTCAAGCCTTTACTTATATCGGTTCATCTGCAGTTGAAGTTTTGATGAAATGCCTTCAACTCTCCTCTTGGTCTTTTTAATCAAGCTACTGCTATCATCTTATAATGATGATGGCTGAGGTTGTTCTTACTTGTTCCCTAGCCATTCTCATTGCCAATGAATATCTGGTAATGATGATGGGTAATGCACTTTTCTGAAGACATGTAATTTGAAAATGGGAGAGTTCAAGGAAATTTTAAAGAAATGACTCTTTATGAGGAATCTCTCTAGTGATGAATTTTTATTTTCCTTTTTTTGCAGGATGAACAGGTCATAAGTGGGTGAATTCATTAACTACAAATAAGGGCAAAAATAGTGAAGTCAGTGATTTCCCTGTCAGTAATTATAATGACAATGAGAGAGGGAGGGAAGGAGGGGGGGGGGGGGGGTTATTCTTTTTACTGTGCGAGTGGCAGAATTTAGATATATTATCATGTTTAGAACACTACTAACAATCTACATACTAATGTCACAGGTGATATTAAGAGAGCAGCAATTCGGAAATCAGTTTGTGACTATTGGCGATTGTTCTTTTTGCTTGAGGACTGAGGTGAAGGAGAAAATGGGAATCTGACACATGACACCGAGAGCTTTGGAGTGCAATTTATCGAGATTACGAAAGACGGATCATGACTGGGATGGTTGCTGATGAATCAGGCAATGTGATATGTGATGAGATGCTTCTATGCTACCTGTTTGGAGAGCAGAAATAGTTAAGGAGGCTGTCAAGATCTTTGCCCTAATCGATAAGAGCGAGAATCAGTGGGATTCAGATCGGGACAGGTGGGATTGTCAGGTAGCATTCGTGCAGCGTATCGTTATTGTCTGTCGAATCCCGCAGGGGTACTGTGCTCCATTCCATTTACGAAACTGGGACAAGGGATTTAGGGATGTACTGATAGGCCAGAAGGCCATCAATGACATGTTTGGATGGAGAATAAAAAGGATTTTCTATAAGAAGCATGAAGGAATGCATGAAAGAATAATCAAATTCAGTAAAATTCTTGATCTGAAGAGACTGCAAGACCATGCAAAGGTAAAATGTACATGTATATTATATTTTCCTTATCATGTCTTTGATGAGTCTCCTCTTCAGAAACAAAAGAGAGGAATGGATTTATCTGAATGAAATATATTTCCAGAAGAGCTGGTGATGCAAACAAGTAAAGAAGAAGAAGAAGAAACTAGAATCTAGGAAACATGACAGAGGACAAGTATATACAAGTATGTTGCAAAATGAAGAATCTTTATATCAAAAAGTGTAGCATACAGATCTTAAAGGGATCGTTTAACAATGTTAAATCTGAGATACACGGCCCTACGTGTTATCAGTGTCTGTGATATGGTCTAATATTGAAGCCCTAAAAAAATTGCGCTTCAAAATGATCAAGAAGTGCCTCAAAAAAGTAAGAATCTATGAGTGACCGGTTTTACCATACTCATTTTCCCCAATAGACTGTAGTGTTATGAAAACCGTCAGGCGAACGGTTTTCAAAATTTGTAATTCCAATCATAAATATCTTGATAATCAGACAGGTGATCGGCTTGTAAAAGTCATGGGGTTCGTGACTGACCTAAAGGTTTATAATTATCATTGCATCATGAGCTAAATCCAGAATTTTGTTTCAGAATCTGAGACAAAGTTACCGGATCCCTTTAAAGGAATGTCAAAAAATTAATTCCTGGTATTTCTACCAAGCTTTATCCAACAGTGATAAAGTGAAAGAGAGATGGCATAACAACAGGAAGGCAATATGGTTTATATTGGAGGCAATGTGCTTTTGATAGACTAA
The DNA here is from genome assembly GCA_035222895.1 of Strongylocentrotus droebachiensis. NCBI lineage: Eukaryota > Metazoa > Echinodermata > Echinoidea > Camarodonta > Strongylocentrotidae > Strongylocentrotus > Strongylocentrotus droebachiensis. The sequence goes on along the minus strand of JAVYIG010001255.1, from coordinate 353,127 downwards.
TATATTACTTGCTTTTACAGGTCATTCAGATATATGCACAATTATTTGTAAATTTCCACAGAACTTTTCTGTGAATAACATTATAGCCTTGACTACAATTCATGTTTCTGAGGAGTTATCAGCAATACATGTGGAGGTATGTTTTCAATTACGCTGCATTTCAATTCATAAACTTGAAAAGTTCCAATTGGGTTTCAAGGGGCACTGGCCGAGTATTCCCTCCTTATTCTGCCACCTGTTTGAATCCCAACTGCTCCTACAGACCAAAATATCTTATGATTCCTAGGTGTGTGAATCCAAAATGTAAAAATTGTTCTACAAGCCACTAGTAACAAGACAAGGGCTGTTTAGAGAGAGAATTATCAGTTAAAGAAGAGAGATATGAAAGGGGAGAGTACTTGCGCGGAATTTTAGTATCGGATGTGCGGCAGCTGGTACGACGTCATTGGAAATCAATACAAAAGCGCTTGACATTGTGCGTGTACAGAGCATACTTGATGCTTACTGGTTCGGTAGGGGATTGTTTTCTAACCAATATTGTTTCTTCAGCATGTAGGGTAGGGTGGGGGGACAGAAATTAATAAATGCCGCTTGTAGAAAGTGGGAGTCGTGTCGTATTGTTGAGCTAAGAAAATCTTGAGGTCTAATCAAAATTTTGGTTGAGTGACGATGGCATCTTCTAAGAGACAATTTTTATAATTTTGGTACAAACTGTACCATTTGGTCAGTGGGTCAAGGTCAAATGTCCATTTATTAGATGGATTTAGAATTTAATTAGAGCAAAAATAAAATCTACATTTATATATATTGCATCCAGTGATAACAGAAAGAAATATGATTTTGTTACTTTGGATAACATTTAATGCCCATTTTTCATTTATCCTCATTCCAGTAATTTAAAACCACCGTCCCTACAACCTTTTTACCATATTGAATTCTAACCAATGCATATAATGAAAATTGATATTACATTTGATGTGAGAAAGATCCATTGAATTTCAAGGAGCTTCGTTTTCTTTCAATGTCAGATTAATTGCATTCATTATTTTTTCAGTTGGTCTACTCAGATACAGCAAATAGTGTTTGAATGGATTAGTTCAGAATATATGTGGGTATATTTATGTAGGAAGGCTGAGGGTGCAGTCTGGTTTCTTTGAATCTCTCAAATTAAAGAAGACTTGAAAATGTTAATTTTTCATATACATTGGTGTGTTCTACAGCACTATCCACTCATGTCTTATTAGTCACTTTAAAGGTAATACAAAGTTTTGGGAAATTTTGAAAATTGGGTGGATAGTGATTCTTTACAATTTTGATATATTTGGATGCCCCTGTGGATGTACAAAATTTAGCCCCTAAAACACTTCTGCTTTCGAGAAAAATTGAATATAAAAATTTACTGGGGCTCCCGGTAAATTCTGATAAATTTTGATAAATTTCAAATAGCGCCTACGGCCGTACAATGGTAGCTGCGACCATGAAAATCTCAGAATATGTAGTTGTGATATATAATTTACAAACGGGAATAGCTAATCAGTCGATGTTAGTCAAGAAACATCGTTTTATAGCTTAATTAATATCTTGACCTTGAGAGGGAGCTATACAACATAAAGAGTTATTATTTACAATTTCATATTGTAGGATCGCATATGCTTCCAATATGTTCATTTGAACCAAATTCATGACCTCATACCAAAACTTTGTATTACCTTTAATAAAGTACAACTCCAGTAGTTTTAACAGTGACTTACAAGCTTTTTGATAGAACTAGACTGAGGGAGAATGTTTAAATCAAAAAATGATTTTTATAGTTTGATCCTTAGATGCCTTGAAATTACCAAAAGTAGCATATCTTATTTTCCACACCTTCTCTGTTTGACTGTTTGTTACCTCATGTAATCATAGATCTTAATGTGCTCAGCCTAGGCCTGAGTCATCACGGGTTTTGCCGAACCCGGGTTTGACTTGAAAATTTCGGGCGGGGACCGGGTACCCGAAATTTTCACCACTGCACTGACACTAAAAATCGTGTGCATGCAGCGGCGGGAGTTAGACTAAGTTGCTGTTTTAATAATGCGACGGAAAGGACAGTTACTGCTTTCAAAACAATAAAATAATCAATTGAATTAAATTAAGATGCTTTAAAAAATAAATAGATATCGTTTCAGTTGACGGTAGGTGTTTTTATCGCTCTAAAATTGAGGCTGCAAGAAAGTAATCACGCTTCGTGGTACCGATCGAGTGCGTTCAGAAACGGAAGTGGAAATAGATCTATGACCCACTGAAGACAGAGCAAGAAAGTGCCACACAGAAGACTAAAATGTTGATCAGACTATTGCAATTAAATCGTAATACTCAAGGCATTAATTTAATTGTCAAATTATATCCACAATATAATGATTTACCCTTGATAGTTTGAGGAAGGAAAATAAATTAAAGCTCTTGAAATAACATCGAAGTGCCTTTCGTTCGTTCTAAAAATGCGTGTATAACGGCAAGCAGAAGTTACGAGTCAAGCTTGATATGCATGTTTACATCCCTACACCGTCATCCGACTTGATCGGAACAATAAGCATTAAACCGATTAAAAAACATCACTTAAGACTTTGAGGGACTCCAATTCAACAAAATTACCGTAAAATAGTTATTTGCTTTGACAAATAATACTATAGATATTCATATTATCTTACAGAAATAATGATATTTCATGAGCTACGTACTCGATATCGAGTTCAGCTAGCCATCATTTTGAAATGAGACGTAGTTGTCATGCAGTAGACTGTAGAGGGCAGTATGCAGCAGAGAGAGGAAAAAAGCGCGGGCCTGAGATCACGTGATATTCACGTGACTATTGCGTGATTTTTTTCCCTCTCTGCGAGCTGCCGTATCCTGTCTATAGCTAGCCTACTGCGCTGCAAGCATGACAACTACGTCTCATTTCAAAATGATGGCTAGCTGAACTCGATATCGAGTACGTAGCTCATGAAATATCATTATTTCTGTAAGATATTATGAATATCTATAGTATTATTTGTCAAAGCAAATAACTATTTTACGGTAATTTTGTTGAATTGGAGTCCCTCAAAGTCTTAAGTGATGTTTTTTAATTGGTTCAATGCTTATTGTTCCGATCAGGTCGGATGACGGTGCAGGGATGTAAACATGCATATCAAGCTTGACTCGTAACTTCTGATTGCCGTTATACACGCATTTTTAAAAACGAACGAAAGGCACTTCGATGTTATTTCAAGAGCTTTAATTTATTTTCCTTCATCAAACTATCAAGGGTAAACCATTATATTGTGGATATAATTTGACAATTAAATTAATGCCTTTAGTATTACGATTTAATTGCAATAGTCTGATCAACATTTTAGTCTTCTGTTTCGCACTTTCTCGCTCTGTCTTCAGTGGGTCATAGATCTATTTCCACTTCCGTTTCTGAATGCACTCGATCGATACCACGAAGCGTGATTACTTTCTTGCAGCCTCAATTTGAGAGCGATAAAAACATCTACCGTCAACTGAAACAATATCCATTTATTTCTAAAGCATATTTATTTGATTATATTGAAATATAAGTTTGTGAATTGCATATTTTTAGTTCTATATTTCAAAATATCAGTGTGAAATTTAATTTTGAAAAACCCGAAACCCGAAAACCAAAAACCGGGTTTCAGCTCGACGGTCGGGGCCCGGGCGGGGACCCGTTTCGACTCAGGCCTAGCTCAGCCGTATTATTCAACTTCGCATTAATGAATGTATCATGCCATGACATGAGGGGTATTCCTAACAAACCTCCTTGGGCTCTCAGCATTCAATGTATATTTTATCAGAACTTCAGAAGGTAATAATAATAATAATATTTAATTTTTATATAGCGCTTAATACAAATGTCTCTAAGCGCTTTACAAATATACTATTACCCCGATCATTGGATTCAGTGCTTGCCCGCACACACTGTACAAGGTACTTTGCATACATGTTACAATCTGAAGTTGTTTACGATTCACAATGTAATCATAGAGGCAAGAGAGGGCTACACACAATGAAGAGGTTCAGTGCCCTTGTAGCTTCCAATTTGGATCATGTGTGTGTGTCTTATCTAGGTTGCCATATGTGACTGGCCTCTATATTAACCTGCCCTCTGCTCGATGCTAGAGTACTGGACAAAGTAGAACGGATCAATTGGCTTGTTGATTCAAGGTGGAGTTTCCTATTAATAGAAAAACTCAGACACGTTCTTTTCCATCCGACACTTTTTCAATAATGCGCAGTAAGAATGACTCCAGGCGATGAGTAAATTAGCAATGTAAGACAGGCTACACATGGTTCGGTTCACCCCCCTGAGACACGAGAAAGGAACTTGTGCTGTCGGTCTTGTCTATATTTGATGGGAGTTTGTTTTCAACTGTCTGCACAGTGTTGGAAGACGTCTTTGGAATTTATCTGATGATAGCTATTAAATGTATTTTTATCATGTAATTCTTTGAAAGAGCCTTGTACTTGTTCATGTATTTTCCTAATATACATTATGAGTTTATGGATATTTTTCCAACTGCTGATATGTCCAGGATCTCATACAATTTTGTTCATGATTCTAGTTGTATGATACAGATATCTGTATCATTTGCAAAATTCAAGACATGAATGCTGCTTGTTATTTTATTTATTAACAGGAAAGTAAGGATTTTTTTTTGTCTTATCAATTAGTGATACATGTGTTTTTATTATTTATTAAATATTTGTAAATACAGCTTACTTTGCCTGTAAGATAAGCATTGATCATGTTCATGGTATCTTTCTTCGATGATACTGTGAACCCCCTAAAAACTTAAATGACCTACGCGTAGTGCGCTTCTTGAATCTTTATCTTAAAGCCCATCTTTACTAGTTTACAGGAGGGATTAGACCACCCTGCAAGGTTACTGACAGGTGGTTATCTCATCAAATAAGCTCTCAATTAACATAAGAAGGGGATCATCATGGGGACCAATGGTCACCGATTAGGCATTGCTTGCTATATAGAGGGTGCAAGTAGCTATAAGTAGTGCAGTGGGGCTTTAACACATAGATTGGTATGTTCTTTTATGGGCTGTAGTACAACACAACTAATTTTTTAAAACCTCAAAATTTAAAATGTTTTTATTTGCTCTTGACATTCTTTTTTAGTATATTCACATCTACTAAAGATCTCAGAGTGTTAATATTTAAATTTCTTTCACTTTCCAAGATGTTATCTCACATGAATGTACCATAAAAACAGTATTTTTCCTAAATTCTGTACTTGATTGAGATCTGCAAATGTCTCATTGTGTGATATGTTAATATTGCACTGACTCACGACCTGAAATATTTGAAAATTAAAAAATGTCTTGCCATAAAAAATTGTCATAATTATCAATTCCCAAAATTGTATAGATTTACAAGATCCTGATAATTTTTAAATCCTGAGGTGGTTATTGTTGGTATGCAATTTGGTAAAAACCTGTAGATAGTTTACAATGAGCTATATTTTTCCCAGTTTAAATAACGCTTTACAACTTGTATTTTCTGAAATTAGAAATGCCTGTACTGAATTTGATATCATGGCCATCATCCATATTCCATACACATTGAATACATCTTGGTATTTTCCACAATCAATGTTTTCACACCAATCCCAACTCGAGAAGATTGCATGTGCCTACCGGCATCTCCCACCCACCCTTCAAGAAGTGTTGGTTCACGTGTGATGTTGCACTAAAAAATCCACGCTACGTGCCTGCTTCAATATAAATGTGTTAAGATGCCGCACCTAGAACAGGATGGCAAACAGTGCCACAAGGAAACACTACTGTATGCTAAAAGAGTGATTTCTATTGCATGGTTTAGTCAAGTATTTGGAATATCAATAGTAGGGATGGACAATTCACGATAAGGATAGATCTAGAGAAAAACTTTATTGCAAAGTGCAAAAATCTTTTAAATATTGTATTTAAAAAAAGTAATCCTATAATTTGAAAACCAGATTAGAAAACGAGACTCTACACTTAATTTTATGTTACAATTAACTTTTTGCTAAAAGGTCTTTAAAAAAATGGAGGATCCAAATTGAAAGCATTTCATTTTTAACCATGGAAACAATCCTTGCCTGTATTGTAATCTTGATTTACTGGGAGTAAGTGTGTCTGGCAATTACTTTATTTGTGGCACGTATATCTGGCCTGCAGTAAATCAATGTGCATTTAACCTGGCACAATAGAATAGAGTAATCTTATCAAATATTGTGAGCTTAGGGCACTTCTCCATCATGTTTACATAGCTGCATTCTTGGAGACAGTTTCTTTTCTTGGAATGCATTCTAATCATGGCCCTCCTAGTCTATCGATCGGTTGTTTCTCTCTACACGAAGACCATGAGAAGAGTTAGGGGTCCAAATTCTAAATCGTGAATGAACTCGAGATGACAAGGATGTGCTGTTTGTATTAGCTAGTAGGGAACAGTTAAGATGAAGATTTCCTGAAAATGAATTGTCATCGTTGTCTTGTGTTACACGCATCTCATTGAGAATTCAGCAGCTGTTTGAGTGGAGAGTCAGCGAAGTATCTTTTAACCAGAATACACTTCGAAACAAAAGTCCACTGGATCGATCTTTCATATCTTTGGTTGCAGTTTCTTTGACTTTTCTTGGGAAATGATATCTTGCAGACACTTTTTGTTAGAAATCGTTAGTGAAACGATAGGCAGTATTTATATTTGCTCGAAATTTCTTTGAAGACCTTTTGTATGATAGTACATGTTCAAGGTGTCGGGTTTAGCTCGTGAAGTCATGGAAAGAAGACGTCCTTGCGGTATATTCTGTGGTGACTTTTTCTTGCAGGAGAGTTAAGTAATCTCACAAATGGAAAGATTTTTTTATAAGAACCACCGCTAAGGCAAGTGGGTTTTGCCATATTGTATCTCGATATGTCGGATGGGTTTATTGCATACAATGCAAATGATATGCAAGCTTTGAAGGCTTTACACAGGGATCAGGCGGAGTGGTTTTATGCTGATGGCAAAGATTAGTTGGTTTATCCAGTGGCATATCCAGCGTAGGAAGTAGGTGGTTTTGCCCCCTCTTTATGATTGGGTTCAGAGCATGTGAGGTTGCCCACAGACATTTCCCCTCTCAGTCTGGGGACGATTAGGTCACCCTCTTGATCAACTTATGGATATTACTCAGTTATCATTCACAAAAGGAGTTCACTTTGAGCTGAAATTGATGTTATTCATGATGTATCTTTAGATTTGCTTCTTTTCACCCCCTCTTTACCATTTACTGGTTATTACTCCATTATCATTCTCAAAAAGATTTCACATCTCGCCCAATATGATTCATTTCATCCGAGATAGATCTTCTGCATGATGAAATATTCTGCATTTTATCCATGCTACTTTCTTCCTTTCTTTTTTTCCAGGTCACGACACGTTTGAGCCAGTATCATTGACAGTGTGTTCTTTACAAAGTGGGGGTTCTACTACTGAGTTGAGGGCACTATTCAATGGAAGCTTCGTCTTTGTGCCTGATTCTACTTTCTATCTAACTCAGGTAACAAAAGATAGAAATTCTTACTATTAGAGAAGCGTTAAAGGTCTCATCATGTACAGGTATGGTTCGAGAAGATTGATTTGAAGGGGCCTGGGGTTTTTGCAATCATTTCCTACATTTGCCTCACTTAAAATCAAGAATAAAATTTAGGGGGCGGAAGATTTTTCTTTTTTTTCTTGGGTTTGGGGGGAGGGGCGGTTAATGTTTTGCAAGCAAATTCCCTCAGAAATGATAACTTATTTTAATCACAAAATCATCTGGAGAGTGGTAGTCTGAGACTTAATTTGTACAAATGCCCTGTTTGTATATTTATCATTTATCATTTCCCAAGTCACCTTTAAAATCTAGTTATTAATCTTAGCCTTTGTTCTCTATTTTCTGGTCATTCTTGAAACCATCCAATTATTTTGTCAATACATGTTTTTGTGGTTTCCTTTTGGCCCTGAGATTGAGTTAATAAAACAAGCTAGTAAAGGCCTATGGTCTGGAAAATTGATCATGTACCAGAGCTACCAAGTGTCACGCATTTGGAGGGTCTGAAAACGGCTCTCAGGCAAGGCGCGCGCTAGATTAAAAAAAAACGCCATACCTATACGTGTGTTATACCCTCGAAACGCGCGCTCGCGCGCCGAAAAATGAAAATGTCACGCATTGCCGATCTTTTACCTTGGCGTCTCTGCATGTACAGTTGTATAAAAAGTGATTTAGTACAAGGTAAAAGATAATTAAAATGCATTGTCTTTTGACAGCTTAAAGGATGTTACCTAACAGTGTTCAGCATGGAGTTATACATCTGACTCTCAGCGTATATGGTAGACACATGAGTAATAAACAGAACATTAAAACACAGATGAAGACTGTGGTTTGGTTAATGAAACATACATCAGCTTTTAATTAAAGACCGTCTGTACTAGTTTGGCCAGGGGGGATAAGACCTCCCTGCAAGGTCACTGACAGGTGGTTATTTCATCAAATATGCTCTCAATTAACATAAGAAAAGGGGGTCATGGGGGACCAACAGGCACAGATTAGGAATTATTTGCTTTATAGAGGGCGCAGGCAGCTATAAGTAGTGCAGTGAGTTTTAATGAGTTTTTTTTTTTGATCTCTGATATGCCCTCATGCAGTTCTTGATCAGTAGCGTTTGGGACCCAGACTCATTGGACAATCCAGCCAGGATTAAAGGAGAGAACTTCAATCTGTGTGAGGAAGACTTCCCTAATCTAGACGCCAGACTTACCTGCGCTTTCAAGCATATAGAACGGCCGCCATCTTGGAAGATTGTGACGGATTCACCCCGGATAGATCAGAGTAAGTCTTATGAAAGCCTTGTTCACACTTGATGCAGTAAATTGCTTTGATGAAAAAAACTTGGTGGCAAAAGAAAATGACATGCCTCTCATTACTGTATCTTGTATTTCCACATCGACAACAAAATAATCACTTGCCTGAAGATAAGAAATATGAAGCATGCTAGGAATACATGATTTTAGTGATTATTTTTTGGCAAGCCACCTTTTTCTTCCCCCACTTGCCTTTCATCTACAGGTTTTGGGTAATAATAATAATACAGCATTTGTTATGCACCATTGATATAGTAAACTATTCTGAGGCGCAGAGGGATAGAATTAGAAAGAGTTACAAAGAGAAATGAGAAGGGGTGAAAAATGCATAGATGTACATTCATATGCGAACATATATGGGTAAACTGATATTATTTATACATAGTGTATCATGTACGTCATGTCTGAGTGAGGGCTTACAGGGAATGTGGATTGATGGATTGAATGAAGAAATGTGAGAAGACATTTGTTTCTTGAACAAGAGAGAGAGAGAGAGAGCTTGCATGATATTGCTTGTCAATGAACGGATGAATGAAAATGGAACCAATCATATGAAAATGATTAACTAATTTATAAATGTGCATTTTGATAGAAATAATGAAAATGCATGTTTTAACTTATAGCCAAAGAGAAATTATTCTTGTACTGGGCCCTGTTGCATAAAACTTACCATTGATGGTAACTTTGCCATCAATGGCAACTACCATGGTAACAGGGCTCAAGAGCCAATCAAAATCAAGGTTTCCATGGTAGTTACCATTGATGGCAAAGTTACTATCAATGGGGCCCTGATGTATATAGTTAATGCCCTTCTGGCTCTTGGATGGAATTCATATATAATCATTAATGTCAAATAGAGCATTCACAGAGAAACCACAGATTTTCTTATGGTCATGAATATAGTTTAAAAAATACAATAATGCTAGTTATTACCAATGCCTTGCTCTCCCCCTTCAAAGGGCTCCGTACCTCTAGATATTGATTACTGTGGCAAACTTTGCATGATACATGTAGGTTGTTAGAATGTGTGGCCTGGGTGTGATCATAGTAGGTCCATGGTGTGATCTAGCACAGCTTCAATGGCTTTCACACCAAACATAATTGAAAGTCTTGAATTGCTTATTGAAGAGAAGCTATGTGGTCGTTCCCCTGGGTCTCTAGCATGCGTATACGTGGGTAGCTCCAAGATCAGCACTGTCTGGATGTGATGAGTTTACTTTCATCATATATGAGAGAGAGAGAGAGAGAGCATGGATGTATCTATATTTGAAGGTCACGATAAATCACATTAGTCGTTCAAGAATATTAATGTTCAGCGGACCGTGAAATCCCTGAACATTTCTTTTGCGACAATTATAGAGAGAGTTCTGGTGAACTTGAAAGTGTTTTCTTCAGGGTTTTTTCGCCAGAGGATTATTAAAACTGTGGCGCAGATACCAAGTATGTAAACAAGATACCAAGGGCAAATTTTTCTTGGGTAAGGCTACCCACAAGGTAATAAATATGTTAAAGGTACTATGCCCCATTAGCAGGCCCCAAAAATGATAAGGTAAAATTCCAACGGCATTTGAAAGATAATACTAATTTAAAACTTCCCTCAAAACTAAAGGGCTTGAAAATACCTTATTGTGACAGTTAAGTCTAGAAAGTAAACAGGTTTCCTTGCCTAATTTAAATACTAGGACACTGCTAATGTTTAAATTTCACAGATAGGACATACGTGACATGTTCTTAATTCCCTGCAAAGTTCTACAGAATTTGAATTTGGCTGCTAAAGGGATACACTACCTTAAAAGCATACTTTCATTTATCTGCGAAAGTGTTTTGACTCTCCTGCAGCAGCCCCTACAATGCTGCAAGACCATATTATGCTGACTTTGGACCAAGTGAAAACAATATCCTGCATAGAAACTTAAAGGTCATATAACTTGAGAGTTTTGAACAGTATTGTGCTACTATCTCTAGTAGATGTGAAAGGATTGAGGTTTTCTCAGAAATTGAAAATTCCAGTTTGAGGAATTAAGAAGCTGTTGTTGGTAAAGATTAATGTAGACTTTATTATTCAGAAATATTTGTTAACAGTAGTATGCCATGATCTGAAGTAGATGAGGAATTTTTGTAGATTTTTAACCCATTTCCTTCAAGAGCCGATTTGATTGTTTATTAAGCCTAGTGGAATAAGGGAATTAAAAAGCCATTTGGTTAAAACAAATATCACTATGGAGGTAGTAAAATGAGGGAATTAAGAGCACTGATATGAGCTATTTTGAGAGGAGAAAAATCTTTCCTAGATGTGGAAATATTCTAGTTTCTTCCTTCTATGAGAGTTTGTAATCAGGTCAATAGGACTGGCATGCTTTTGCATCTCTTAGGCCTGACTTATGCATCGTTGCGTAGCAATTTCTAAATCACGATGGAACCTCCACTGTAGTGTGGGAGTAGCTACATGTAGTAATACACCATCATCAAGTGGAATATCAGGTTTTTAAGGTAATAAAATTAGCATCATGCAAGGTTTAAAGGCTTGACCTCAAAAGTATTTCCCTCATACTATAATGGGATTTGGACAGGATCGATGCGTCTTGTAAGGACACCACGCACACACCCACTTGAGGCGAAAGTCAACGAGGGAATATATGATTGACTGATATCCCCCCTCTCTCTCTCTCTCTCTTCATCGCCAAGTACTTCACCACCCCTCCCCCGACATCTCTCTTGATTCGCAAGTCGTAGACGGCTCCTATGTGAAGTGATTGGATGGCTCGCAATCGGGACGATATCGTTTTCATCCCGACGACACCTTCCAAAGAGAAAAATCCATTAAGTCGAGGGAAATGTAATTCCCTGTGTATGTTTGAAATCAAATTAAGAGGTACCAAGTGTGAATAATTGCCAGGTCCGAAGGAGAGGGATGGGAGAGCGAGCGTTGAGTCTGCTGAATTGCGATTAATTGCAATCGCTTCTGATATTCCCTGGAGAGTTTGGGAGAGCTACTGAGTCTTGGTTGCCTCAGCGGGGAGACTCTGAAGCTTATTCTGTCTGATTTATGTGGATTTGATCCTCTCTGATGTTCCAATTTGCCCAACCTAATTGGTGGCAGAGGTCTGATGGTTTCATCAAGCGGTCGATCCGTGGATGCGTTACCAAGGATTGTATGCTCTGGGGCAGTTTGGCATTTGTGAATAAGGATTTATCTTGGACTACCAGTTTGGAATGATTCTTAACTGAATTTTCTTTTACTATACCTAGGTAAGTAGATCACATTGATATTTGCTGGTAAAGCAAATCGTTCTTTTGAAACAAGTAATAGGCTCATTTACATTACGAAATATTTTTAATTAAACAAAATTAAAAAAACACCTGTAACCCTAATGTAATAAAAACAGTTGATGTTTGCTTATTCTTTTTTCTGTTTTTTTTTTTTGGGGGGGGGGGGGGGGAGGGGGGTGTGTGAGTTATGCGCAGTGCCATTTGCTGCTGCTCTGCATGCATATGCACAGAAACGAGGAGAGTTACATGACCCAAAACCGGAATAGTTCTCTGATGTTTTGAGTCTGAGCATTTACGCTGCAAAGGTGTTTGAGTTTCGGCTGGTGTTTAAAAAAACCACTTTTCCAGAGATTGGTTTATTGCCGATTTTTTTATTTTTGTCATGTTTATGGGTAGTTGCGTAGCAACTTCTGATAAAGCTCCAGAATGTGAGAAAAATTTATGGCTTTTTATTGCCGTGTAAATGCAGCTAGTGATCCAGTAATTGATCACTCTTTAAGCTGCCTTCTTCCTTAGATTCATCTAAATCACTTCATTTAAGGGTTTGTCTTACATAAGTAGCAATTAAATATGTTTTTATTTCTAATGCATCTTTTGAATTGTCAGATTGAATTTTGATGCTGCAGCTTGATATATATGCAAGGCATGTTTTGCATAACATGTACATAGCATTAATGCCCTTCTAGCTCTCATTGCTCATTATCTTCCAATGCAATCTAAGCAAAGTGCTACGACGTCCGATACTGACTTTAACCAACCCAACCTTCGGAGCCCGTATCTCATTTCTCCCAAGGAATACATTGAATCTCATCCTAGATACATGGATAACAACCTGTTAAGCTAGCTCCCAAAGCAGGGTCCCTGGTGAGCTCCTTATCTGCATCTGAAAGAGATGAGCCGCTTTATGTAGCAACTTATATGCAGAAACATACTGCACCCTCGTTCTCTCTAGAATAAATGGGTAGACTGAGGGCAAAGATTTAATTATCCGCGGAGAGCATCAGCTATTTTCTGGCTCCCACGCACCAAGGGTAAGTGCAAAAGGAGGTTAGAAAACGGGCGAATGATATGAGAATGGAAAAAATTGTGGATATTTCGTCAGTCTTGAGATTAACCGTAGGGTGCAAAATTGCAATATGCATTAAGCCTGGATGCTCCGTGGGCGTTTTGCATTAACGGAATGGTGGTGAGATCAGATGAGTTTGTTTGGTCAGAGCGATGTAGCAGAAAATTGGTACAATACTGCAATTAAACAGGCAATTTGTTGTATCTGATGAGGGTTGGGCTGTTATATCGTTTTAGAGGTTCATTGTTAACTTGTTGATGTTATCTGCTTAGAGCTAGGAGAAGCCTTTTGTCCCAAAACAGATGATATAACAGAATATGAAGTTATTTACTTTCAACAAAATGTAAACGATTGTTTTTTCTTTACATTATGTAGTTTTTTAAATGTAAGTATATTGAAACCATTGTAAAGTATAATGAACAATAGGAATATCAAGCAGGGGAAACATGTAACGGCTTTTACATGTATCTTATTGGAAGGAAAATTGAACAAATTGATAGGCTTTTTTTATCTTTATGAAACGATATTGGTAAGAACAGTAATGTCTATCCAGAAGATTAATATTTGTATAACAAAAGAAACAAGCACAGAAATATCAATAATAATAATAATAATGGGTTCTTGTATAGCACTCATGTCAGTCAGATTTGTCTGACCCATTAATTATAAAACTTGAGATAACGAAACCCATTGGAAAATTCATGTTGATTTTAAAGGAAATTCAAAAGTATCACAAACTGAGTAGAAATATTTTTTGTGCTTAGAGCCAAAATATTATTAACTATGAGGAAAATGTTATGGGGCCTTCTGTCGCTCAACATTTCATCATACTAATTCAAGGCAAAGGAACATGTATGTTGGAACTGTAAATGAACACATATAAAAGATCCCCTTGACTTGACTTTAGCATGAAAGGGGTGCTTAGAGGGGTCTAGTCTAATGTATCTTGCATAAATGCAGATTGCAATGTCTTCAGGCTTTATTTGTCAACGCAAAGCAATGAAGATGAGGTTACATTAGCTCAAGAATGAGGTACACTGGACATGGCTTTAAAAGGGGTAAAAAGGGCTACTAGGGAAGTTGTAGGGTGTAGAAGGTCTGAGTGATTGATTAGAAAATGAAGAGAGATTAGGCGTGTCTGCACTATCTCGAGATTGCCAAATATCCAGCTATTTGAATTATCCCGATCGCAAACTATCCAGCTTATTTGCGTCTTCATTAGACCGAAGTAGCAAATTAGCTGGATAGTTGGTCGGGATAATATCCCAAGATATCTCGGTCTAGTTTGCGGTTTTCCGTGTTTACTCGAGGTCAGTGGTTGCGAGGTCAGCGCTGAGCGGTATAGATCGCATGTGCGAACAGGAAATCGTTGTGCATGATGGGATCGGGATATTTGACTCCGTACTTCGGTCTAATGAAGACGGTCGCAAACTATCCCGCTAGTTCGAAAATAGTGGGATATTTTGCAAACTAGACCGAGATATCTTGGGATATTATCCCGACCAACTATCCAGCTAATTTGCTACTTCGGTCTAATGAAGACGCAAATAGCTGGATAATTTGCGATCGGGATAGTTCAAATACCTGGATATTTGGCAATCTCGAGATAGTGCAGACACGCCTAGAGAGAGTTTTGACAGGTCAAATTAGTCACAGCACCTTGAATTCAGCTTTTTGGGGGTGTATATTTGGTGAGGTTTTCAATAATCCTCCCTGATTATGTATTTTACTGCAGGGAATTCACATTGAAAAGAGCAAATGTATTGCAGATATAAGGAATAAAAATAGGTAATATTTTAGAAGAATATAGACCCCTTGTAGGTGTGCCTGGGTGTGCCTAGGTGTCCATATTAAGATATAAAGGTCAATTTGATATTTTACATCACTAGAGAAATTGATAGGCTTGCTTTTTTCTAAGATATTTTTAAAGGATAGGATATGTAGGTCATCTATTCAAGGCATATATCTGAACTTGGGTGATAGATGAGCTGAATAGGTGGTATAGATTTAGAAACGTATGGTTTGAACAAGACAAGGAATAACAGGGAGAGGTGCCTGTTGGAGGCGGAAAAAAGATATATGTAGATGTGAGAAATGGATTGATTGATTGAGAGAGAGGGAGGGGGAGAGAGAGAAAGAATGAAAGCAAGTAGATTGAAGTATTAAAAGACCTTGATGGAATTAACAAAGATATAAAGCGGTAGAGGGAGATAGTGATTGAGTAATGTAGGAAATAGATGACGGGACATCATATTTCTAAATTGGGAATACCTTTGTGAATTGTCTTCAGTAATCTAAGATGAAACATTAAACATTACCAAGTGAGATGCGAGATCAAACGTAGAACATTGCCTCTGGCATAGCCAGGGGTAGTTCAGCCGGGTGCATTCAGACCAGGGATAATTCAGCCGGGTGCATTCAGACCAGGGATAGTTCAGCCGGGTGCATTCAGACCAGGGATAGTTCAGCCGGGTGCATTCAGACAAGGGATAGTTCAGCCGGGTGCATTCAGACCAGGGATAGTTCAGCCCAGGGGTAGTTCAGCCGGGTGCATTCAGACCAGGGATAGTTCAGCCGGGTGCATTCAGACCAGGGATAGTTCAGCCCAGGGGTAGTTCAGCCGGGTGCATTCAGACCAGGGATAGTTCAGCCGGGTGCATTCAGACCAGGGATAGTTCAGCCAGGTGCATTCAGACATTTTCTGTATGAAGCGTTGAAAACTGGTAATGCATCATCTTTGAATCACTCATGTTTCAATTTTAGGTAGGCATGTTTTAATGTATCTGTTTACATCAGGGATACTGTTTCTGGTATTTCTTCTAACAGAGGATGCTGAGGGGAGGGGTAGGGGGAGGAGGGGGGTAAGTAGATGGAGGGTAGACGTGCTTGAAGATGTTATTTCAGTGAGATACATTCATAAATGCATCCTTGAGATTGATTGGCCATCCCAGATACTCTCAAGGGCCTGTTTTCCAACCTGTCCTCATGTCAGTGGAGCGTGTCGTAAGATGATTACAATCGATCCCCCGCATCATCCAATTAGAGCTCTTCATTTAGGTTGCCAATTTGCCCGCTTATTTGTCCATCATCGGTTTAAGGATGTCCTCACCTCGGGTCTGATGCTGAAAGAATTTTACCAAATTTCAATGTCATATTCAAATTGATGATTATTGAAGTATGTTTTAATCAGCAAAGAAATTTCAGTGTGATGAGTGATTTAGTAGTGCAACATTTCTGAAGAGCACTCAAAAATTAAGGAAAAGAGCTCTTTAAAAAAAAAAAAACAGACTCAAGTGAAGAAAATTAGAAAATTAACAGGAGGAGCTGACTTGTAAAATAGCAAATCTAAAAAGCTGCGGTTGAAAAAAAAATGGGCATTTTCTCACCACGATCGATACAGTCAAAACACGTAACTGTCTACTCTGGAGTTCATGTAGTGTAAAGAGGATGGAGATTTCAAATGTAGCAAAGAAAAAGAAGTATAATGTCTTCTCAAGAGTTTAACATATTCAACTTTATGAGATAAACCAAAATCTTGTGACATTTGTCATGTTTTTGTATTTCTTAACATTCGGATTGAATTTCATTTGATTTTCTGAGAATTTTTAATCATTTATTATAACTCATGATGACTATCTAGCGCACTTGAAATCAAGATCAGTCATCGTGTAGGTTGATGTGAGGTACCTGACAACGTCATGGAAACGACATTTGGTAAGAACAGGTCGAAGAAGAGAACTAGGTCACTAAATAGTGACTTGAAGATGGCATATCAGTGTCTTCACTCAAAGTAAGTGGAGTGCTACTAATCCCAAAACGTCTTGTTACAATTTAGATTATTTCTCTTTTGCCTCGCTCTCTCTCCCAACCTCCTTCTCCTCCTCTCCCTCTCACCCCCCCCCCTCTCCACCTCTTCCCCGCCCTGCCTCCCCCCCCCCCCTCCGATTGCCAGTTGAGAATGGTGTTAATTGATTCCTATCACTCCATTAAGCACAGGAGTGCATGGCGCCTGCCTCAGTGCTGGAGTATCCATTAGTCCTTAGGGACAAGGAATCATGAACTTGACTTTGGGTTGGTTACACAGATTTCCATTAGCTTCGAGGTCTTCTCAACCTCTTACATGGATGAAAGATGAAGTCCTTCCAGGAATCGACATGCAAGACTACAAAATAATGATATCTCTGGAACAGACCTGGTAGAAATTTAGCTGAGAAATGAGCAAAGATAGAAAATTAAATTAAGCTGAACAGCAGAGCGAATGACTTGCTACGAGCCAGAGCAAATACTGATATCATTTTACATAGAGTTACCATTATCCCAATTGTGCCTATAGATGCCTTTAATGTACCGGTAAGCAATTTTCTGGAAGTTCGTTTTTTATTTTTCTCATTCTTACAACTCATTCTATGATTAAAAAGAAAAGAAAAAATTCAGAGTGACTTGGCAATTTTTGATTGAGAATGCTGTTCTAAAAAGAGAAGTTGTAAGAAAATTGGCGTACATGTACCTCAAATAATCAGATGATGAAGGAAACCTGATCATGTACTATCCCTATGGTGATGATGATGTCATTGTGAAAAAAGGACTGTAATTCTATCTCTAAAACTTTCCATTTACATCATCTCAAGATTGACTTGTGAGGTCTTGCGTTGGAAGTTGGAAGTCATTCAATTTAAACAAGATGGAGTGAGGAATTGAACAAGCCATATGAACGTGGACGGGAGAAGCTGAACATTATTTGCCCTTTAGGAAATATGTGTGGACAGGCAGACTTGATATTTATAGAGAGAGAATGTGATATTTAACATTGTATCGGTTGCTATGGAAATAGATGCTAGCATGAGATGTGGTTATCTACCTATCAGTTTCCATATTGATTGAAAGCAAATTTGGCTGTAGTGATTGGAGTATTGAAGATAAATGGAGGAATACAACTGAATGAAAAGTGAAATTGAGCAATAGAGAGGGGCTTAGTTATATAAAAATCAGAGGTACATGACAACAGTCAAGGAAGAGGAGAGAGAGAGAGAGAGAGAGTTAGAGAGAGTTAGAGAGGGAGAGAAAGAGAGGGGGTGAGAGAAAGAGGGGGATAGATAGAGTGAAAAGGAAGATAAAGAGATAGGAGAGAAAGAGAGGGGGGGGGGAGAGAGAGAGAGAGAGAGAGAGAGAGAGAGAGAGAGAGAGGGGGGGGGGGAGGGGGGGGGGGGGTAGCAAATATTGGGAAAGAGAGGAAGAGAGAAGGAGAATATAGAGAAATAGAAAAAAGAGGGATTAAAAAAAAAAAGGGAGGCAGATGAATCAAAATGGAGGCAGATGAATCGAAAGACAGATCCAGCTAAGATAATCATGTAGCAGACTAGCAGTAAAGAAGATAATTTGGTTGCCTAGCAAAAATAGTAGGCAAATCAAACTGAAATAGAAATGCTTAATATCTTCATATTTTCAGCTGCAAGCTAGTATGGAGTTTGAACTCCTATACATGGTAAGGCTCCAATCACTTGTCATTTATACAGACTTCTTTGGAGGAGCCTGTGCATTATTTTTTGGTCTGTGTATTTATGTTTTTTAAATAAATGTTATTGTTTTTTTTACAATTAAATGTATGACACCATAAACTTGTGAATATTCATCTACTTTGGGAATGTGTAGCTTATGTTTAGGGTTAGGTGTAGGGTATGGTCCAGGGATGATGTTTTCCTCTTTCAGATGTATTTGTGCAGAACATAACAGCTCTGTCTGTATTATAGAAGTTCATGTATATCATTATTATTGCACATTCGATCCTTTCTTTTAAATGAGAAAATTGCAAAGATTTCATGTAGAAATAATGGTTTGGGAAAATGTATTTTTCTCAAAAGCAACTTTCTACATGTACTTCGTTCAAGGTTCTCTCATAGTCTAGCACGATATGCATTGCAATGTATGAAATATCAAATGATGCCATTAAAAGAGAGGATTGTGATCAGTTATATGGAATTTGAGAATTTGAGATGGATGAGTCTAATCCCTCTGGAGGTTTGTTTGTTGATAAATTAGAATATTCATGAATCTTTGCCTGCCCACTGTAAAGCTTTCTTCCCAATCAATAATAGATAGGAGATAACCAGGGTTAGATAAAGTGATCTGGGTAATTGATTAATGCGGTTCCTTTCTCCATCAATATCCCAAGTGGTATTTCCGTGACCACTCTCAAATTTATGGACTTTTCTGGGAGAAATACATCTACTGTCCATAATACACTAAATATTTGATGCAAACCAAATCTTGTAAAAGTAAAAATAAAGGAATATGAGAAAAATTCAGGATACACAGCATCCCATGATAAGAGCCAGAATGGTGTTGATTCTTTGTTGTTGTACATGTATGAGTTATGTCCTTCTGGCTCAGATGATTCATTATTAAAGGAAAAGTTCACTCTGATGCAGAAAAAGAGAAAAACAGGTCAGTGAAAGTTTGAGTAAAATCTGATTAAAAATAAGAAATTTACACATTTTTGAAGAGTCGATCAATCAAACACAAGTTGGCAAATCTGTGATGTATCTTCAAAAATTCATAACTTTCTTATTTATAATTTTGGATATTTCTCAAACTTTCACTTATTTGTTTCTCTCTTTTTTCCTGCTTTTTAGTAATACCAGCTAATAATCAGGGGGGGGGGGGGGGGGAGGGACTTTCCCTTTAAAAACTCAGTACTTCATGACAGCCACAAGTATTATTAAGCATTTTTCATTTTTTGAGAGAAACAGGAGGCAAAATAGAGAAATTTTTCAATTTCTTTCAGTCAGTGCAGACTGTGTAAAGCCCATTTACTTGATATTGACAATTTGGCATCATTCATTAACTGACCATTTCCTACTGGGGATGAGTAGTATGGCTCGCTTTATCAGCTTACGGAGCCTGGCGCTTCAGATTTATTTGCTTGGCAATTTCCCTTAATGCTCTTCAATTGGCCTTTCCCTAGTATTTTTGGCTAGCACCAATTGATCGAAACCGGCATTTGTCTGTCAGGGAGACATTTATCATTTGTCGAAATACCCCGGTGCATTGTGGGAGTAACCTCCTGACAGAGTGAATCAGGATAATGGAATCAACGTAACAGATAGAAAATGACCTCTTTTTGTTGGACCCTGTGGATACCAGAAGTTTGCTGCTTGATGTGTGTTTACATGTGTATCAAGAGAAAATATGAATGGATTTTGTAATTTTGTCTTGTATTAGTACAGTGAAACCTGTCTATAAAGACCATCCAAGGGAGACAAGAAAAATGGTCTTTATAGGCAGGTGGTCTTTATGTACAGGTTCCTTTATTACATGTTTCAATGAGAAACCATTTTCAAGTGAAACAACATTTTTTGTCTCTGTAGACAGGTGGTCACTAAAGCAGGTTTGACTGTTTAACAAATCCTACAAGATATAAACATAATAATTATTGGTCTTTAGGGTGATTTTGTCCTAAAGCTTTTTAAGAGCCTATCTGAATTAATTTCTGTCATTGTATGTTACAACCTTTTACAAAGTTATTTACATGATGAAATAATACACAAAATAGAATCATAACAATATAATTAAACATTCTTTATGAAATTAGTTATAAATTATTATCGAACACAAAACTTACATTTAAGAAAAAGTGATGATGAAAGGCTATAATAACTACGGTACATTTGGTAAAAAGTGACAGTTAGATAAAGTTATGAAACTTTGACATTGTTACATCTTCAAAGTCAATGTTCGAGCAGGTCATGACATTTAAGACGGCAGTTATGATGCATGAAACACGTTTCGATCAGAGAACGTGACAAGTTGAGGAGACATCAAGGCAATGCCTTTAGGACTCTGCCCCCGTTGGATTGGATAGGGCATTTCCGATGTTTGCACAGCTTAACCATAACCACACAAGTTTTATTTTACTATTTATGTGATTATTTAGATACTCAATCATGAAGATTTCTTGTTGGTTATATTTCATATCTAACCCCCAATGTTGTTTCTTTTGAGCTGTGTTCAAAGTCAGA
Organism: Strongylocentrotus droebachiensis; assembly: GCA_035222895.1. Taxonomy (NCBI): domain Eukaryota; kingdom Metazoa; phylum Echinodermata; class Echinoidea; order Camarodonta; family Strongylocentrotidae; genus Strongylocentrotus; species Strongylocentrotus droebachiensis. The sequence continues at coordinate 331,860 of JAVYIG010001255.1, read as the reverse complement.
TCGTCCATTTGATGGTGGGCTTCATGCTCCAAGAATCGTAATTGGGTTGAATTTTAATGATGCTCTTTTGCCCTTCAAGAGCGTAATGTTAGCCTTGTGATGTGCCTAATTGCTCACAAAGATGCCTTATTTTTGCTAGTCAGTTTCCTTACCTGTTTTTAAGGTCATTTTCTGCATCTACGCTTGTTTTTTCCTTTCTCTGATACATATGGTTGGCAGAGGTCTCATTAAGCATATAACACGAAGTCACCAAATCCGAAGGCTAGTCTCTGTGTTATTTCTAATAGATATTCAAGTTTGTATGCTACTGATCAAAGGACCCTTACTGCTGTTGAAGGAAAAGCATCATTATCTGCATTTTAAGGAGGATATTATAACACACCTCCTTGCTCCTCCAACCTCCAAGGAAAGGATTGACTAGTTCAGCTGTTTCCCAGTCGGCCATTTTGAAAAGGCCCATTAAGAAATATGTTTAAAAATAGTCGTTTTGAAAATATTGTATATTCATTGTGAAGCAAATGATGGGTAAGCAGTTTTAGTCACTATTTTAATGATTGCGGGTTAGGGTGTATGCAAGTTTTGTATATCGTATGTTGAAATATGTTTTCCTGTCTTCTATTAACGATGTCTTTTACATAAAGTAAAAATGCTTTTTTTTTGGTTTGATAAACTATATGTCTTTCATCTCGATATGAAATATGGAAATGCCTTTTGTAGATATATATAGCTCAGGCCTTTTCTCGGTGTGTCATATGTCATATCTTGGTAAATAAGAAAGAAGAGAATGATTTTAGATTAGTTCACTATCATTACAAGTTGTATTTTTTAAGTACCAGGGTATATAAGAATAAGATATATACTGAATTCTTCAGTGTTGTTGAAATATGTAGGGAAATGTGATTTATTTTATTTATATGATCTTCTCTTTATTACAGCAGAATGCAATTTAAAATATCCTTTAAAACTACAAACATTCAAGACTTTTACAAGGATGGTACCATATTTAGGGAAAGAATTAGTTTGTTTATCAGACAGTACTGATGGTTTTTAAATTATTGGTTTTGGATTGAAATAAAATAACCTAAAATAAACCTAAAATTTGGTCTGAATTGACAGTATAAAGGCACCATAAAAATTGATTTCATGAAAATCTTACATTCCAGTAGTCTACCGTGTATATGCCTTTTGAATTTTGTATGCAAAAGTGATATTCAGATTTATCACATTATATTGATATATTTTCTCCCTCTTTGTTCAGGATTAAAAGTACCGACCCACTTTTCTGCTCGGTCTATTTAAATGCAAATTTATCAATAGACCTCCAAGGTTATACCAAGTGTAGGTTTTGTTTACACATTGAGTAGAAATGGATTAGTGCTTGGTGCATGGAGGTAATATTACATAGGTTCTATTTGTAGTTATTCAGAGGTCAAATTCCACTCTTTCACTGCTGTGTTTATTCCTGATTGCTGCTAATATCACACTCTATTTACTACTCCACATTCCATTCTGCAGGGGAATATATACCTCTGTTTTTCATTAACAGAGAGAGAGAGTGAGCGAGTGAGCGAGTGTGAGTACATAGAAAGATGGAGAGAGAGAGAGAGAGAGAGAGAATATCATACATTCAATAGAAGAAACATTCTATAGATAAAAATAAATAAGGTATGAATCGGCAAGTGTTTAAAATTTTCCCCAAAACATGAATTTGAGATTTGTTGAATTTACAAATTACTTTATTAATTTTTACCTGATCCCCAGCTGCAATAAATGTTGAAAGCATGTTCTTCATTTGGGATACAGTGTAAGCTTGATGCCCTGAATGTTAAAGCCTCCATCTTAACTTATCATCGAAGAGGGTCATCTTGAAATATAATTTAGGACCACATTTTCAAGCTCCCCCCCCCCCCAAATCTACTTTTGTTGCTGTTTTACATTCCGGACAAGGTCTCGTTCGTGCAGAGGCAGACAAACATTCAGTATACAATTGAACCTTGAACCCTGTAAAGTAATAGTATGCAATAATATTCATGGTTGATGTTATATAACAGTCATATACTGATCAAATATAAGATGTATAATTTCAGTTCCGGGAATAACATCTTTACAGGATCTCCATGTATCCATGTCATGTGAAAACAAGCATTTATATACAACAGTGATTGAAAGCGGAACAGTCGTTTTTAAAGCTTCAAGTATATTTTTGTCATCTAGTCTTGTGACTTTCTAATGGTTTTGCCCTTATTATCTTGAATTTCTTTAAATGCTGATGTCTCTTTTGAAAAATTAAAAAATTAAAACTGGAGATCACATTAAAACATAGCAAGATACTTATACTCATTTTACTCCTGATTATACATAGCTCCAGAAGAAAGCCAAGGCCTAAATGATATGAAGTTATTCAATGTTGACATAAACTTTGTACAGTTCATGATTTTACATTGCTGCAAATGGTTGTGGTCACATATACATGTAGTGTGAATACACTTTGGGCGTACATTGTTATCCATGTGTTTATACCCCATTTAATATGTAAATTCAGCTGGCAATATATTATAATTTGAATTGTTTCCATACTTTGCATACAGAGGTTGTTAGCATAACCTCTATACCGCGTTCCAGGCAAGGCGGAACTAATCATAGCTCATGTGTACCAACACAAAATGTTACTTGACAAAAGAAAGTAAATAGGGACTTTATGATTTGCAAATCAAAAAGTCCCTAATGACATTGCATTTGGAACAGCCGAATGTAATGGCCCATCACCAGATCGACTGAAGAGAAAACAGTGATTAATTTGAATACATGACTATAACGGTCCATTGCATGATAAATGCGGATGATGAATTAACTTCCTCGCTTGTTTGGGCCCAAGCTTCAAGTACATACAGGCATTCTTGTAATACAGTGAAGTCATCTTGAATTTTTTGGTTATTGATTTGGAATATGAGAAACCGGTTCCGTCCAAAGTCTGATCTGAAGTATTTACCAAGTGGGCAATGTCATGCCTGAGTACTGATCTCGAGGAGCTCTACCAAGTACGTGGGAATCGGTCTGTGCCTGATGATACATAGACATTTGATAGATACGAACATGTAATTCAAACAGATCAATTTAGTCGTTAATAGCCAAAGCTTCATTGGTTATTTGCTATGATCATGTGCATAATGGCAGTGCTTATGTTGTGTGGTTGGATTAGCAAGTGCCTGTAGGTACCAGTCAGTGCGCTGTATATAGCCTGGTACTAGTAATTAGTTACATCCGTACTCACTGCTAGATACAAGTACCAATATTCAGAATGCATCGCAAAAGTGAGTATTAGTTTCTATATTTTGTTATTATGAAAGAATTTGCAGGGTGCAGGCTGAATGAAGTATCATGATAAGATGGCTTATCATCTGTTAGAATACGATTTATCGCATGTACCAAAGTGTACATCTATAAGTTCAATTCAGTTTTCTCTCCAGCTAAAAGGATCAAGTTTATTTTGGCTATTTCTTCAGTCACACTGGCAAACTGAATCCAAACTGACTCATTTTTGTTGCCATTTGGTGTAATATCTCATTTAGTCTTTATTGTTATTCTGGCGTTGATAGGCCTGAAGAGGTACTTTACTAGGAATCGTATACTGATTCTACATGCATAATTTTATCATGATGAATGGGCAAGAATATGAAATCATGCTGATTAATGTTGTTTGATCAGGTGATAGCTTTGGTTTTGGAGGTCTTGAATAATAGGTACATTGCTCAGATCGTATACCGGTAGTTACAAATATTTTTTGATAGTTTTAATACTCATCCAAAAACGGTGCATGTTTTAACTTGTAAATGACAATATTTTGGTCTTTCCACAACTTTTTACCTGTCAAATCAGTTGAGTTGATAAACCTGTTACATGCATATTTGAGTAATTATATTATAAGGTGAGAAAAAAAATGCCCAGATAAAGAAAATAACATGCATTTGATTCTCCAAATAAGTTGAAAATATAGTGAAAAATTCTAAACATTCAGTGAGATTTTTCTTCTCTCTAGAGTAGATGAGGTGTGATAACCATGAATTGGCTAATTCTATCCACTTAGTCCTTGAGAGTTACAGAGAAACCTCATGTACTATAACACCTCTGAATGACGTACAGGATCTAATGCTGTATGATCTCTCGTGTCTTGATTGAGCTTCAACAAGTGAGTGTATCCTAGCTCTCCTCAAGAGACTAATCTGAACATACCTTCCCCTATTAGTCTGGAGGACATTGGTCAAACAATGGTCTAAATCAGATCAGTGATCGTATTCAGATCAATGGTCAGTCGGGCTCATTATTCCAAGGCCCACTAGCCATTGGGTTGGTTGCGTCCAGCCATGGTCCAGCAGACCACTCCGGACTGCGTCTTCTTGTTCCCTGTGAATGAGGTTATTACAGTTTGATGAGGATTAAACAAGTTCTGAGAAGAGTAACGTTTGTATGCCAAATTGAGCCATAAAACCCTGTTTTATTTTGTGTTTGCCTTGTTAAAATCATTCAGCCATTACTGGGAGAGGGATCTCTCTTGTTGTCACTCTTGTTTTCTTCTTTTGAGGGTAAGGCTTTTTGTTACAATTAGGACTACCGTATTTGCCGGCGTAAAGGCCGCACCCCCGCATAGGCCGCACCCCCAACTTTGACATTTCGTAGAGAAAAAAAAAAGAACAAAAAAAAGGGGAAACAAAAAAAAAGGAAAAAAAAAAAAAAGGACCAAAGAAAATAATTGTAATTTTCCCATAGAACTCTATTTTTCCTACAAACTAATACCAAAATTATCAATCATTTTATAAATCTACAGGAAGTTTACCTAAAAAATGATCGTAATTTAGCAAATCTTCATCGATTTTTAGGCAGATTAGCACATTCATGGGACACTAGAGGGCGCTTCGCATGCATACAGAAACCTGAATGGCCAACCTATCGCAGGGTGGAAGCATGGTGGAAGGATTTTTTTATTTGTTTATAATGTTATCCGGTCTTACCCCTATCGTACCGTCAAATGGAGAAAATAAACAAGCTTTTGTATTGTTATTAGAGATCTTCCGAGGTTAGTTTGTCGCTTTAATTAATTAGATAGCCTCAATTATAATTCAGAATTATCTTACTGAAAAGTTAACAACACCGATGATTGCGCGCTGTGCATCTCCGAAGGTGCGTTGGATTTGTTAGCAACTTTCAGCCCCGTAGCTCCCCGACACAGAGTGTGTGAGTAAGGTATGATTTTGGCTAACCAAAATCATACCTTACTCACACACTCTGTGGTGGGGAGCTACGGGGCTGAGAATTGCTAACAAATCCAACGCAGCTTCGGAGATGCACAGCGCGCAATCATCGGTGTTCTTAAGGACATTTTTACAACTTTACAAGTACGAGTTTCTGGTCAGTTTTCTTCTTATTTCTTTGGTTGCACAACGATTAAAAAGATAACTTCTTCAAATTTGCTGCTGACGTGGTTCAGAAAAGATCTTGTTCGATGTGTTTCAAGTCAATTTTGTTAATATATTTTGTTGTATGAAGTTGCCTACAAATAATGGACATGCTGTTTTGACTTGCGATTTTTACTCTTTCGGCGTAAAGGCCGCACCCCGACTTTTTGATATTTTCTCTTCCAAAAATACTGCGGCCTTTACGCCGGCAAATACGGTATACCAAAGTGGCTTAGTTCATTTCTGCAGAATGGCGTGTCCCGGGGCATCATGTCCCGAAACTGTCCTGACATATATCCCATTGAAATGCATGTTAAATATAATGTTTGCATTTCTAATTATGTAATGTGATTATGATGGTTTTGTGAAACGCTTCCCTAGATTCTTACTGTTTCATATTTAGTATTCTTTTCATTTCCCCCCTTTTTATAAAAGTTTTTGTGTAGGATCGCATCCCCTGCATGCATTGAGGCGGGTCATGTTTCTTGAAGTTGAAGGTGTTCCATCATGTATTGTCTGTACCTGGTAGTAATTGCATAATAGACAGCTCAGTGGCAGCAAGCATGTTGGAATGTCATATCTAGACCTGAAAAAAGTAAATAAAAGAAAAGAAAATGAGACAAGGATTTAGGACTGACCTGGACTGACCTGGCAGAAGTTTTAATACCAAGGTATTCCGTTATACCTGATGTCACAGTGAATACTGTCCCCCTCTTATAATCCTTGTGTATAATATTGAATAGCTTGTTATATACATAGTGTATGATCTTATCTTGTGAAGAAGTGTGTGTTACATGAATGGGACTCTTGTGAATTATGTTCGAAAAAACTGAGAAAAGATCTAAGTTTTGGTAGACTACAATGAGATGTTCTCTGATTTTGCTTTAAGAAATTCAGTTTGAGAAACTTATTTCCCAGAAAGCTATCAGACTCAACAGCAGTTATTTTAGTTTTTCACTTGACAATAAGGAAAACATAATTATTTGCTTTTGCTTTAATGTGCTCCAACGATAATAAACCCATTAGAGTAGATATATATCATTCCAACTTGCATGAAATGGTACGTATTGTTTATTTGCAGAATAAATACCTCTTGTTCTCAAAGTTCATTCAATATCATATCTCCGTTATCATGAAATATCAATTTAAATCAACAAACTGTCTACGTGAGGCCCATACTTTAATTAAAACACACTTGTACACCTGTATTTACATTATTATATAATTACATTGTCAGAGATGTCCATTTTGCTCTTTGTTATCAGTGCAATCGTGCAACTATTTGGATAACATGCCAGAACATGAAGGACATAGGAATGTCTTTATTTTTAATGATGTTGTAATTTCTGTTTATAGCAACCGCTGTCAGACAGTCTCTTGTAAGTAGCAGAACTGTAAATATTGTTTACGATGAGCCAAGTTGGGTGTACCCGATATAGATTCCAAAGGGTTTTTAAAATTGTTTGAAAAAACTTTATATTGATACATATCAGTTAATATCCCTCTAGCTCTTTAATAATCATATGATTTTATTTGCACATGTGAAAGGAAAGGCAGCAAGGGTTATAATGCAGAAAGAGAAGTGAAGTCACCATTTTTCCTCCTCAAAACTTTGCCTGAAATACCAAATACGTGTCATTTACTCCTTTTGATAGATACAGTGTATATTGGCATGCCATTTAATACTACAAGTGCATGAGCACAGCACAGCATTCCTGGCTTGTCACTCCATGCACAGAACAGAGTCTCATGTTTGGGAGGGTTCACTAATTTTACCAAGTCAACATTTCACTCAGCGTCGTGGTACGTAGCCTCACAGCGGTGCACTTTGCCCAAAAATGCGCTGGCTGAGCGTAGTTTGCTGGTACCCTTGGAAGCCCTCGTGCATCGGAGCATAGAGTGTTGGATAATAGTCTCACTTGGTCAGAGCTAGCAGAGGGAGAGAGAGAGAGAGGGAGGCTCACACCGCTATCTCTATGTTATCAGTGATTGTCTAGCTAGGGGTACAGGTGTGTATCCTACATGTCTGTCTGATTGTCCACTTTGGTGGAATCATTGCCTGCCTGGCCGGTCTGTTTGCTGGACACTAGACCAAGCTGCAATCATCCTGCTAAATTATGTTTACCTAGGATAGCTTACACCGAATCAGGATACCGTGAATCTTTTATTCTCTCTGGTTTGCGCCTATTCTGACTGAGCTTTGATTTTTATGGGATGTTATTACGGAATGGAATGTAACACCAGGGCTTTGGTCGTTTTATGGAGTTTTACAGTGGATAACTGCAGCTGAACGATAGCGCTACCAACTAAAGAGGAACTTAAAAGAAGATACTGGAGTTCAATTCCGACAACTCAAAAAGGAGGTGGTACAAGAGTTCATCGGATTCTGAAAGGACATTGATCAGTGGATTATTATATGTCACGTTCTGGATGTGCTAATAAGGAATACATATACACCATTGGAATACTGTGTCATAATAATCTGTGCATGTGTGGAAAACAGTCCTTGAATCTTGGAAGCGGGAAGAAGTTGTGAAAAGAAGAATATTTCTTTTACTGTGAGCCTGCCCCGATCATACTTACAAGGTATATTGTTAAAGATGGATGTTATCTGTTATACCTAATGAAGCTCTGTATTCTATGGAACTTGTTTTTTGTGAAAATATAATGTGTTTTTGTGAACATTCTTCTGGAACACCCCCACAAAATCACCTTGAATGGGAGACTCATTCAAAGGATTTAGAGACAAGGTGAAGAATAAGGGAAGTTCTTTTGTATGGAAAATAAAATGTTTGTCTCCAAAATTCACCCTTTTTCCTACTGAACATTATTTTGAGACTTGGTCTAAAGTTATTCTTTCCTCTGTTTGAATTCATGTGTTTTGAAAAGGTTCACATCACTGTATTGCAGGGGTGTTTTGGAAGTATATGTGGCTTAAAGGACTGCACATAAAGTGATGTTTGACAATAATTGGGAGACTTAGCTAATTAACATGTCAAATAACCTTTGCAAGATTAAGACAAACTTTTGTTGTTCCTCGGAATACTTGCAATCCTTGCAAACTCTGCAAGTAGACCTATATGTCCTAACATTATTATGCACATAGCTGTTTGATTGACCTGAAACAAAAGAAGAATATGAGCCTATTTATCAAATTTCCTTCAACCTCGTATTTGCCTTTAATAGGGTAAGTACAGTGGAATATGTCAATGAAGGAAGAGCACCTCGTAAATGACAAAAGAAGTTTCAGTATCATAGTGAGATTCTTTCATGTGTGTAGGCTAACAAACCGATTAGCTGCAAATTACTCTTAGGAGCTGTAAAGAGATCAGCAATATATGCATACATTGCATTGAGTTCCATGCAACATGCTCATTTGACTAAGATATCGGTTTGGATATTACAGGAGATACATGTACACATACCTAACAGAGAACCAAACAAATTTGTTTTTAGCACTCACCGTTTGGTATTAATGCAGAGGGATTATTGAATTGCTGCTATTTTATTCTTCATTTACGTGGATACTTGTCAGATATCAATGGGTGAATATTACTCTCTAATACGTATTCAGTTACTTTCTATGCTCTTTGAATAGTCCAGTATTGGATGTAAAGTGTATGTATATATATATATATATATATATATATATATAGGTCTACACGTTTCCAAGCAGTGAGAGAATGAGTTATATATATATATATAACTCATAGTATGTTTCTAAAAATGTGTGTATATTGTGTTTCTAATAAAATGGTAGATGAAGAGCTAGATGAAGAGAGATTGGGATGACGAGGAGAGTAAGATAGGGATTTTTTACATCTTCTAATGGCTCAACCTTGGATTTAGAGAGTACTGTTTCATCAGTATACTTCTCTGTCAGGTTAATGGCATATATTTCCTTTAGAGATCATAAATGCCATCGATTCATGATCCTCGTACGTTTCCTCTCCATCACAAGGCCTGTCACCATTAGCCCAGCTAGTTATGATGCAGGGAATTTAGCCCCATCACAACAAGGTTGAGGAAATATGTGGTGAAAACGTAAACGATGTGCTACTTCTCCTTTGTATTTGGGATAGTAGCTCAAGATTTTATAACAAGCAAACTATAGGGCTTGTCCACAATTTTTCCTGCTACATGAATTTGCCCGTTAAGCATGTTAATTAGGGTTGATTAAGGTGGTGAGGATGAACTTTGACATTGGTATGCCTTGAAACTCGAGCTAGGTCCCAGAGTGAGTGGGGTTGCTCCACTAGGTCTGATGGAGATGGAGATGTGGGACCTCAAATTTTGACTTTTTGTTTTGGAAACATTGATCATATCAGTCTAATTCCATTTTAATATCTGAAGCACAAGCTTGTTTGGGCTGAAGGAGAATTACATGAAGAGCAGAGGTTTTTCTTGTTTACATCTATGTATCCATAGTTACATCTCAAACCTGAACTTGGTTAGGCCAGTGAAAATACACCTCAGCAGCCATAATATATACTGCATTTATGGATCCATGGTCTAATATCTCAAGCTTAAACTCATTCTGGATAATGGAAATTCACCCTAAGATCCATTGTATCTCCTGCATTAATGTATCCATAAGCTTCCAGCTCCAGGCGATGCTGTCGTCGCTTCTCCTCATTATTTTCTCTGTAACACCGGCTGTTTCTCTGTCACATTAATGTTATGTATTTGATTGCACCTATATTAAAATGCTCTTAGGGAAGCGTTATTGAACTTTGGAGACTAAAGAGCAGGGTTAGCCGGCATTGATCAGCTTTTATCATTAAGAAGCATTCCAGAAGGTTTGGTACATTACCAGTGGTAGTCTAGGTGAAGAGGTTGTTTTTCATGATTCACTTTTCAATTTTAGGAATTTATGTAAAATTGTACAAAAATTGCGCAATGATCAAAGGTTCAAAATATAAAGATGAATATATACATTATTGCACATTATTCCATCATTACTTGTAAGTTGTAGATTGAGTTGGAAGTTTTGATTTGTAATTGGGGTACTGTACATGCAAGGCTGTTTATCCATAATTGATTAATGATAAGAAAGTATGTATAGGAACATGTATATACTTGATTTAAAACGAACTTTGGAAGTGCCTTGAATATGTAATGATGCTTTCTGTGGCTCCTTAATTTAAGTTGAAAAAGTATTTGAATAGAATGACAATAAGTTCATAAACTTACACGATCAAAGTTTCTTTCTTTCCTTACGGTGTAGGCCTAACAATATTGTTCAAACTTAAAGAGATTACAAAATGTTGTTTTGTATATATATAAGTAATCCACCTGTATGTAGTAATCTACATACAGTATGATACATACATAATCACTGTAAATACATAACGTACAGGCAGATTTGTGTTATGGGTTATAAGAAACTGAAAGAAGCTCTTTGCGGATTGTGCTAATTGCAAATAACTTGTCGCTGGGGTGATTTCAGGCTCGTTAAACTTTCCGTATGGAAATCATCTTGTCTGAGCAATTAGTCTCACATTAATGAGGGACAGGTTTCATAAAGTGCAAAGTAGCTCATTAACTCCTTCAATATTAGATCTCTAAACATCTAAGGATATGTTAATGATGCCTTGGTATGATATTAACCAGTGTTATTTTATGTTTCATATTTTAAAACAATGCAGACATTTAGTGCTGTTATAAATCATCATGTAGGATATTGAATATGTTTTTATACATCGATCTTAGACTTTAATGTGGATATGTGAAGAGTCTTGGTAATACTATCAAGGATGTGGAAAAGACATAGAATAATGAATCCCCAGAAGGGGAACTCTACTAAGAAGTGATGTGTAATGGTGCACTATGAGGGATCATCACTACCTCCTCCTCATCGTCTTCCATACCACTCCTTCATAAATTCATCCTTCAGGTCTCCTCTATTACCCTCTTGTTCACTTACTCTAAAGCTTTGGTGAAAGCTCCCCCCCCCCCCCCCCCGCCCCCCCCCCCCCAAAAAAAAAAAAAAAAAAATCTTAACTATCTGAAAAATCTAAATCTGAACCGCTACAATACAACAGTGATTGTTTTCATGTAGACCTACTACATTCTACAAAAGTTTTGTCATATTTACCCCCCCCCCTTCTCTTGTGTTAAAAAAAAAATGAATTGAGTTCTTCTTTACACTGTACTCTGTACAAAGTAAACGCTATTGCCTCTTTTTCCACCCCTCCCCTAGACTTCCTTGTGTAGAGCTCGAACCAGTTGTTTTTCATATAGGCCTGATACAAAATTAGAATGTAAGTAGAGCACATGGGAAGGGCAGCTGCGTCTGAGCAACATCAAATATCAGCCGAGAAATGTTTTTATCAGACAGTGATTCCTTCTTGATGGGCAGGTGTATTCCTGGTCTACTCTTACTTGGAAGTGACCAATGCAGGTTCAGTGCCAAACACTTTTCCCTCACAGTACAAGATCTAAAGTTCTAGTCTTAACACCCTTCTGGCAATTAAGGGATTGAATTTAATGAAATCCCTGTCAAAACATGCTTGCAGAATAATTAAAGATGAGATTTTGAAATGCATACTATTATGTGTCAAATTCATTTAGGTGAAGGTCTTTTCTTGATAGGCATTCTCTTGCCAGAATGGTTCATTCCTTTTGAATGGAGGCTATCTGGTGTAAAGGTAGGTACAAAAAATGTTATGCATTATCTATCTTAACCTGAAGAACAATATTCTCTGTAAAATGCAATGAGAAAAGTGGGAAATATTCTTATAAGATTATTTTAAAATTCAAATCTAAAGTAAAAGAACTGCAGTCACAGATACATGTATTATTATGTAACATATGTATTAGCTAATATATTTTCACATCAATTGATCAACTAAAATTTCTGAAACCCTACTTCATTTTCCTCTCCATTGCGCAACCGGGTTAAAACCCTGGCCGTGATACGATTTCATCAAAGAGCAGATTGAGGTATAATTTGTGGAATAAACCTGCAAGACAGTCGAAGAGCTGTGCTTGCTTTCTAAATTCTAGGTCAAGAAGATGATCTCAATCATTTATCCCCCTTGACCTTGTTGCTCTATCATTTCTGCTATATTTCCTCCTTCAATAAGGGTGCGTTCAAGCATCACTTTTTCACCCTAGAAACACGGTTTTCAAAGATGTTAAGTTTAAAACATGGTTGCGTTCAATCAATTCCAAGCGATTTCTTTGTTGGTCGTAAAAATAAACGTCTTTAAAAACGCAAACATGAAACGCTGAAAATGATGCATTTTGTATCGTGATTCTGCAGAATCACAGTTGCTAAAAATCACTAGAATCAATGAATGGAGATCTCAATCATAATTCTGTAACATCATTATCTGCTTCCGGTTTGGCCGACAAAAAATTCAGAAAGCACGCGGCGAAGTTGACCTATACTTCCTGGGTCAAACTGCACAGTGTGATGAGGAGTGGCTGGGCTTGAAATGAGCGAGAATCAGCGTTGATGAAAAATCGCTTGAACACTTCCCCCGCAGTAACCGTGTTTTTTAACGGCGTTTTGATTTGTGATTCATTTTTGTGATCCTAGCTTCAAAAAAATTGCTTGAACGCACCCTCAATCATTTATCCCCCTTGACCTTGTTGCTCTATCATTTTTGCTACATTTCCTCCTTCAATAATATCTTCCATTCTAGTGACCTTGTTTTAACCGTCCTCCTTGATGAGGGAGGGCATGCATCACTGAAGCATTGGCCCAGATGGCGCCCGAGGCAGGTGCAAATCTGGGCCTACAATTAGTCTTACGTTGATGCTCTCTTATATAAATATTTTTAAGATGAATGTTTTCTGTATTAAGTAAACACCGCACTTGTCATCTGTATTGTTCCGATGATGGATCTTAACCTCATCTTTAAAGGTACTATGTCCCATTTGCAGGCCCAAAAAATGAAAAGGTTAAATTCCAACGGCATTTGAAAGATAATACTAATTTAGAACTTCCCTAAAAAAGGTGGGGCTTGAAAATGTCTTTAAGTGGGAAAAAAACAACTATTAGTTGTCAAATCGACTCTGGAGCTATAGAGCCAATAAGTAATAGTCTTGATTTTCAGACCATTGTACCAAATGTTCATACGTTTTATGCTGCGCAAAGATTCAATCAGTTTAATTTTGGCTATTACAAGAAGTGGGTTATTGATGGAGACAAATGCTCATGTACCCTTTACAGCTCATTTTATGTATGTTATTTCCAAAGAAGAAAAAAAGCCAGTCAGTCACTCAATAGTGTCTGACAGTGAAGTCTAACAAGTAAACGGGTTTCCTTGCATGATTTGAATATTAGGACACTGCTAACGTTTAAATTTCACAGATAGGACATACATGACATATTCATAATTCCTGCAAAGTTCTACAGAATTTGAGGTTGGCTGCAAAAGGGACATTGTACCTTTAATATGTGAGGGAACATTAATTTATGGACTCAAAAGTTTTCAGACCAGCACATTTTGTATTTGAAATTGAAATGCTACTGAGGAAAAGGAAAGAAACTGAAGACTTCCAAGACTCAATGGTTGAAAAGCAGGTGATAAAAGATGTTTCTGTTGAAAGAACAACTTTTTAAAGATATTCTCGAAATGATTTTACCCAGGAGACAGTCATACTATCTGTACTTTTTTCAAAGGTGTTATTTGCTGTCCAAATATCAGAGATAGCCATGTATCACATCTCGTATCTCTTTATTGCTTCTTGCTAGCTAAACAGTACCATGTGAGTGATTGTGAGGAATTTCACAGCAACTCAGTGGTATTGATCAAGGCCCTGGAATATTATTGTGTGTCTTTCTAGGGTTTGTATGGTTTGATCAAGCACTTTTATCTCATGTGGAGTGGAATATTTTACTCTCTAGAGAAATATAAAAAGTTATTTCATTCCTATTGATTTTTATCTTATTCAGGTACATGTATGGGCACTTTAGCTTTTTCAAAATCACTATTCAGTTATATTCTTATGAGAAAGACATCTTCAAGATAGGAGGTTAGGAATGAGAGGAAGCTCAGTCGAACAAATGAACTCTTGCAACAAATTATTTTGAACATATTTAATTTTGTTTGACAGTATTCAATAGCATCAATTTTTGTAGAAAAACATATTTCTTTTTAAAATGAATAATAGTAAATTCGGGTAGATAAGAATTTTCCATCCCTTTCACCTGACAAAAAATGAAGGTTCCAGATTGTTAAAAAGGCCTTCTTTAAAACATTTGAACATTGCCCAACATGGCAACAATGTATAGCATATAAAATAAAGTTACAAAGCTGCATAATTTTTCAGTTAGGTTTGGAGTGGTTCAAGAAGGATTCAGCTTTTGATTCAGCCAAAAATAATTTACTTGATTGGGTATCATTCATCATCCCAATTTAGAACAGAATAATAGCACGAGGCAAAAACATGTTTAGCCATAATTACAGAGCTTGTGCATTCCTATTTTGATGAGAATTTTTGTTTATTTATGGATTGTGATTGAGAGAGCTTTTATTTGAACTAGAGTGAAAAATCAAATGCTGGAGGAAATAGTGCAACAATCTCAGGAATAATTAGGACAATTGTTTGGAGGTTGAATGATAACCTAGCCCCTGGTTTTGGAAGATTGTCAGCTTTGGGAATTGCTGAAATTATACAGTTTGTGAGGATAAAACAGATCAAAAGAGAGAGTAAGAGGTTTTGATTTATTGAAGTAATCCCCCGACTCTCGGTACTACATTAATTGGATTAATGGCCTCCTTTTTGTTCTAAAAATAATATAAATCTTAAAAGCCCAGAAACACTTTTTTTTGTAAGTCCACCTAAAGTGTTTTGTTTCATTCTAGTATATGTGTTTTCATACAGTTAATGCCCTTTTGATGCTCATTGTACAATATATTTATTGCTGAATAGCAAATTACGTGAAATTTTCATAAAGCTGCTACAAAATTCAATTTCATGATATATACAGTAGGAGGTGAAAAGTAATTCAGATTCCTCTATGTTTTAGTGGTTTCAATAACACTTTGTTTTAGTTTGTTTATGTAACTCTTTCCATTTCCATTAACTTTGTATTTAATAGGATTCCATCCATGAAATACATACATATATAGCCTTAGATTGCAGAGGTTAAAACTGGTATGTAAGTTATAAACGAATCGCAGATAGCAGTCCTATACCTGTATATCATGTATATCAGAATTAAGATGAAAGGTAGGGTAGATCGATACTGCTGAAATCAGTCTTTTTATCATGTATATTTGGACAAATAACGGAGGTTGTTTGGAAGGGACCTAATTTGGATCATCCTGTTAGCAAGCTGAGATGCTGTGAATTAACCCAAATTTAGAGGAATCGCTGAATGGAACGTAAGACGAAGCGTGTGAATGGAATCCAAACTTAGATGAATGAAACAAATTGTAACGGTTTAATTTACGAAAGTGATCCATTCAGGGGACAGCAAGCGGTGCCTTGCATGGTGGGATTAAATGACTTGATTTCAGGTCCCCATGTCATCTTCTTAAAAGCTTCGTCATGTTGCCAATTTGACGTATAGAAGACACTTCTTGTCATCGTTACCGCTCATGTTACCTGTTGACCCAGACACTCGTACTTTAATCCCGCTGTTATCTGTATTTTGTCTCATTGACAATTTCATTGTGTGAGAGAGAGAGAGAGAGGGATGGAGAAGAAAAGAGAAAAGAAATATTCAAGAAATATGTTTGGTATAACCTAGTATATAGGATGTCCTGGTTTCATTCTGTATGGTGTAGATATCTACTGTACTGTAAATGAGAGGATATAAGTAGGACTTTGCGCTCAAGACTTTGATTTGGATAATCAGAGCAGATATCTGGTATATCACCATCCTAACATGTGCATGATTATTAGAAATGCACTTGTGTATCTTACCTAAATGGCAGACGAGTAGGATACCTCATAAATCATTTGTATTAAAAAGAATATAATATTGAAGATAGGGGCAGGTGCCTCCACCCCCATCATAATGCAATCTCTTGGGCATATATTAAGTACACATTAAGTACGAAAAGATATAATGTGCCCCTGGTTTTTAATACCCCTTCATTCGCCTGCCCCTCAGTCCCATTATAACCTTAGATCCCCCAAAAAGGCACATTGAAATGTGATAAATTTTCTTCTTTTCACTTCTTGGAATTAGAAAATTCTCATGACCCTTTCTTTTTTTCACCCCCTGAGAATCATGGATCTTTTATTGTGATGTATTGCAAAAAAGGAATTCATACTTATATCTCACTTCTTTTATCCTTAACCCTATTTCACATTATTTAATTTCTTTGATTAAATTTGATCTCTTAATTTAAAAAAGTTACTGGTCTGGAGCCTTATGTCTGTCTCCAAAAAATTGTTCTTTACTGCTCAATTCTTATTTAGACAATTAGATATCAAATGTCAAAGATAAAATGAACAGCTTTCCTTTTTATGTGATTTAACCCTCAGCCTGTTGCATGCATAGTTGCCCTTGAAAAAATAAACGAGAAAAACAAAAAATGTGGTTTAATTCCATGTTTTTGTATGTTTAGTGGTACCGCAATGCCAGCATATCTTTCTGGAATGAGACAGAGAAATCTACTAGCACCATTGATAGTATCATGTTCATGCCACACTACCTTGAACTACGTTGAACTCTAAACAGTACATTTGGGAAAACAAGGTCAATGCATTATTCTGTTTAAAAACTATCATGCCTAATATTTCCAGAAGAGAAATTCAAGATGGTCATAAAGTTTCTCAAGTTCATTATTAATTTGATTGACAGACTATCGCTATTTTTGTCTGTGTCAACAGATACTTACGAGCTTCTCATTTTTGTAATAGTGATCATGAAAGTATTGGTTTATTTTATGATGTAGTAAGATAAGGTCAAGAGTACTTTATAGAGAAATATCAAATACAATACTGCTGGAGTATATTCTCATAGAGTAAATGTGCCAATGCCATGGACATGGTTTATGATGCAGGATGGTTACCCTTGGATGAAGGATGCTCAGTATTATTGATTAGTTTTATGAGAGAGTTGTTCAGAGGTTTGAAAGGTACTCAAGTCTTCTCAAGGAATCTTTGAGGTGGAGAATATAGTGATATTACTTTTTTAGGAATGATACCATTTAATAGTTTTGCTACAAAAATACATGTACCTCTTGAGGGAGAGTTTTATGTTGTAAAAATGAATTTTATCTCAATCAATTCGTCCTTGTTTTCACGAAGTGACGGTAGTGAGGAAAATCGTCACGCAAAGTGAATGCAATTCTTTTTCACTACCGTCACTTCGTGAAAACAGCGACGAATTGTAGAAGCTAAGGATATGCTGAAAAAGAATTAAATTTAATTAAAGATCCTTAGTATTCCTCTTCTAAAGCTAGAAACGGAGAACATCAATTCATTCATTACTCATTTTTGTTTTGTAAAGAAAACTGTCTTAATCATTATTTATATATCTCGATCTTTTCTTCCACTTCACAGACCCACCACCGAGGGAGACATTACTCCATTTTGCGGCTCGCTTTGGTCTGAGGGACTTTGCTGAGCATCTTCTTGACCATCCAGCCTCGGACGTAGCGCTCAAACTACCAAATAAAGACGGGGATCTGGCCGTTGAACTCGCTCGGACATCTGGGCTGGATAGCCTGGCTGATCGTATGCTTGAGTAAGTTTCTTTCTCCATTGATATGGTGGTAAACTCCCCAAGATTTATAGAAAAGTGGTCTTTGTGTATAGGTTGTCTTCATCATAGGGCTTCAATTGCCTTTATAGACAGGTGGTCGCTGAGGCAGGTGCAACTTCACTTGAAATATACAAATTCATAAAAGTGTACTATTCATTCCAAAAAGCTTGATAAAGCTTCCAAGCTTTATATATGAAACGTCAAATAATGGGAATCCGTAATAGATGGATAATGGTGTTTTTTTATTGACTATTACGTCTAGTATAGTTTCTGAATGTAGAGATAAAGAGCTATATAAGAAACATTGATTATTCTAGCTGATTAAAGTCACCTATGGTATGTTTTTTTGATGAGAGAATTGAATCAGTTTGAAACAAAAGATCAACAGTTAACTAAACACCGCTGTGATTTTAAAAGGCATAGAAACTAGAATTCTGCATTGTATAACACACCATCATCATTTAGATTACAACAACGCGTGCGTCAATCGTATACTCGGGTAAGATGAACCTTCCCTTTAAATGTCCCTACAAAGATATATCTGTCCTTAAAGGTAAAGACCAGTATTGGCAACGCCCCAATTTCAAAAAATGAAATGGAAGCTCTCATTACCAATCATGTGAAAGAATATGTTTTGACTAATACATGATGATAAAAAATTTGCCGGGAAACCGCCTACTAATTCATATATTTGGTAAATTTATTTCTCTCATGGTCTGGTGAGAGAGATAGGGTAGTCCCATATACATCTTTCTGTGTATAGTGCTTGTAACTTTACGAAGAATGAGCCAAATTTCTTATCATTTTGATGATTCCAGAACCTTGCAGATGCTAGATGCTAGATGATCGACCTTTTCTGATCGATTCCACAACGTTTCTTTCACAATGCAATCGCATGACCATTACTGGTCTTTACCTTTAAGGGGCATTGGACATTGTCCGGAATCCCCCCCAATTTGATCACGAGCGAGCACAAACTTGTCATCGGGAGTGACGTGGAAACGAGGGCATTGTCAAAACATGGATGGAGGACTGTGTTCTCTCTCTCATCACGTACGCATCCATTCAATATTGGTAGAGTCAGTACATAGGCCCACTTTCACTAAATGAGAAAATTCTCCCCTTTTTTTCCTATCTACCTTTTCTTTTTTATGACGCGAGCGAAGGGCATTTCGCCCCGTTGAAGGACAAGACGTTGCGGGTAAAAAGGTCATTGCTTGAGGGTTCTCTGGTGCTACTTCTCTTTCCAGGTTATTGTTGGCAAGGACAAAGATATTGAGCCTCTTTAATTATTTTTAACCCAAGAGGGACAGGTTGTCTCCTTTTTTCACCAAGTGACAGGAGTAATTTAGTTGCTCCGTTAGAGGGACAGAATTCTGATGAGCAACTAATCTATTTGAGTGTTTTTTTAATATTAATAAAGATGTGGATTGATCTTAAATTAGAAAACCTACTGGCTGCTCTCATAGAAATGAGAACAAGTAATACACTAAATAATAGTTCCACACTGTTCAGAGTGCCCTATAATGGAATAAATAGTGTATTTCAATTCAACACTCTTGCCATGACCACGTACCAGTATTAGAATTTATATGAGACATGTTTAAACATTGAAAAAGAAACATCTATTTGAAGCGAGTAATTTAACGAATATTTCTTTAAAATAATGATGTACAAACCAATTTTCTATCTAGTCTTCAAAATCATCGCATCATACAAATGTTGTAAAAATAGATTTAATTTTTCCATTACAAAAATAGCTTCCAAGGATGACTTCCTTCTACCCCTTTAAGAGATGAGTTGAGATGATATGAGAAAGAACATTGGCTAGTGTTGATATCACCCAGGAGTGATGTCATACAATATCTATTTTCTTGCCTTCAGGAGGAATAACCCAAGATAAATAGAATAAATCAATGTCATATAAACCTTTGCAGAGTTCACTGTCATCCTCATGACTCCCGAACATCCTAAATTACTCTCTCTCCAAAATAAGCCCAAAATATATATCTTGAATCGCTCCTTTCAATTGGATAGAGCATGCTTTATCCTAGTAATATGCAGAAGAAATATGGAATGACTGTTAGCTCACTCTCTCCTGTACTTAGGCCCTTATGAGATCAACTATAATTGAGAATCTAAAACCCTTGATAACTGTTTTGGTTTAGATACTTTAACTCCATATTCAGGTGAAATTGTTTTGGAGAGTGGCATGTTGATGAATGAGAATTCAAAAGAGCTTGGAGGCATTTACGATATATCAAAAATGAATTGCTCGCTCTATGTTTCTCTCTCTGTTTTTCCATTTTTGTCTCACTCTCTACATCTCTCTCACTTTCTCTCTCTCTCTCTCTCTCTCTCTCTTTCTCTCTCTCTCTCTCTCTCTCTTCCCTCTCTCTCTTCCCTCTCGTCTTGCTGACATGCACATGTTGATTTGTATTCTCTTGTGTGTATTTTACATAGAAAAGAAGATGTGAGTGAAATTTCTTTTGAATAGAAGATATTTCTGGAAAATTAATTTTGTGGATGAAGATTGACTGTCGACAGAAGGAAAGATCTTCAGGGGAGCAAGAATACCTGCATAATTCATTCTTTAAAAAAAAATTGCTGTCGAACACACAGCATGTGAATGAAAGTGTTTTTGCATTAGATTCTATAACAGGCAGGATAATGATCAGTAGTAAAATGAGAAATCCTTCATGTTAAAGAAATTTATTGATAATTCTGATTTTTGTTGTTGTAAATCATATACTATTATATGGGTTGATAGGAATATTTTTTCTATGATATTAATAAACATTGTTTAAAATGTTATTTAAACTAGCTCATCATCTTAATGAGGAAACAAAATAATGTACATGTCTGCTTCACTGTGCAGAAAGTACAGATTAACATCAACATAATAGATTAAGCTTACACCCTTGACCATATACCTGAACACAGCCTACTTACTAGGCCTGTCGTCATCAGCTCGAGACTGCCAAATATCTCGCTATTTTCAGACTGCATGCAGCGCAGGTTAGAGTAGTCTAGTGCTGTAGCCGAACCGCCGAACCGAATGGAATTTCGCCGAACATGGCACTTCCGAACCGAGCCGTACCGAACCGAACACAAAGGCCTGGTTCGGATGTTCGGCAGAACAATTTTAAATGTTTTTGCAGGCTAATTAACTTGTCATTTTATACCTAATTTTCATGTCATGATTGCTCATTCTATATTTACTTTTTTCCCATTTTCCTCCTTTGTGATTCATGCCTCTCCAGTCGTAGGCGCGACTTCACTGACGCCATTTAAATCCCAAATCCTGACCTCTGCAACGTCGCGATCGCAAGCTATAAACAAGCTAGAATACACGTGCCTATTAGGCACTGATCAAAACAAGTTCGGCTCAAACCCAAACATTACAAAAATTTAAAAAAATGAGTTGTAATAATATCGGACAAATTTTGCGATCTAAATAACGAAATAAATACATATTATAGTATTCTAATTTATTTATTCAGGAAAATTAGGAATTTTATTATTTACCCCCATTAAAAATAAACATTTATAATAACGGAAATCGACGAGCCTGGGCTGCTATCTCTGTGTATAATAACGTATACATCGTATACATCAAGATGGCAGCTTTCATGACTCGTAACATTAGACAACAACCGTCTCGGCAAATCTTTAAAAAATATCATTTATTTTCAAATTGAAAACATGATTCTTGTAAAACACGATTAAAAACAGAAATATGAATGTAAGTACTAAAATAGTTACGTTTAAAGCAGTTTTTTTATGTGAAATACGTGCCGGTCGGAAGCAGTGTTTTTCATCAGGAGTGGGGCAGAAGTCCTCCGTGCTGGTCGGGCCCGCCCGGCCTGCCCGTCCCAGCGCCGACCACCGTAGCTATTAGGCTACTTGCTATTATATTACCGAACCCCGAACCGAACCAAGTTCGGGTAAAAAATTGCCGAACTCTGCCGAACCGAGCCGAACCCGAACATGGCGCCTGACTTACAGCACTAGGTTAGAGCATGTGCTACAAGCTAGTTTATTTACAAACACGGAAAACCAGAAATCGTTGTGCATGATGGGATCGGAATAATTGACTCCGTACTTTGGTCTAATGAAGACGGGCACAAACTATCCCACTATTTGGGAAATAGCGAGATAGTTTGCAAACTAGACCGAGATTCCTTGGGATATTATCCCGACCAAATATCCCGCTAATTGCTAATTCGGGCTGATGAAGACGCAAATAAGCTGGATAATTTGAGATCGGGATATTTCAAATAGCGGGATATTTGGCATTCTCGGGCTGATGAAGTCAGGCCTATTGATGAAGTCATATACACGCTGTCGTATTGTTAGAAGAATTCTAGGAATGCATGTAATGCCAAGTGGTGCTCTGTGTGGCACCCATACTTGAGATATTTGACGAGTGGTTTCTGCTGGGTCCAGCCGTTGGATACTGGGAAGTGAGCGACGGGTGGTCAGTCGTTGTCAACGAGGTACAGCTTTCAAAGCTTGACTTCAGTCAGCACAATTGCACAGACTTTCAAGAAATCCACTCAAGGGAAATTCATGTTTCAGTTATGTAATACATCATTGTAATGTTCACCCCTTTTTAAAAGGTGATGCACAAGGCTATTGTTATTGAGTTTTTTTTTAAATAGATAATTTTTATATTAACTAACCCAAAACACAGAATTCTGTAAGTATTGTCTGGCAGAACAGTGACCCTAAAAAAAAAATCCTTGAGACACGATTGACTCAAAAGCTCAATAAACCTTTAAATGCATAAGTTAGTCAGGAATGCTAATTTGATAATAAAAATGGCCCATAATGTACCGTAAGTTATGTTAATTAGGATATGTTCTACATTCATCCATGTGAATCAATGCTATTTGTAATATTTGTTTTCTACAATTTCGTTCTTGTATTGTAGGCTTTCAGCGAATGTAGGAAGGTATGTTCGTAAACAAATTGTTACTTTTTTGGTTGGAATGCATTATTCTGGTTAAATCTTGAAGTCTGGGGCAGGTTCTCTTGCAATTTTCTCTCTCAGCACTTCTTATTCTTTACATAAGCATGTAACAATGGTGTAATGGGGCTTTCTTGCACCAACATAATTTTGTATCCATTTTTCTTTGGTTAGTCAGATTTGATGAATATCGGACATTGTTTGCAGTATGATTGTTGTAGCACATATCTATTTGGAACCATAAGGGTGCTAACATTTAGAGTTAACTCCCTTCTGTTTCCAAACACACAATACTACACAAGTACCTGAAGTGTCAACTCTCTAGTGAACAAATCACTGCACAGTTTGGTCATGGGTATGAAAATATGTATTGCATGGGTGCATCTATTTTGTATTGTCATATTGTATTACACTTTTTAAAGTAAATGATGCCAATTCATTCCAAAGTGATAAAGAAAAAGTTCAGCAAACACCAATTGAAATAGTTCTGCACAAATTAAATTTGCAGATAATTAAAGCAAATTACATGCCCTAGTTAATATGTTTGATAGTGCACATTTGGCCATGCACATCAAATAATTCAGGTTTTAAAAGCAAGGCTAGCCGATGTGGCATAGTCTGTAATAGGAACCAGTCACTTGTAAAATAATTCATGAATAAAAAGAATAAACAGGGCAAACCAGGTTAAAGGTATGGATCTTCAAACTCTCAAAAAATAACTACTCAATTTGTTTTCTAGAAACCAGAAGCTGGAATTAAACTTGTATATCTTTAGAAAAGATGTAACTTTGTATTTAAGCATGGCTCGATCTCCAAATTTGCTGTTTTCATTTCTTCCACTTTGTGTTGTGATGATGTATGAACACATTGAATACAATCTTGTGTAAGTCTATATTCACATCTTACTGAGATGAATGTTACACAGAATTATTCCCCTTCCCCCTCGCCCTTCCCACTCCCCCTTCCTACTCCCCCTTCCCACTCCCCCTTCCTACTCCCCCTTCCCACTCCCCCTTCCCACTCCCCCTTCCCACTCCCCCTTCCCAGGAAAGTAATATCAATGGTTGTGTAAGGTTGGTGACGGTTCTTCTGTATACACAATACATGCACCTTCTCTGAGCATATTGACATACCAGCCTTGTCTGGCCTTGATAATGACATCACGCCCTTGTGATAATGGAATCAGGACCTTGCGATGGTGATGCCATCCCGTAAGTACCGGTCTCAACGTCAGACACTAATCAGGGTGAACTGACCGTAAGTGGGATGGAATTTAGAGGCTGTCTATTCATGCTCTATTTTGAAATTCAAATCGACAACCCACTCTTGTCTAATTACCATGTAGATACACATAATAAGGGCAGATATAATGTGAACATGCCCTGTGTTGAGAGCCACAAGGGTATTAACTTCATGATGAGGTTAAGGCCCTGTTCAGATTTGGCACGGCAAAACTGGGGCCTTTGTTGTTAGTTAATGATGACATAAAATGTAATATGCGTCACATTTCTGTATCTTATAATACAGAGCTAACTGTTGCACAGAGTTACCTTTCATTTACATGAAAAAAATCATGGCCTTTTTGCTTTTGCGGGGGCTTCCCGTGTCATATCTGAACAAGCCTTAATAGTTAATGTTCTTTTAGCCCTCGGCAGAATATATATCCATTAGCTTTCAACTTTCTGCTGCCAAATTAGCTTTACTTCACTTTCCAATTATGTAGATAGAATTTTTTTTTTTAAGTAAAAAGGCAATTTTGCTTTATATCCATTATCCAGGGTCTTACATATATGCTCAAATTCCTGTACTAATAGAAAATTATTAATGTGCATTCTTATTTCATCGTGTTTTATGCATTGAAAATGTTTGTACCTTCTTGAATATGTAGAATAAAACTACAGAAAAGGAGATGGACAGAGAAGTATGGAGAAAGAGCTAGAGAGATAAGGAGCAGAAAGAAGAAAGAGAGATTGCACTTTTTTTGTTTTAACATTTTAGAGGGATCCAGATAGATTTATCGTATCATTCTCATAAATTCTTTAAGTGTTATTCCTTGAAATGTAGGTACTTGAAATGTAAGCATGGGTAGGGTGGTACACATATCATGCAGATAATTTGCAGTTGCTCAGCATGCTGCAGATTCAAAGTATTCCAAAATTTGTTTAAAACTAGAAAACTGAAT
The DNA here is from genome assembly GCA_035222895.1 of Strongylocentrotus droebachiensis. NCBI lineage: Eukaryota > Metazoa > Echinodermata > Echinoidea > Camarodonta > Strongylocentrotidae > Strongylocentrotus > Strongylocentrotus droebachiensis. Next base: position 306,577 of record JAVYIG010001255.1, on the reverse strand, counting down.
TTTGTGAAGAAATGATGTCAAGGATCCAGAGAGAGTGAGACAGGGTGGGGGAGACAGAGAGAAGGCAGAGGGAGGAAGTAGAGAGAAAGAGAGAGAGGGGGAGAGGGAGAGGGAAAGAGAGAAAGAGAGAGGGACTGGGAAGGGGGAGGGGAAGAGGGGGGGGGGGAGGGAGAAAGATATGGGAGGAAGAAGTAAAACAAGCAAGCAAGGAAGACAAAAAGAAAGAAAGAAAGAGTATCCAAAGGAAGGGGGATGCCTCCTACTCCCTTTGGAGTGTTTTTATCATGTTTCTATTCCCAGCCGTATCATTTCATTCTCGTCGTCGAGCATGAGCAGCTAAAGTATGTTGAATGTCTGTCTCTATGCATTAGCCTCATCATGTCTGAGCTCTCTTTCTACATCTTGATTTCCCAAAGTCTCTAAAAGTGTTTCTATATAATGTGCTTCCAACCTGAGTGGTGTATTATAGATTTTAGTTAAAACTTGATATCCATTGACTCTGATAGTACATGAAAGGCATTTGATTCATGTCCCTTTTTTAATTATTTTTTCCGTCTTCTCCCAATCTTATAAAACACTTTCTCTCTCTCCCTCCCTCCCCTTCTCTCCCTCTTCCCCCTGCTCTACTTCTCTCTTTCCACCTCTACTTTCTCTCTATTTCTTCCCCTCCTCTCCCCCTCTCTCCCTTTCCCTCTCTTCCTTTTCTATTCCTCTCACTTTTCTATTTCTCTCTCTCTCCTCTCTTTTCCTCTCCCTTATGCTCTTCTTTGTATTCGTCTTCCAAGTCTGTCTCTCAATCTTTGCTCTCATAAACCCTTACCCTATTTCATTTCATCTTCAGTTCCATCCATCTCTTTCTATCAATCCTCTATCCTCTCTCTTCTTCTCTGAATATACCACCTTCTCTCTCTTAACATATAATGTCTCATAGTAATGGGTTAACCATTGTGGAAACAATTACACATTAATTGGGAAGAACACAGACACCATCATTGCCTTTGCTTATACAGACATCGGCTGACATTTGACGCAATTTACTTTTGAAACCTCAGACTATGGTTCTAACCATAATTTTAGATCAGCTTTATTTGTCATATTGATGAACATGAACTACTTGTGTACCCTCATTTTACAATGTTGTTGCTGTAGCCCCCCCCCCCACCCCTCCCCCTCCCCTCCCTACCATGGCAAGCAGTGAAATCCTGGACTTTATAACCAGGATTTCTGATAGACAATCAATCAATCAAGTTTCAAATTACACATGATTCCCACGCAAAGACTTTTGCACTTTTATTTCATCATCTGATATTCACTCTAAAATGAAATTATTCTGCCAGGTAGTTCATACCACATAAAAGTGCACCAGTATATTTTATAGAAATTTATTTTTCCCCCTCAATGGTACCCACAATTAGGATTGATGACTAGAATGATATAATTGTGGAGAGTTTTGAGGTTTACATTTGAATAAAGGGAAAGCTAGCATACTCTGTTATAATTAAAAATGGTTCACTCTGTTAAAAAAATGTCATGATAGCTCTGAGCGTTGGAAATGTGATGAACAAGCTGTGAGATAACTAAGTTTTATGATGAAGATTTATGTCAATTTTACTCTGTAAATTGACAGCATGATGGTGTGATTTACAAGCTGATTTGTGCTAACACAATACTTCCAAAAGTGAAAGTTTTGAAGATAATTGATCTCATTAAATAGAGTGCACTAGTATTTATCACATCATGGTTTGTACAAAGAGGGTGATAACTTCAGTGTTACATTAGAATAGTTCAATAGTTTACAGATTTTATGCTGTCTTTTAGACAATTGAATAGTTAAATACACTTGTTTATAGATTGGATGCCGTCTTTTAGACAACAGAATAGCTTAGTACAATAGTTTATAGTTTTATGATGTCTTTTAGAAATGATATTTTGATATAAGATTTTTATAAATTTATACTTTTTGAACAATAGAATAGTTTATTCAATATTTCATTTTATGATGTATTTTATGCTGTATCTCATGCTGTGGTATCACATTTTATGAATTATGAACATAAATTAAATTGAATTGATCTTTATATCATTCATCATAAAGCATAAAAATCATATAAAGTACAAAACATAACGTAAAAGTGAAAGAAATACATTTACAATAGAATACAACAACAACAAAGATGTCATATGAATGTGGAGACAGCTAGGAAAGCCAAAGGCTTTATTGGTGATGCCACCAAAATAGTAATACTCTAAATGACTCTTGACGAAACAAAAGCTTATCTGAAGTAGTAAGTTTCATCACTAATGATGTGTACTACCTTCACTGGAAGCATAATGATGTCATATGTCACCTGCTTCCCTGTGAATGTTGATGTAAACATCATCTGAGTGGAGCTCCTCATTTAGACAATGGCTCATCAATGTCTATGCATTTTTTTGCTGCAATTATACAGTGGGTCATATAGATTTTTTACATTTTTAAACAGCTCTGTGTTGGGTTGACATACACTGGGCATGAGTGGGAATTTACATCCCTGGTCCAGGATGTAAATATGTTTATTTGATGTTCCACTTTCTGAGCTCAATAAAAACTTTTTCAGCAGCTTGAATCATGAAGAACTTTCTATTCATCAACTTATATCAACTAAATCTGGTGGGAAGTTGGGGGATTACCAGACATATACATGAGATTTAAGAAAATACTTCTTTATGGAAGCAGTTATTTTTTAATGGACATCTTTTTGTTAGAAATGACGTGCACAATATGTATGACACCAACAGGACCAACGTCAGACTGACAAAGTGACAATAGACCAAACTAAAAAATTGTTTGTTGGTCTGTGTTTGTGACTGAGGTATTACAAGTCCTCAGATTATAGTTATCCTTCATTGGGAATGTTAATGAAGGTTAATAGGAATGTTATAGATACCAGCAACTTATCAATGATAGCAGTGTGAAAAGCAAAATACATTATCTCATTGTGTAGCATACAGAAAAACATATGTATGGTATTAAAGAACATGTGTTTGGATGAGTCATATGCAGTTAATGGTCTAAACACAAGAGTAGATGACCATCTGTATGAACACTATACCAGCTAGCCCATACACGTGGACTATGTCTGTGTTTCTGTTACTTGGTGTGGTATGTGGTACATTAGATGAAGGTACTTTCTTAACTGGTTGAATTTTAAGTCAAGACAGGTTAGTGTCTGTTGAAAATGTAACTGAAGTATCTTGCAATGTCCTGATACTAGTGCTGAGTTCCAAATGGACAGATTATCTTTTTTCTGAATTGACATTTTCTCTGTATGTCTTTTCTGCATGTTCTTCTTCTCCTCCTTCTCCTTCTTCTTCTTCTTCTTCTTCTTCTTCTTCTTCTTCTTCTTCTTCTTCTTCTTCTTCTTCTTCTTCTTCTTCTTCTTCTTCTTCTTTTCTTCTTCTTCTCTTCCTCCTCCCCCTTCTCCTTCTTCTACTCTTCTACTTCTTCTACTTCTTCTACTTCTACTTCTTCTTCTTCATATCATTATTGTTATTCTTGTCATAATTTTCATTATAATTATTATTATAACCATTGTCATTCTTTGTAATTAAAATCTTTCCTTTCTTTTTATTTCCTCTCTTACAGGCAATCATTGAATGAGGATTGCAGTCAGAGAAGCAGACGATTAGAGCATGTAGAGGGCAAGGCCTGTAAGATCAAACGACACTATACACTCAGTACAGCTACCATTACAACCAAGCTTGATGAGAGCAACAACGACATAGGTAAGGGCTTCATCCAGATGTAGCTTTAGGAGAACATCAGGGATGAGATGGAGGGGTGGGGGGGGGGGGGAGGGGTGAGACAGAACATCGGGGATGGGAAGGAGGGCTGGGAGTAGAAGGCAAGGCTTGTAAGATCAAACAACACTATACACTCAGTACAGCTACCATTACAACCAAGCTTGATGAGAGCAACAACGACATAGGTAAGGGCTTCATCCAGATGTAACTGTAGGAGAACATCAGGGATGGGAAGGAGTGGTGAGGGTGGGGTGAGACAGCGTAGTTTACATTGAAAATCACAACCTGACCAAGACACCTCTACGTATAGGTGTCGTGGTCGAGTGGATACGTCACTGGACTGTCAATCACAAGGTCCGTGGTGCGAGTCCCGCCGTAGCATTAATGTCCTTTGGCAAGACATTGATCTACATTTGCCACACTCAACCCAGGGGATGTAAATGGGTACCTGGCAGGAATTTATTCCTTGAAATGCTAGAGCGCTGTAATGGCAAAACAGCTAAAGCCGGGGTAATAATCTCCAAGTTTGGAAGCGCTTAGAGACTTAATTGTAATTCGCGCTATATAAAAGCTGAGTATTTTTATTATTATTCATCCTAACTTTTTGATGTTTTTATATTTTTCAGAGGACGACATCCAGATGTTACGTGACGTGGTGAGTTACATGGAGGCAGATGAAGACGATAGTCCCAGGATGGTTGCTCCCAGGAAGCTTGGAAAACATACCAAGTTTGGTCAGGTCTCACCAGGTTAGGATTATTGAACTCTCATCATACCTGGGCCCTGTTTCATAACACTTGTCATCAATGACAAATGATAGTTTGTTGTTATAAGCTACTGAAATCCTTGCTTCTGATTGGACTTCAGTGTTAAGAGCTTTATAAGCGCTGTTTTATTATTATTATTTACATAATAATGGTTTTCCTTCAGTAAGTGTCTTGACCTGATAACTTCCACATAGATACCATAACTGTTAGAGCAGAACCATGTCCTCTAATTTCATTGATGAAAGTTATGACCCATCCTGTAAAATGTTCTTACGCTGTGTTTGTTTGATTTGTCAGCAGATCAAGGATTAAGTGAGAGCAGTTGCTCAGAAGATGAAGAAGACGAGGATGAAGAAGACTACGGCAGACATCGAGAATACAGAGGGACGCTAGAACCTGTTTTAGGTAAGAGCACTGGCTTGTTTGGTTATAGAAACGTGATATTTACTTCACGGAGCAAGACAGTGACATGAAATTATTGATAGTCATAATGATAATAATAGTTGAATTGATGAAGTCCATATTATGTTCATTTATGTACTAAACAATGAAGTGCATGTTTGCAGTAGAATGAATACTCGCCAGAAAAGGATGAAATCAGCATGCTCACTAACCATGAACTCTATAAGTAGTACAAGTTCTCCCCCAAATACTTAGATATCTTAAAAGTACATTATCATGTTCATTATTGAATCTTATTTCTTGTTTTGACATCTTTTATTGAATTATACCAGAATAACAATATTTACAAATTATTGGAGAGTCATTAAAATTAAAAAGTAACATAATACATAAAATAAGACAAATACATATTTATTTGTTATTTTTTCCGGGGAGGAGGTGGTGCAATGTTTATTACAACCATGGCTAAGGAGTAACTAGAAAGACATCAAGCATTGTTAAGAAAACTGTGACAGTCATCACAAAAATAGATTACACATTCAATGCACCAAGTGTAGACCCAAGTACTATTATACATAACATATGTAAATACATCTGTATAGTGAGTTGTTGGCCTGAACAGGTTACAAATACAGAGAACAATTGGGCTGTGTCATTTGACAGTGCTTAAAAGACAGATCTAGACAAAAATGTCCACAGTGAAAGAAAAAAAACATCACACTTCCTTGTTAAAATCCTTGATGCATTTCAAAAACACCTGTTGAATATAACTGATCTTGAAAGTTGCATGCTGCCCTCTTGTGTTGAAAGCAAGATAGATGTATCAACAAGTCCCCTGTGCTGTGGTGTGTGAATGATGGATGAGGATGGTTGAAATGCACATCATGCATTCATTCCATGAAACAGGATACGTCAAAACTCCATTTCAAAATGTAGGCTCAGAGATTGGGGATGTTGGAAGAGAGGAAGTGAAAGAGCTAATTCCTTTGAGTAAGCCTTTTTCTGAGACAAAGATCGTGTCTGTTTGAAGGTCTGCGTCGTAGAAGCTTTTGTCAACAGCATTCAGCGCAATGAATATAAATTTTCACGAATCTTTCTTGGAAAAGGGATTGAATTGCATTATTCAAGTGATTACATTCTTGTTCTGAACACTTTTCAGACTCTGCTTTTTAGGCCTAATATGTTATTGAGGATGGTATTTTTAAAATGTAAATGTAGTTAATGCCAGTTTTTTTAAATGTTTATGTTTACATATTTACCTTTCTCTTGGACAATATGAAAAATTAACGTCCATCTTCTGCAAAAAGTTTTTATGAAGCATAGTCTAAAATAATGTGTTGTCAAACTTTCTTATCTCAAATACAATTCTTTTGTTTAATTTTATCACTTTTATTCATTATAATTCATGTCTCTGTTTATATGACTTTTTATGTTAACAGTATAGATGTTAATAAATCATACGCATTTAAGATATTGGAAAGGCTTTGAAGACAAAATTGGAAGTGTTTTAAAGTAACTTGTTTTTAAAAGATCATCTGTATTTTCCCTTTGTTAAATATTAGAAGATACAGACAATGATGATATCTGCCTACTGTTTGCCTAATGGGCTACAATGACATGGAAAAGTTGTAATTTCAATTAAACATTTCTAATGTTACTGTAGAAAAAAATATTATAGGGAAAAGTTATTTGAGCACTGAGGCCTAACCCAAGGCAACTAGTTTACTGTGACTTAAAACTGAACCTAATGTTCCTGGTTATAAGATCATAACTCTATAAACCCTGTGGTAATATACCTGTATCTCCGTCATTGTGAATGTATTGATAAAAGGATTAAAATATATTTTTGTTTGAATGGTTGATTACAGAGGACAGCATACAACAACTCCAATCAATTAACCATCATGTTCAACATCTCAGGAAAGAAAACAGAGTAAGACTAGCAGAGGTAAGAAGAAACTTCACTTTTTTTAATTGAATTATTTTTAATTTTATTCATGTAATTAGTAATGTCATTTGATAAAATAGGATATAATTAAAGTTACGAGTACCGCAGATAGCCCATATCAGCTGTATGATGAAATTACAATTTTTTGCTTCCATAGTGTCCTCTCACTTTATCTCTCTCTCTCTTTCTGTCTTTGTCTTCTCCCTGTATCTCCCTTTCTCTTTCTCTTTATGACTTCATTCTCTATCATGCTTCCTCCAATATCATACTTTTTACACCCCTCTCTTTCTCTTTCATTTTCTCTCTCTTTTCTCTTTCCTCTCTCTCTCTCTCTCTCTCTCTCTCTCTCTCTCATATATTCCATCTATATACATTGCTGTCTTCCCCCTTTCTTGCTCTCTTTATCCCGTTTCTTCTAACTCCTCTCTCCTACCCCTCTTTTGTCCTTCCCATCTCCCACTCTCTCCCTATATATCTCACCTATATTCTCAATCTCCCCCCTCCAAATCCCCTCTCTACCAAACTTTCTTTCCCTCCCATCCTCCTCTCTCCCTGCCTTCTCTCTTCCCCGCTCTTGGATGTTTTCAAAAGGAAATTTACTCTGAAACTGCGTGGTTAATTTCTTGTTTGTATGATCTGTTCTAGGCATTGTATTATGTATGTACAAGGTAATATCTAGACGGCTTCTCTTACCTTCCCTGCAGCCTCTCAAGGCCAATTGAAATGACTATCATTATATTATTATGAAATATCAAGCACTGCCTTGTAACGGTTAAATATGATGCAAATTTTACACTTACTGAAAGGTCTATCCTGTGCTAGATCATATGAGAATATCTCCTTTTTTGTTGTTGATTTAATTAAGGTGTCTTTTTTTTTCTGAGAATGTGAATTCTGATTATTTTTAAATGATTTGTCAGTAATACATGTGTTAGTCTACACAACTATTATATTTTGTTGTCATATATGCATGTATCATTGTTTGTGTTGCATTTTTCAAATATTATTCATATTAATGAACCAATGATAAAAGTGTACTTTTCACAAATATATCAACTATACATGTACATAGCTGAAAGGGAAAGGACATGAAAATATTATTATTGCCTTTCTGGTCTCCTGCAGGCTTAATAACATTCTAGTAGATATATGTCAGTCATACGATGCGCTACAGATGGTTTATGCTTCAAGACTAAAAACCCTGTTTTCTACTTGCTAACATCTCTGTTTCCACTCGTCTGAGCAAGCAAGAAGAAGAATTGTTTGATCAGGACATATGGGCTGCTTAGAGCCAGAAGGGTGTTAAGTCTCTATAAAGGTGTATGAGTTAACACCCTTCTATCTCTCTTCAGATGCTAATGCTTGCTAGTTTTCCCACCCGTCTGATGTGAGCTGGTCAGCTAGAAAGCTCTTAATTGATTGTGGTTGCAGTTATCTTTGTCATCTTTTCTCCAGGGCTCTTTAAATTATTCAAGTCGGAGCATCCGTCGTCGTTGTCGGAACAAGCGAACATGTTTCCTTAGTTTGCAGGCGTAAACCCTCTCGTCGATCATGGTGCGTAACATTGCCTGCAATGTGAGACTACATGTATGCATGGCTCTGTACTTTAGCTGATTTTGACACAGCCATATACTGACAGAGCTAGGCTCTGCTCAAGGTTTCAGGATTGTGGTTTAGTATCAAATTAAAGTCTGTGCCTTGAGACTAGTGTTGCATCAGCATTGAGGTACATCCATCCTTTCAAGAATTGTGAAATGGAGGAAGGGAGATCTGAGGCTGATTTAAAAGACAATGCTGATGTTTAGTTCACCTGATTGCTATGAAAGCAAATTTGCTTTAAGCTATTAAAAATTATAATTAAGTATTAAATCAAACTGGGGACCTGTGGCATTTAGTCCTATCCGAGGAACTTGTTCATTGAGGATGATTGCTATATTGAAGGTCAAGAACTTGCTCCCAACCCGACACACCCTTGTTCCACCACATGTCTGTCTACTTTGCCATCTTTCCTCTATCCGATGCTTGATAGAAAAAGATAGCTGTGTAATCACTGGTTGCAAATTAATAAGTTGAATGTTAAGTCTCTTTCTACTTTTGAAATTTTGACAATATTAGAATGTTCAATTTTTACCTCATTATGAAATCTTTACCTCCCCTCCGAAATGTTCAGCTTCTCCGCTACAGCCTCCATCAGTGATGTGACCTGTCTTGTCTTATCTGACATACTTGGCAATAAATGGGTCATGGACATTCTGAAGGTTGTACCCCCCCCCTCCCCCTCCCTCGTCTTTGTTGAGATTTTGACAATGATGTCATGCATTGGATCATGTCAAGATATAGTTATCTTTTTGCTGAGAACAAAATGACTTACAAATGTCCCTTTCTCCTGTTTATTGAAAGAGCAATGTAAAAATAGGAATCAAAGAAAAATATTACAAAAGGGAAGAATATGATTGAACTCCCTAGGGGTCAGTGAGTTGATATAATCTCTCGTCATACAAAGGTTGATGATCATTCAGCGTCTAATCAGAAGAGATTAGCGTAAGAAAGGTTGTAGAGCAAACAAGGACCAGTCAGTGGCCATCGTGTCTGTGTCGGTGTATGCTTAAGGTCGTCATTCCAATGCCCCACGTCATCCTGAGAGGGAACGTGGCTGTTTTCATCGATTGTTATAAGAAGGCAATCAATAGGGTGCGTTTGAGCATGAACTAAACCCTCTTCCGTCCGTACGTGATTGAGGGCCACCATCCTCCTCGTCTTCCCCCTCAAATGTGCTGAAGGACCACTGTCCAGTCCCATGTTTTTTCAGAGTTAAACCACCATCTTTCTATAGGGTTTGTGGTTGATAGGTATGATTCATACATGAGGTCACTTCAAATGAGGTTGATGAGTTGGGCAATGCTTGATCACGACCTCTTAATTTCTCTGCTCTGTTAAATTTTACAATTTGAATAATTTAATTCTGTCCTGATTAAAATACTTTGGAACACATCAGTGGATATGACATTTAAAGCTGTTCTCTACACCTTATAATTCATATTAGTTGAATATAATTCTATAGGGAGGGATAGGGATACCCAAAACATGATTTGGATGAAGGATACAGAAATTGAAATTAAAAAACAGAATTGCAATTTGTTTGTGTTGAACTTGTCAGTCAAAAAAGTTTAAACAAAGTAATCACATTCATTCACCAAAGTATTTATACAAAAGTTTTTATAATTCAAAAGAAAATCTTTATTTCAGACATTAAATGTCAAATTATAATAACTTTGTTAATGATTAGTCAATATGTTCCACAATTTCACATCTTTTACATTGTTTCTAATTATTTTAAACATGAAATAATTGCAGTTAGAACATTGATTTGTACACTGTAAAATAGATACTGCATTGAATAGAGTTTAGTAAAATCCATATACCAATCAGGTGAGAGGAATAGTGTTACCATACAAAGAATAGATTTAAGTTTATTAGACCTCATTCGTTCATTATCTATTTTGAGCAGGCATGCCCACACCATTTTAAATGACTTCTTTGAAAGTGGATGTTCTTTTAATGTAGGGAACAGACAAGATGGAGAAGTTTATTCATAGGTCTGGATTAAGCTTTGATGAAAAAAGCTGGATTTAGTATTATTTCCCACCCACTTTGTGATTCCTCAAGGGGACAAAGGCAAAACAAGTAGAATCCCTCTTCTAGTGATCTTGTCCCATCACATCCGCTTCAAAGAGTGAGAAAGTGAAGAGAAGTGGAGATAGAAAGAGCGAGAGAGAGAGAGAGAGAGAGAGAGAGAGTGAAATTTAAAAATAACCATATCATATAAGTTTGAAGAATATTTATAAATAGTAATTGCTCAAAGCCAAGTACTGCTCATTATTGCTCTCTTTTCATAGCATAAAGTTTATTTTTTCCGAACGCACTACTGCTATTAAATGATGGAAAACATAGCCTTATGGAATCCATGTTCCTCTCACGCCCGCCCACGACTCTATCTCTAGACCTGTGGGCATGCGGGACAACGGGGGCGGTGTGCATGTACATCCTTTATTTGACCATGTTACATCTCATGCCTGTGGGCGAGACTAGTAGTTTCCCTGTCAGACTGAAAGTGTAATTATCGATGGAAGACAATTATTTTGACGGTTTCCCTAAGGATATCCGAGTTCATACAGTTAAATCAAAATTTTATTTGCAGATTAGCAATTATTTTCGTCCTTTTGCAGTTGGAAAGCTCAAGATAATGATTATTTAGGAGTAATCTTAATTCTTAATTCTTAATTGAACAACCACCTTATGTATTCACTTGCTTGTTCTGTCGAAGCAATATTTTACAAGATGACAAGGATTGAAGTACTTCTTTGAAATAATCTTGAATATATATATCTTTTTCTTATTCTTGTTTCAATTTCATGCATTGATTGCATTTGATCCATATATAGTTTAACTTGTTACTAGAAATTTGACTGACTTTGACAAAGGTTTATTGCAAAGGACCTTCGCCCCTCCGATTACAAGCCCTTTTATCAAAGCATCTCAATATTAGTGACACATCAATTTTCTAGAAGTTTCTGCCTTGCAGAATATATTTACTACACACTAAAGTAATAAAAATATAAGTCTTCATCAAACATTATAAAACCAAGTTATATATAGCATCAATGCATTTTTACTGATTGCAATGAATCATCACACATTAAATACAGGTAGAAGTTTCCTCTCAAATCAGATGCGAAAGCCTTTGAAGTTCTTTTATGGATCTTTTAGGGGGGTATCATTTAATAATCATATTTGGGGGGAGTAATTAGTTTTCTTTAATATTTGATACAACAGTATCATTGAACAGGGAAGAAGGTAAACCGACTTGATGCACTAGACATACAGGTCGTACAGTGAGAGTAGAAGAAGTATCATACAAACTGCTAGTGACCAATGATTAGAATATCTGGGTGGAGATTGTGTATCAAGTTATCCGTACGGACAGGTAGAAAAGCCACGACCTTTAAACTTTATCCTACTCATGTATCATCGTCTGCTCTGCTAGAGATTTATACCAGAAAAGCATTTTTTCTTGGTAACAGAAATTGCACAGCCTCTTGTTTGATTTGAATTAATCTTCTTCTTCTGCTGCTTCTTCTTCTTTTCTTCTTTTTCTTCTTCTTCTTCTTCTTCTCCTTCTTCTCCTTCTTCTTCTCCTTCTTCTACTACTACTACTTCTACTACTTCTACTTTTACTACATATACTACTACTACTATTTCCTTTTTTTCTTCTTCTTCTTCTTCTTCTTTCTTCTTTTTTTTTTTTCCTTCTTCTTTTTTTTCCTTCTTTCCTTTTTCCTTCTTTCCTTTTTCCTTTTCCTTTTTTAACAGTAAAGAGCAAATGGGAGGGGAGTTTGCAAGATATGTCACAAAGTTGCCAATCTGTGTTTGATTGATCGCAACTTAAAAAATTCATATCTTTCTTATATTTAATCATAATTTGCTCAAAAATTTCACTGACCCATTCCTCTTATTTTGCTGCTGCTATTAAGTTTCTCTTTATAATTAGAATGTTTTTTTGGCACATCTTTACTATACGTCAATCATTCTCCAGGCACTGCAAGCCAGGTTTTGATCTGTGAATTATAATGTCTATGACTTTTAAACCTTTTCATTTGCCTCTTTGCGGAAAGCCCTAAGGGAGAATGAAGCCACTTTAGATTCACATCAGGAAGTCCCTTTGAATTCTATGAGATTAGACCTTAAAGTTTGGCAAATCTTATCTCATTTGGTCAAATGCACTATTGTTGCCTATTTTAGAATTGCTGAATAACAGCATACAGTGATTTTTTTCCTATTGCCGTAGACTCAAGGAAATCTGAGTCGGGAGGGGGGTGGGAGGGGTTAATAAATTGCTGTACCACAATACAACACCCTTGAGATCCCCTTCCCTTTACCCTTTTCATTGCTAAGAAGAGCTTTTCATGCCACAGAAGGCACACAGAATGACGTAGCTGTGGAAACGCCACAATATTCCTTTTTCGTCTCATGACGTCTGATGAGATGCGCCAAATTTTCCCCTTAACATCCAATCTACATCGCGTTGCATATTTTTCGATTGATTACCTATTCCTTGCCCTTATCAAGTTTCAAATCTACAATTCAAGACGAGACGCTAACCGAATCTCTACCCAGTTAGATTGTCTTGTTAGCTTGTCGTCTTTTGTCTCTTTCAACTTCCCTGTCTCCCTCTCTTTTCTTTCCTCTTTTTTAAAATCACAAGCCATTTTCTCTTTACCTGGCTGCCAATGACCATAGATGACCGGAGGGGATACCCCTTTAATAGGAAAAAATAGATTCATGGAAAAATGGGGCAAGGTTTGGTTATAGGCTCTTTTTTTTCACCACTGTTTGTACAATTGATCCAAGTCCTTATTTTCAAATTCATTGTAAACACTTATAAGCACTCATTATTCTGGCCATTCCATTGAACTCTATTTAAAAACAGCCGCAAATGCCATGGTGTATTGCACAGACAAAATAAAGAAGGGTTTTAAAAAGATACGTATAATTATTGAACATACAATACATTGAATTGAGAATAAAATTCTGCTTTTCCTTTATCCACATGATTTGTTCTGAGAATTTATTTAGGAAATAATTGTTATCATTAAAAGAGCTAGCAACCTATTTCAATGCAAGATTAACCATGGAATAGTAGACATTGAAAAATATCTCGACCTAGCCAGGTAATTCTTTTCCTGTGTAAGAAAAAAATGTATTGCAATTGGGGATGATGTATAAAGCAATTTGATTTTAATGTTGTGCAAGAATATTTTGCAATTTCTTCGTGGTTATCACATGGATTTCTAAAGATGGTTTTTGCATCTTAATAAAGGAATACACCATCGGGGAATCCAATGATTCTGAATGTCAAATGGTAATGGCTCGAGGTTCTCTTGAAAAATAAAATGGCCAGGGATTAAACATAATTCGCATATCATAAATCATGACAGATTTATGACACCTGTTACAGATTAAGATAAGACACTGCTGAGAATCAAGCGATGAAGTTCTTTCATTTTATCTCTTGATGAATATCTGCTGAGAGCCAGAAGGGCACTAACCCACATATCTAGCATAGATGTAATGCCTTTCTTGCCCTCAGCCCATATTGTATGTATTTCTTTCTGTCCATTTTTATGATTTGATCTTATGTTTTACTAAGGTTAAAAGGTAATATTGGGTCCTGTTTAAGAACAAAAATTTATTAGATCATCAAAGAAATAAACAGTAAACTAGAGATTAACCTTTAAAATAGAACAGAATGACTTCTGTGTGTTAGCAAGAACTAGAAGGGCATTAAAACCCTAATAATAATAATAATAATAATAATAAAAACGTTACTTATAAAGCGCTTACCACCGAAGTCTCTAAGCGCTATACACACAAAATAGACTGATATACAATTACATCTTATACAAAAAAACTAAAAATGCAAATAAACATACAAATTACAATACATATAGGAATACACGTCAAAGTGATCAGAGTTAATTAATCATCGAACGCAATTTTGAATAAATATGTCTTGAGACTAGTTTTGAATAGGTTAACAGTTTGACAGTTTTTTACATTTAAAGGTAATCTGTTCCAAAGTTCAGCAGAAGCTTAACGCTAATGTATGTTAATGCCCTACTGGTTCTCAACTGGCATTTGACCTCTTATCATATAACATAAATTATGCAGCTTAACACTATGAAAATGATTGAAACCTATGCCTAATGCCCTAAATGTGTCCTCACAACAGGCCTATTGACCTCTTATGGTAGCAGAATTATTCAAAGGCTGATACTACTTTTAAGCAGAACTGATGTTTTACCGAGAGTTTTTTTTCACCCGATTACGTAGCCTTCATGCTCACTTGGTTCACACACCTGCATGTGGTCTGGAGAAGAGAAATCAATCGATTCCCTTTCCATGTTGTGAGGCTCAAGATAAATTTAAACTTAGGAGACATTTCCTTTCCTTTTTAACACATTTCTCAAAATCATTTGGAAATAATGTACAACTATAGGAGTTTTTTTTTTAAAGGTCGCTATTTACTTTTTGGAAGAAATTGTCTGTCAGTTAACTTATCCTTGGTAGACCTATGACATGCTGAGTGTGTTTCATTTTGAATCGAAATGAAAATGATTAAAACGAGGAATCATAATAATTGCTCTCAAAATAGAGAGTAATTGAACTGTCATACAATGCAATATTCATATCATCTGTTGAGAGACAGAAGGGAGTAACGCTGTGTAAAAAGCATTTGAGTTACTACCCTCCTGGTACTCAAAAGACAATATAATCTGTAGTTACAAATGAATAAGCAAAGGGAGAATTCAAAAGATATCCACTGATGATACTCGGTGAATAAGCTTTACCTATCATTTAAAGGAATATTTTTTTGAAAATTGAAATTCACATTTTATTTCCTTCTGATGGACTGGCAATGTGTTTAACTTGAGGTGGAAAGTGCCCTTATTTTTTTTAATGATTTTGATTGTTTTTGTCTCTTTAGTTATTTTCATTTTTTTACTTCAGCATGCACCTTGTTTTTTCTCAATATTCCACCACTTTTGTTTAATAAAAAAAAAAAGGGGGGGGGGGTTAAAACATATTGTATTACAATTTGGAAGTCCATGTAACACTACTCTTGCTTTGGGTTTGAATGGTTTGAATGTAATTTGTCAAAACCCTCAAAGGATTCAAAGCCCATTCTTTATCATGAAATTACACAAAATTGAGTTTTTTATTATGAAGAATGCAATAACTTGAGTTCAAATCATTGGATTTGCATGAAATTTTGTAGAATGTTGTATCTTGAAGAGTACAACAAAATAATGATAGTTTTTATTGCATGCTACCCCTACAGGTGAAGTTGTGTATGAAAATCTTTTCTGAATTTCTCATTCTTTGACTTGTTGTTAAATCAATAATTTTCACATTTCTATTCTAAATATTTCTAAAAGCCATCATAAATTCATCATTTAGAAGTCAGAGAAATAAACAAAATGACCAAAAACCTAAATTATACTCCATATTGTCAAGCTAAACCTTAAAAAGCTCACGCATTGAACATTTTTTATTATCAGGGTCATGAATTTGAATGACCATTTTTTGCAAAGGCTTAAAGCAAATTTGCCAAAAGTGCAAATTTTTGTATAGATCAACTCAAAAGCTTCCCCAAAATAATTAGTTTGTTGGGGTACAGGTACCTACTATAAATTCTGTGCTTGATTATATACCTGGAGTCGTTTCGGCCTGGTAATAGGGCACTTGCCACCTTAATAACATGTTTGGAAATACGTTCTTTTGCACCTATTAAAGAGATAGGGGTAGAAAAGAAAAGGAGTAGATGAGAAAAAGGAGATGAAATTTAGGCATTGGAGCATAAGTAAATTTGAATAACAGGAGTCACATGTATTTTTGCAATTTAAATTTTTTGCAATTTAGGTTATTGTATAATATAAGGTGTCTGAATACAACTAAAATTGACTACAGAATAAAAAAAAGCAAACATAAATATATGTTGCAGATATATGAGAAAAGGAAAGGATAGTTGGTCAGAAATTAAAATCTCTCGTTTCAGAGATGGCATTAGCATTTGATCTTATGGATCAAAGTAATCCGCATTATTTGCACGACACCATCTCGTTTCTCTCCCTGAGGTATAGTAGGCACAAAAGACAGACAAGCCTAATTTAGGCTAACCCTATTCCCCTGGGTGATATCTTATCCTCTCTTATGCTCCGCTGGCTGCCCGAATCCTTTGAAATCGTTCTCATGGAGGAATATCCATCTTCTAACCAGAACATTGACCCCAAGAGTTTTGTCCTCTTCACTTTGCCGACAGATTCCCATCCACCATGCCTCCCTCCCTGCCTCTCACTTTCTTCCCTCCTCCTCCTCCCTCGCTCGGTTGCTCATCAACTCTCCCTCCCTCTTCCTGCATTTGACAATGTCCTGGTTTTTATTTGCCATGAATTCTGCATTGTTTCATGCCATTGCTTTGCTGGAGGCAGGCAGGCAGGCTCAGCGATTGCTCCGTATATTGTCTTTGTCCATCGGGATTTTTTTTTCTCATCTGAATAATTTGCTGCTGATGTCGTCCGTCCCCCATCGCTGGTAATGGTTGGGACTCTGTCTACCAATGCCTCCTGATCTTATATTTGTGATTTCTTCTTGCATGATCTTTACGGTACACTCAAGTTTTACTTGCCTACACCTTGATAACTGTGTGTAGACTTGAGATTGATCCATTGTGGATGGTAGGGGAGCTTATGAACTCTTCTTGTGAGGGGTAAGAAAGCCCATCATCGCTGAATAAAAAGAGAAGGTGCAGTGTAAATAACCAATCAGCATGGCAGTGTAGTTGTATCTAATTGAATCGAGGTACACCGGACACATGGCCAACCGTCCGAAGTAAAATGCAATCATCATGCGTCCATGGTGACGGATGCTCCCAGTACGAATTTACTTGCTGGGTTGAGCATAATGTGATGTCACCGATTTAACCTTTTTTCCTGAGTGACTGCTTTATCTCCGTGTCTCGCGCCGAGTGAAGTTTCTCGTGATTGCGTCACTGCTCTCTTCGCCGGCATGGAAGGCTGGACTCGACGTCGTTCCCTGTCGTCGACGGCCTCGCGCCGGACGTCGACGTCGACATCGCGCCGTGCATCCACCTCGTCGCGCCGTCGACCGTCGACGCTCCCTCCTCTGCCTCAGCAGACGGAGATGGAAAGCTGGCTTGCTCAGATGTCGCCCAGCACCGACGTGGCAACCCCGGTCGATCCGACCCCACCGACGCCCGACGATGATATGAAATGCTCGTGGCATATCGGACGTACTACCACTAAAGTGGCACCTGTTGAGGATGGTCTTAAATACATGCTTGTTGAAGTGTTATACTTCACTAGAGTAATGATTCCTGATAACGCTTGTTTATCTCCCCAGGGTGCACGCAGAGAATCACTCTCAAGATTCAGTACATCCTGCCCTCTACTCACCGAGGACAAGCCTGAGGTCGAAGGTCAGTTGAACGTTCATTTATTTTTTACTAACTTCTAACTCCACATTCCTACCCTAACACATCACCTTAATCACCAAATAATTATTATATTTGCTCAACAACAAACACAACGCTTAAATTGTATTATTTTTGGAAACTTTTGATGTGACTTTTCCTTTAAGGCTTTTTCTGTATCCCATACATAGGCTACTTCCTTGAGCTACTTGTAATGAATCATGCATAAATTATGATGATTAACATACATCAAAAGTTCAAACTTCGGTCAACTCATCTCATTTACATTCTCATATATTACCACCATTGTGTCATTTTACATTCTATTTCTTGTTTACTTTTTCTTTCTAAATACATTTATTTGATATTATTTCTATTTTGAATGAGTGTTTGCTTGTGTTTGCCTGAATTTTTCTTCTTCCATTTCATCTTTTCATTTTTGTTTTCATGCTTTAAAAAAAAAGGGCAGTATAGTTCATTTATTTATTGATAAATGCCCTAGCATGTTCTAAAGCACATTTTTGTCATTCCGACCGTTATCTTGCTTCATAGTTCTTTGATTGTGATAGCCAAGTTGATTGCTTAATAGCATTTGATTGTGATAGCCAAGTTGATTGCTTAATAGCATTTGATTGTGATAGCCAAGTTGATTGCTTAATAGCATGTACATAAGTTCACTTTGACATAATTTGATTGAGATATTGAATTGCCAAAGTACAATCAACTCTGGTATTTTGCCTTTACTGCCTCTGTGTTTTAATATCTTCATTAGATAGCGAGTTGTGGTTTTATTCTGAATTCAAAGTAAACTTACAAATGGATATTCTCCCGTGGTGAATATATTATCATATACAAAGGTTATCCTGTTTAACCTTTTTGTTAAATTTATTTATTTTGAGGGATTAAACAATTTTTAATACTTGTCTCAGACAAGAAGATGACTAAGAAATCAAATATTAAGGGCAAATTCTTAACAAAGAGAGTAGATATGTGTGATTATGGCCATTTTTGTGCACAAGGAAAGATAAATGAAAGAAATAAGGTATTAAAACCAGCAGCCAGTCATTTTGTTTTTAAAAAGCATTTCAAGTATAGATTGATGCACTATGTGATGACTTTCGAACTACAATTTTTGTCACATTTATTCACGAATCTACCTTAATTTCCTGGAAATGTCTAGGCAATCAGTATACTATCAGGTGAAAATATGCCTCCATTTTATTTCTTTTCTCTTTTTTTGTTGTATATCTCGTGCAATTATTGTAGAAAAGAACTAAAGGGTACCGATGTTTGTTGTGTGTTTTGTTGTGTGCAATTTCAGTTTGGTTCTTCTTTTGTGTTATCTCATTTGTTGTAATCGATTGTGATTTATGACATACCCTGAAGCTAGCCGCTTTCCAGAATGCTTTCCAGAATGCCGATTGGAATTAGAGATCTCCTCTCTCTGTCTGACTATCTTTGCTGTTTTACTACCCTTCCTTTTCCAAGAAGAGTTTTTTTGTGGCTTTTATTCATTCCGGTACCCCTTTTCCTCTTCTGATCATCTTACCGTACAACTGTATTCATTTTCCATGAGTTTTCCATTCCACAACCCCAAGGCTTTTATTTAAACTTTGATATAAAATGCAAATGTCTGTATGTTTATTACTATCACCATTCATTATAATTTTATGATTTTATAAATACAAATGTTCCCCCAACGAAATAACGTTCTTTCAAAACAGATAATTTATTTTGCATTGTTGAATGTATAATGTATGTGTGAGTAATAACCTTCTCTAAAGGTATGTGTTTCTTTGTGTATTGTTGATCACGAATCAACAGCATGTTTCAATAATATTTATATCTATAGAATTCATCTAAGTAATGAAAGACTCTGCTCAAGAAAACATACAAGTGTTGTTTTCCAATAATGTTGATTCCAAATGTACAGTATCAGCGAATCTAGAAACACATATATATATATATATAAAGTTTACCTGTGATGTTCCATGGCCATCATGTCACCAATTAAACATAGACTGATGTATTATGACATCTCTTCCCAAAATAAGATCCAACTATCCATTTACCAAAAAGCTCAAAGCTTAATTTTTCTGTCTAAATGTTTGAAGCAAATCCCCAGATGTTATATTTTCATAGACAGGTCTTACTTGATACTTGACATGCAAGAGAAAGAGGCCAATGAATAGTGTGGGAGTGTTCATATCATCTTCCTTCTATGATGCCTTCCGTTCTCCCTTTTATCTCTTTTAAAATGTTCTCTTATTTTTGTTAACCATTTGATTGGGGGGGGGGGGGGGAAGGGGACATGTGTGACCCCTGTATATTGTAGCTACGCCTCTGGCCCTATCCACATATTTATTGCATCTTCTGTTGGAGTGTAATTAGATATCGAAAGAGATGAAATAGTTGTACATGCTAATCATATTTACCAGAATAAATTCCAGTAGTTTTTAACAAAAAAGTGTTTACAATGAGTTGATATTTTATTCAAACTGCTCCAAACTGAATAAATAAATCAATACCTACTCTTTGAGTCTCAGCACCAGTGTTCTCTTATTAAACAGAGGTTCACCCTTCAAATACAAAGATCAGATGAGACGTAGCAAATCATTTAAGATAAAAACGAAGAAAGTCACAAACAGGTTGATAATGGCTCACTACAGTGAACTAATGTAAGTCCCTTGTTCAGTGAGATTGAAGGTATATCCAAACACAGAGGTCTCAGCCTCATCTTGATCGCAATAGACCCAGGTTGGCATGGCGATTGCACTCTTTACTCTGCCCACACAAGGAGTCCCAGAGTGAGTTATTTGTATTTTACCTCTTTTCCTCTCCTTCTTCTGACGTTCCTACCCTCGGGACTCCCTCCATGTTTAGGGGGCACTTATCGCGTCAATAATCAAATTGCCCCTATTTAATTCAACTACGATATTTGCGCAAGACTCGCAAATGTCAATTTTTACAGACCCCTGGAACGCTTTTTTTCCTCTCCCCCTTTTCCTTCCCCATCGCCATCCGCTGTTGCTTTCTGACGTAGTGTTACGAGGCATCCCAGCAGGCAGTAGCTCCTACGCCATCTGTTCCCTTCCTGTTTATTAGCTATGCCATGTGGATATGTTTTTAATTCCAAATTGACCCTTCGAAATATGTGAATAGATAAAGTAATACATTTTACTTTAAAGATGGAATGTGAAATCATTGGAAATTGTTCCAGAAATACAATCCCTCAAGAAATTTCTATTTAGAGAGATCCATCCTCTTGTTCATACTCATGAATATTAATGAAGTTGAAGAGAGAGGATCCTGGGTATTTGGGTATTGTTCACTTCATTGATCCAGCAAAAGCCCAATAATAATATTGATGTTCAGTGAGCAGAAGATAAGGATTTAAATCCCTTTGCTTCTATTAGTTTTTTTGTCAGACATGATTCGTCATGGATCTAGAAGACAATCTTTACCCTTCCAAAGAAACAGTAAAGGTTGATCAGACATTATACAATTCTCTTCTAGCAAATTGCCTTAAAAGAAACTCAGAAAAACTGAATGTCAAGTTGATAATGTGGTCAGTATTACATAGTATTGAGTTGAATGCCGAACTTGTAATGCACTTTTTCTTCTTCTGCATGATATCCAAGTTACTGCTTATGTTTTAAAGATACTGTTACATATCGTCGCTGTTTTCACGAAGTGACGGTAGTGAAAAAAAATTGCATTCACTTTGCGTTACGATTTTCCTCACTACCGTCACTTCGTGAAAACAGCGACGATATACCTAAACTTTTGACTACTGATCGATCATTAAACTTTAAAGAATGAGGAAATCTGGGTTGTTATATCACACAATTCCTGTACTAATCATTAGCAAAAGAAAAGAAAAGAAAAAGAAAGAAAGAAATGAAACGTATCGACTAAAATGTTGGTTTCTTTCCTTTATCAGAGTTTGTATTTCCACAAGTTTGTAGGCCAAGCATCGCATCAATTATCCATTTCACACTTGATGTGATGTTCATTTTAATTCCACCCAATTGCATCCTTCGAGATTCTGACAGTTTCACATTCTGGAAAAGAGCTGACATTTGACTCATTTACACAGCCAAAACGCCGTTTTAAACAATCTTAGAGCGTTTTGACTGCCATTCACACTACTGGAAAAATCCATTGGTGACTGTGCGCATGCTATCTAGCTGCTGCTCTGCATGCGATTGGAGGGAAGCGAGGAGAGTCATGTGACCAAAAAATGATATCATTCATCAATGTTTCGAGAGCGGGAAATTACACTACAAAAATCTGTGAAATTTCTGCTGGTGTTGCAAAAACAAAACTCCAAAACTTATATTTGTTTTTTGTTGTGTTTGGCGGTGGTTGCTTAGCAACTTCCAATGAAGCACCGGAATTCGAGAAAAATCATAAATTTGTGTATGCAGTGTAAACGCAGCTCTTGTGGCAAAGAGCTGACCTAGTATCTAACAGGATGACAAAGTTAAAAAATGACACGAAAAGCAAGATTCAGACCCTTTCTCTATCATTTTCCCTAGTATCACATTTCTTCTGTCTCTTTTTGTCCTCATTTATACACATTTTTTAGTAATGCACTTATGATTGCTATGAAGTCTGTCTCTCTCTATATCTCTCTCTGTCTGTCTGTCTGTCTGCCTGTCTCTCTCTCTCTCTCTCTCTCTCTCTCTCTCTCTTCATCATGGAGTTCCCTGTCTTACACCAGTTTCCATCTCTGTGATTCAACTTTATTTAAACTAACTTCTGTTTTTAAAATTTGTCTTACTTTATGAGCATTCCCTGACCTTTCTCTCTCTCTGTATCTGTTTGTCTGTCTGTCTTCTCTTTTTCCATACCTTTCTTTCTTTTTTTTTTCTTTCTTTCTCTCTCCCTCTCTCTCTCTCTCTGTCTTTGTCTATCTTATAAATGTCTCTTTCTTTCTCTCTTCCTGTCTCTCTCTCTTCCCTCCCCCTCTCTCTGTAACTCTGGATCCCACCATGGACCTTGCTATCAAGGAGACCTAGGACCATCACCAAACATACATCATGAGCTAATAACTACCACTCCAGCTACCACCCCAGCTACCAGTCTAATAACTACCACCCTCATCTGAGGGATGTTGCCCTTATGTCAAACCTTGCAAGCATTATCACCAAGTGATGACAACATTGCTTTATTAGAAATATCGAGAGGAAAAATTAAAATCACAAAATTTGTGGGAACATCAATTTCTACCCTACTAAGGGGATTACATTATTCTGTATTGATCTGCTAAATGGAGGTGTGTGCTTCACATATGCAATATACATGGGTTTAATGAATGAAATGGTTAAGGAAAGTAAAAAGTTAAAAACACAGAGGTATTAATCAACTCCATAATGGCAGTTATGAGCTATTTGGTTAAGCCTTATTTGGTATTCCCCTCAAGTTGTGTATATCGGCTTTGTGATTATGAAAACTGGTCCCACTTTAAATATGATTTCTTTTCTCTGCTTTCCTACTCTTTTTAAGCACTCATCTTTAGGTTATATTCTTTTTATTATCTAGAAATGCCACCTGTAGGCCTATGTATCCTCTCCTTCATCTTGCAGTTCGGTTTTTTTTGTTGTTGCTTGTTTCTGCATGGCATGTAATCTATACAGAATACCCCTCCCGTTCCTTGCTACATTCATGTCCCCCTCAATCACAGGGATGAAGTGCAATAATGTGAATCCCCAGGTACATTCATGCTTCGAAAGTTCACACATTCCTTTCTGCATCAATAAGTACATTTTCTGTTCAGAGTCAGATGACGTTTTTTTAGTGCTCTTCTGGCTTAACTTGAAGACAAAATTGTATGTTCAGAGTCAGAGGGGGTGTTTTACACAGTGTTTAAAAAACAGAAAACAGAACAAGCATTTCAAAACTGATACACCTGGGTCCTGTCTTATAAAGAGTAACGATTGATCCAAATCAATTGTAAGTCCTCCAATCAATCGCAAATTTACAGTCTTCTATCTCCTTTTAGGCGTGTCCTCACTATCTCGAGATTGCCAAATATCCAGCTATTTGAATTATCCCGATCGCAAACTATCCAGCTTATTTGCGTCTTCATTAGACCGAAGTAGCAAATTAGCTGGATAGTTGGTCGGGATAATATCCCAAGATATCTCGTTCTAGTTTGCGGTTTTCCGTGTTTACTAGTTGTACTAGCGCGGCGCTGAGCCTCAAGGTCAGTGCGCTGAGCGGTATAGATCGCATACTGTGCGAGGAAAACCGGAAATCGTTGTGCATGATGGGATCGGGATATTTGACTCCGTACTTCGGTCTAATGAAGACGGTCGCAAAATATCCCGCTAGTTGGGAAATAGTGGGATATTTTGCAAACTAGACCGAGATATCTTGGGATATTATCCCGACCAACTATCCAGCTAATTTGCTACTTCGGTCTAATGAAGACGCAAATAGCTGGATAGTTTGCGATCGGGATAGTTCAAATAGCTGGATATTTGGCAATCTCGAGATAGTGAAGACGGGCCTCTATTGATATCAACTCTTTATGAGACGGGCCCTGCAGGACAACCCATCAAGAGAAATTAACAATAGCAAGATTTCAGGATTCATACAATGCTGCATCCATGACCAAACGTATTACCTTAGTTTGTATTTTGTCTGTGTGTGTGTTGTATCCTTTATTGTATGGATCGTATGTCTAGTTACACAGATTTCTGTTGAGTACCATAAGGGCATTCATTTCTGTTCTTTCACATTGAGTCAGTGCCTCTCTCTCTTCCCTCTAAGGAGATGATATACCATGTGAGTCAAAAAAAAGTTTACACCTAGAAAATTGCTAATTATTTTTAAAATAATTTTTGAACAGTAAATTATTATACACCTTATGAAAGAGTGTTTTATCCCAAATCATTTGGTATCATTTTCGTGTGGTATGTGTTCGCGCTTGAATGAACAGGAGGCATTGTTTGCGAGAATGTAAAAATAGACTTGCGCCAAAGTGATGCCTACAATATGTATTATGTTGGGATGAGCGGAGTGAGGGAATGAATTGAATGTATCAAATGAAATGCATTGCATATGCTTTTTGCAGAAGCAAAGTCGAACACACACACGCGCGCGCACAAATGTTCGTTGATATTTGATATTCGATATTTGATATGTGTGGCATGATTAATTTTGTTAGGGATTTTATTTGGATTTGCAAAGACCGAATTAAACCCCAAATCCCAATTGTTTTATGCAAACATCACATACGCAACTTTGGCGCAAGTCGATTTTTGCACTCTCGCAAACAATGCCTCCTGTTCATCCAAGTATGAACACATACCACATAAAAATGATACCAAATGATTAGGGATAAAATAGTCTTTCATAAGATGCATAATAATTTACTGTTCATAGAAGATTTTTAAAATGATTAGCATTTTTCTAGGTGTAAACTTTTTTTTGACTCACTCTGTACCGTAAATCTCTGTGTATAAGGCGCACCTGTGTATAAGGCGCACCCCTATTTTGAAGACCAAAAAAAAAAATCGGGGAAAAAAAAATTCTGGAAAAAAAAATCGGGGAAAAAAATTCTGCCAAAAAATATTCTGTCATCTTTAGTTTAAAAAAAAAAACATTATTACTAGGTCTTACTTAGTTCACAAGCACTTCAACTGTGCCTCGTAATAAAATGAAAGTATTTTGAACACTGAAATGAGAGTCGTTCTGATCTGGTTAACAAAAAGCCAAAAAAGCCACACAAAAGCTTTTTGGGCTGTTTTGGCTTTTTTGTTAACCAGATCAGATCGGCTCATTTCAGTGTTCGAAAATACTTTCATTTTATTACGAGGCACAGTTGAAGTGTTTGTGAACTAAGTTAGACCTAGTAACAATGTTGTTTTTAAAACTAAAGATAACAGAAAAAATTTCCTCGCGAGTCCAAACAGAAATTTGGACAGGCTTGTTTTCGTGAGTTGCTTGAGTGAGTGTGCTGCATGATACAGGTGAGTGAGCTGAAGACATGGGAGAGCTTCGGCCGGCAAAGTGCTTTGTGAAGGAGCATAATTTATCGTGACTGAAAAAAAAAAAAAAATCTCTTCCCTTCAAATTAGGAACGTAGTTTAACTTCAAATAGTAGATCCTATTCTTTATTTGCATTATGTAATTCATGTTGAGACACAGAGATTTTCGAAAACCACTAAAAAGTGGCATTTTGAGGACTCAAAATATCCTGTACCTGTGTATACGGCGCACCCCCGATTTTTGATTTTTGCCGACGGAAAAAAAGTGCGCCGTATACACGGAGATTTACGGTACATGATTTTCTCCCACCTTTAAGAGCCAGAAGGGTGTTAACTAATATCCTTTTACATAGCACTGCCGCCCTCCTAGACTGAGCAGACCACCGACCGATATGCAGTTTGATATATGATAGGGGAGATGTCAAACCAAAACACTCAATAGATATGCTAACCTGTAAAAGGTGCAATGATTTTAAATAAATTTCTCTTGCAGGGCGAGATTTGAAAGGGAAATGAGGCTCATTTTGTGTCTCAGAAAACACACTTTAATCTAAAAATGTTAAATAGAGAGTTAGAGGGGTTGATAGATGGGTAGACAATAGTAGAGAGAGTGGGATATAAGAGAGGATGAAAGAGGGAAGGGGTAGGAAGGGAGTGGGAGGGGGAGGGAGAGATAGAAGAGAGAGAGAGAGAGAGAAAGAGAGAGAAAGATGGAGAGAGGAGAGATTAGATATATTTGTGGATACCTGTAAGTAACAAGAAACAAAGGTTATTGAAGTTGAAAATACAGGGCAATAGAGGGGCATATATATATGTTTTTTCAGAGATTAAAAAGTAGTGGGATGGAGAGATCATCAAACGATGAGCATTTTATGAAGGATCTAATGTATGCTCTGTTCAACCAACATTATTTCCATACAAACTTTTAAGCACATTTTGATTCATAAAATTTGTTCTTAGACATTTTCTAGGTTTAAGATGAATTGTAGGTTTAGGTTTAAGATGAATTTTTATCTAGTACAATTCAGTTATACTTTTCAAAGAATGATTGATGCTATTCGTAATTTCTATTTTTGTGAAAGCCCACACAAAAATGGAATATTATGGTCCTTATATGATACAGGAGGAGGCTTGGAAATTAATGTTAGGCCCCAAACTGGTTGTTGATGTCAATTTGATGGAGTGGAAACACTGCTTTCGTTTGCTTGCGATCAAAACAAGACAGCATTCCACGGTCATTAACGCTAGCTTCGATGACCTTCATCGATTTCACGTTTAACCTTACATCTAGCTGAAAACACAGCCATGAAGGCCGTCCCTCATACGGAGACATCCCCCTCCTCCCCCCCCCCCCCCTCCCCCTCCTCCTCCGCCCTCCCTCCTCATCCATCACATTGTGAATTCATTGACCTTTTCCATCCTGAAATTTATTAATTTTGCCATGTTTTGACAAAGTGTTGGTCGGCGCTTGATGGGACTGCCATTCTTAACACTATGCAATGATTGCATTTTCAGATTGAAGAAGGTGAAATTAGTCCCATGATTATTAAATGAAAATACAAAGAAAAGAATAGGTATAGAGCATTTCATTTTAAGAAACATTACAGGTGAGGATCGACTCATTAGAAAGGCATCCAAGAGATTATGACTTGCGTGTTCTCCAAATTCTCCCATGCTGTGTTTTATTCAATGATGTGTAAGAGGAGAGGCTTTTATTAGCTCTGCTGGACATCCAGAAAGACAGAACTGGGAAGAAAGAGAGAGAGAGAGAGAAAGAGAGAAAGAGAGAAAGAGAGAGAGAGAGAGAGGGGGAAAGAGAGAGAGAGAGAGAGATAGATGGGGATAAAAAGAGAGGGAGAAAGAGAGTGTATGAATAGGAGAAAGGGTGAGAGACAAAAAAAGAGATGTGGGAAAGAAAAATTTGAGATCATCGGCAGGCGAAGGCATTACCCGATGAAGCAAGTCCGTTGCGTGTTGAGATCGTCGCCAAACTTTAATAGCGGAATGTTGGATTACTGTTCGTACCACGGCGGATGCGAGGGACCGTGTGGATGTACAGGCTGCAGGGTACGGTACGGGGAAACAAGCGCTTCCATCAAGATGCAACTCGCTGCAAAATCCACCGGGGTCTGGCCTCATCTGACGGGTTCGTGGCAATCTTAAGTATCGTTTGATTCCCCATCCTAGCTCTCTCTAAAGTTCCAATTTTTCCAACATTTTTTGTCTCTTTATTTTCCCTGGTTTTTTACCCCCCACTATTGTGTAGAAGTCATAGTTTTTTCTTTGGGCTCTGATTTCAAAGCCAAGTCACTGTTTTGCATTAAATTCTGAGGATTCTGCGTGTTTTCATTACAAACATACAACAGTTCATTTAAAGGTACTGGTTAAAGATGTTTTGTCATAAGACGAAAATCATTTCAAAGACAGTAAGATGACATTGAAAAAGTAACAATGAGTGAAACATTTACCTCACAAAAATGAATTTATAGGCGACATTGTCATTCTGTTTCAAGTGCACATTGGGAGTATATTTTCAAAGATAAAGAAAAAAAACAAGTCTAATTTCTCATATGTTATTCAATTTTGCTGGGAACTTTGAGATGCATTTTGTAATTTAGTGTATATTCCTTTACAATTAAACAGATTTATAAAAAAAAAACCTTTTAACAGAATTTAATCCAATGTCAACAACTGCTAGAAACTTGAGTGGGATGTATGGTGTAGTTCATTGAGATGCTAGCCTGTGTGTGTAGGATTTTAGATCCTCTTATATTCAGGAAATAAAATTTAAAACTATATGCATCGATCTGTAAAAGTAGTAGTAATCTTTAAGTTTGGCATAGGAGAGAGTCTCAAAAAGATTTAATGTCAAATCTAAATATATTCTGTTCATAGCTAGAAGGGCCTTTTCTCTGCGTTAAATGATATGTCTTCTTATCCTTCTGGCTTTGAGCGGATGAGATGATGTCATCATATGATGTCATAAAGGCTTGATTCATCTTGAACTGCACAGAATCAAGGTTTAAAAAATGAGACTGAAAGCATTTTTTTGTCTCTTCATTCTCATCAGGAAACGAACATGATATAGACAGTGTGTTCATATCTGCATTAGCAAGTCAGAAAATGCAGCCCGGCCCTAATGACAACGATTTCATATCACAACGTGCGCTTACTAATATGACATTTACTAAGTGGCATGTCAAAAAACGACTGCCTTGGCATGAAATAAGAAGGAGCTGATAGACCCATTTTAGGGAGAAACCAAATCTCTACAGGCAGACAGTGTACTTCTAATTGGAGAATGCCGCGCTAGATTAGCTTTCGTTGAAGAGTGTTGCGCAAGATGCTTAAATGCTCTCAGTTATTGACTTAATCCGTGCAGTTGGGCCGCTTTTCAAATGCTCTGTTTTGTAAGCGCAATATCGGACGGGTAGAAATACAATAACAACTGTGTTATTTTATTACTTCCCCAAATGGCATTTGAAGATGGACTGAGTTACAGGGCGGTATGATTTATTCATGTGCACTAGCCACAAGCAAGTCTTCGTCTTCCAAAGATTTACATAGAACATAATGATAGCTGACAGTTGTTGGTCTGTGGTGTTGTCTCACTGCAGTGTTGAATTGGAATCTTTCACCCCCCCCCTCACTTTCAATTGTTACTTTCACCTATTCTCTATTTATTGTTACTTTTTCTTTTTTATATTTGATCCAATTTACATATCCTTTCCTCCTTTATTCTATCCTTTTTTATTTTTCTCTCCTTTTTTATTTTTCTCTGTCTTTACATCTTCTTGCCCCTTATTTCCTTTCTACTGCTCCCCACTATGTTTTAAGGTTTCATAATTATTTATCATTCCAATCATTACTAATTCTCCCCCTCTTAATACCATTCCCTTACCTTTTCTTCTTTTATACCGATTCCCACCCCGATCCCTCCATAACTCTCTTCAATCCGGTCTTCTCCATGGTAATGATCTTAGTTAGTTTAAACAAAGTTGAGTACTGTCATGAGATTGCATCGTGAAAGAAATTGTTAAAGAAGAGTTACTGGGGATGGTTGATAATGTACTTTATACTTGTAAGCATAATAAGGCTTTTGGAATCATCAAAATGGTATCAAATTGACTTCATCTTGTTGAAAATCATAAACAGTGATAAGCATGTGATACAGATATGAGTAGTATCAGAATTGATCCTAAGTTTTAAAATATTTCAAGTTATATTGGAAGATGGGGACTTTTCTAAAGCAATTCCTTATTTGAAACAGCTACTATTTTATTTTTCCACTAAGGAGTACAAAAAACAAACTGGTCTGTAAATTCATTTCCACTGTTGTCAAAAGATAGAAATGATAGTTGTAAAAAATTGTCATGGTTAAGAACACACACATAAAACTGAGATGCAACATGTAAAATTGGTCTCCTGTCATATTTCTTTATATTACTCAACTCCAGAAATATCTGACATGGATAGATATAAAGTTTGCTAAATATAAGCATATCTATTGGGTAGAATGCTACTAAATGCATTGATGGATACATTAGGAGATGGGACTGGATATATCTATAAGATACGGGAAGCAAAAGTGAAAGTAGATATGGCTCTACCGCAGATGCTAAAGATAACATTCCCTCTCTTTTTATCCAGAAAAGAGAAACTTGATGCAGGAAAGAGGATGCTTCGTTCCTTCTTCTTTTTACTTGTTAATGTCGAGTGTATATCTCTAGAACAATGATGCGTAAATAGTCCCAAAAAGGGGGTCTCTCGTGTAGCAATGGTTTGACGACGACATAGACAGGCTCCGTTGCCGGGGGCGACATTTTGCATTAGAGTTGTCAATTATGGTGTAGCTGGGAGGGAAACGTTTCATAATATGATTCCCTCTCTCCCCCCTCCCTCACTGTTTTCTGCCATCCTCTTCTATCTACCCAACCAAACCCATGATGAGAGATGAATACTTGTCTGATATTGATGAATTTATCTATGAAGTCAGCAATCTAGAGAGATAGTTATGGATCGAGGAGGTTATTAAGAATTATTGGTATTTAGTGGAATGCATTGACTGATGTGAGGTCAGACTGTCTTAATAGAGGGAGCTATACCTGGTAGATCATCTGATGAGAGCTTAAAGGGCATTAATACTTTTCACTTTCAAAAGACATAATGCCCTTCCAACTCTCAGCAAAGGAGGAGTCATCATTACGCTTCAGTTTCAGCATTGACTGTAAGATAGTGAAAACAAATGTTGAACCCTCAACCCTTGGATTGAGAGTCAAGTGAATATGAACCTCTATACCATTACACTACAAGTTTGGCACAGAATGGGTTAAATGGATTATGTGTTATTCGAGACTTGATAAAGTGTTAAAGTCAAAAGATATTATCAGACAGATCTAGAATTACTTGCACATTTTGTCCCCAGCCAGTGTGCCATCCAGTGGTTTAATCCGTCTAGTAAAGGTCATGTAAATTACAGATGTGCAATTCAGTGAGAAGCAAAAGGGCGATAAAGGCATGCATCAGGTCGAACAGAGGAGAAATATCAAGATGGGGTAATGTTTTCACACTTGTCACCTCTCTCGCTAGCTTGCCCCAGCGCGTAAAGCGTATGATTGGTGGAAGTAAATAGACTCCGGTGAGCATCCCAATTTACACTTCATTTGAACGGGAAGCTAATGTTTTGAACCAGGGACATCCTCTCTCCCATGCGGTGTAGTCCCAGTTACGGCACGTCCCCCCTCCACTTTTCATGTGTAACTATGATTTTGTTGCTTGACATTCCATCATGTTCTCACAATCATTTTTCTCCTCTCCATTTCCCCTCTTTCTTTCCTTTTTTTTCCCCTTTTTTTCTTCTTGTCCTCTTTTTGTTTGTTTTTGTTCTTGCCTTGAACCTTAATATTCTTTCACTCCTTTCCTTTCTTAAATTTGTATTTCTTTCTTTTTTGTACCAGCTTTCCCTACATCCCTTTTTCTTTTTGTTAGACCACCATTCCTTTGCTTACGACCTTTAGTGACGATTGTGGAATACCATATTTTTCACCCTCTCATCTCATCTAATCTAATCTCTATCTCTTGTGTATCTTCTCCACCCTTTCTCTGCTCGTCCCCCAAATGCACTTTTTTGCAATAAACTTTAAAATAGATAAACATCTACCGTTCTACCCCCTCCCCTCCCCTCCCTCTCTCTCCTTGTATCATGCGTGAATGGGTCTTGCTATGTTGAAATGTTCTGATAGTCCCTAACCTACTAGCTCCTAAATGTCATCCAGGTACACAGAAATAAGAGATCAATGTTTTTATAAGGAGCAGCGGAAATAGCAGGATGTTCTGTTGAATAAGATTTTAGAACATAACAAAAAACACAAATTCAGAGAATGCATCATTGTGCAGTTTGAAATGATATAATGACACATGAAGAAGTATTTAATCAAGTTTAACGAATGATAATCAGGTGCCCAAGCTCCCAACTCCCTTTTTATAACTGAAATGGAAAATGATTTTTTTTTCTTTAGTTTGCATTTAGTTTATCATTTCATTTTTAATGATATTATGTATCAAGTTATCAATCTGTCATTTACTTTAGCAGTAATAGCTCTTGGATTTTTGTTTTCAAAAATATCATTATAGGACTAGGATAGGACTAGGATTGAAATTGGATGTTAGATTAGGTTTAGGTTTAGGGTTAGGGTTAAGCTTAGTATTGTGTCCAGATTTGAAGTTACAAATTTGTTAAGAGTAGGACATTGATTGCATAGCAGTTGGTGCGAAGCATGTCTTGTACAACCTCCAAAACAGCTCTTGTTATTTACCTAGTTGTATTACAGAGTCTTTAGTTGTTAATTTTCCTCAACCTCTGTGTTTCTTTCATTTTTTTCACCCCTTTAAAATTTTAGACCAATCGTATAAGTGGCCCATCAATCATAATTTAAGCTAATAAATCAATTAGACACGGGTAATGGCAATCACCTTGTCCATTTACTGAGTATATAAACCCTCCTTCAGACTACCAGAATTCATTGTATAACTATGCAACATTATAACTACGCACATCAATTACCTGTTTGATAATGAATTACTTTCTTTCTAGTCTGAATGCCTTAAAGGAAAAGTTGTATTACAAAATACCTGTTTGGGAATTGTTTGGAATGAAAGCTGAAAAAAGGATTGGGGTTCCGCTCTAGATTGAGAAACTTATTTTGTATGAAAATCTTTTAACTGGGTGCACTGTCATGGACCTCAATGGACCTCTTCAAAATACGTTTCTTTATACAACATTTCTTTGTACAAGTTTTAAATGAATTTCGTTTAGTCTGAACATGCTATAAATACTTCAGATGAGTGTGTGATTTAGGATACCTGTACAGTGTCGAGACGCTCATTAGCGGAGAGCAGGTAGATGTACACTACAATCATATGGGATTCAAATTTTCATTTTGAGGTCAAAATGTGCCAATCTGATTAGGAGAAACAAATTAAGCCGACGTGAAGAACATATTAGAATGGATCGAGGGTAGTCGATTGGTAATGACATATATCCTGAGAGCTAGTGGTGAAAGCATTTAATGCACCATCAGCATGTGGGTTATTTGTTCCTTTATGCTATTAAGAACCTTCACCCCTCTCACTAGTCTCTCTCTCTCTCTCTCTCTCTCTCTCTCTTTCTCTCTCTCTCTCTCTCTCTCTCTCTCTCTCGTTCCTGCTTAGATTCTCATGATATGGGTACAGATTTCCCTCAATGCCTTACAAATATTGGTATAGTTTGTAATTTTTATTAACAAGGCCAGGAGTGTGTAGATTTTAGCTTTGTATACATGTACAACCATAGGGATATTTTTAGGTATGCATTCATTTCTGTTGATTTTATGCCAATTAGGCAGCCTCATTTTTAACCAAAAAACAACAACAAATATTTGGATTTCATGCATAGTATATTTGCCTATAATGGGACATACTCTGCCATACTTTGTTGTATACCTTTGTCATTATTTGGCAGTAATTTGTTTGTAGAGGTTGCATGTACACTTTCCATGTTAATACACACTGCACTCATAAACCTATATTCACAAATTAACAGGCTTGAACTTGAACACGTGTACAACGACCAGTATCTGAAGAGGGAACATATTTTTGTAGAACCAGTTTTATCAAACTTAAAAATCTCTTGCCATAAGTCATTCTTTGTTATGAATGTGATAAAAACTTAAACCTACCAGTATTCCTTTCAATTATGAGTGTACATTACATAACAAGAGACCTCTCATGCAACCCCCATATACATGTACATACATGTATCAGGAACCAGTAAGACAAGCCTTTCTGGTGAACAAAAGCCCTGACACAAAGGATTAAAAACTTGTAATCCACAAACAATGAGATCTCTTAGAAAGATAACAAGGGGGTATGCTTGAGACCCATTAGTGAGAAGAAGGGGAAAAGTTGAGCAGGGGCAAGTTTGCTGAACTGTTCTAGCTGTATAACAGTCTACATCTTTCAACAATCAAATCATACATGAAGTTCACTGCCTTAGAAAGCCGTCAGGACTAGCTCTGTTTACACTGGTATGGGATAATGTTTTTTAAACGTTGAGAAATTGTTTGATTTTGGTTGGAAAGTTTACTATGACTTACAAGTAATATATGGTGGAATCAGTTGCAAAAGTAAGTGAACATTTAGGATTAGGTTTTGATGTTTTATGCTACCCCAGGTCCCGTAAGTCAGTGTCAGAAACTCCAGAACAAGTAATCTATTTTTCATATCCTTGCAGTCTTTAATATTCTGTCTTTTGTTTGTAAGGCAGTAGCATAGAATCAGGTGCGCATGTAAACTGAAGATTTGAAAAGGATTAATTCAACCACAACCTTTCTCTCTTGTTTCATCAACTTAGCATGGAGCAACACTACAAAAGAATCTGAAAAGAGCAATTTCTAAAGGAAAAAGTATAAAACCCTGATTTTTTCAGGTCCATGCATGCTTGATTTTGTTTGACTTGAGCCGTTATATCTCTCTGTATTTAGACCTGGAGATGCGGGATTGACGGGGTTGATTTGGTGGAGCTGAAAGAAGGTGGATACAGGAAGGTTAAGACATCCAGGAGGAAGGGAGGCCCAGGGCTTGTGTTTCCTAGAAAATTGTACTTGGTTGATTGTGTTTGTTTAGTGACCCATGCATGTGAGGAGGAGGAGGAGGAAGGGGGACACAGCTAGTGCAGGGCTAAGATTCTTGCAGGAAGGGGTCTTTTGAGCGCCGTTTGGTCTGGTGTATGAATTAGGAGGTGGACGTGAGGGGTGCGTCTGGTGGAAATGGGCGCTTCCTGTCACCCCTATGCCCTTGGTTGTTTGACAGGGAGGGGCTTCCCTGGAGCCTAATTGGAGTACAAAAGGGACCACATTAGGGCGGACCAATTACAAGGGGGGATGTTCTAATTTGGAAGAGGAAGCATCCTAGAGCTAGTTCAAATATATTAGTATGTTTAGTTGTTAGGTGTAGTATTGAGCGTGACATGCATGCTTTCTGTACCATGTGAAGCACAGCTGGTATCGATTCGGTCAGCACCTAGCTGATTGTGGGTGATTAATCCATCACCATGGATATCTCAAAGACATTTGGGATTTAATATAGGATCAGATCAATCATCACCTTTGGATATATATTGGAGTATGACACTGTTGGATTTCGGTGGCTGTTTTCAAATCAAGATTGCTGTTACAATGCCAACATTGATGTGAGCATTTATTAAGAAACCCTCGTCAATGTCTGCAACCATGGTTTCATATTTATGAGAAACCCTACAAGTCACATAAGAACGAGAATGTGATCTCTGTTTCTGGAATTATTTCAAATCTTGTTCTGTGCATTGTTATTACATGGAGATTCCGTATGCCAAGCATCGTCCTTACTTGTCGGCTCGATTAGGTCTCAAGAAAGTACAGGATAAAATGCCTCTCTTTGTTACAACGCAGCGCTTGTTCCGTAAGTATGGTTAGAAACCTTTGGGTGGTTGGAAACGTGGCATACAAACTTTTCTCTAAAATCTATAGCAGTTCGGTTGGCTCATTATGCCCTCCGTGCATGATAGTTCTGTAGTTAGTATTTAATCATGAGCACATAAACAAATTTGCATTGGAATTTATGATCATCTGTTATTTTAACAAACTTTGGTTTAAGAATTACAAAGGACATTTCAGAAAAAATTCATTCATAATAATGAGGTGTACAAGTACATGTTGCATTGTTATTTTGTGACTGATGTTGATGGAGAAAGTTTGTGGTCAGAAACAACTTATATTAGTGAAAATTAAATTATGGTTGGTAGTTAAATCATTCAAAATAAAATTTGCAAGCTAAAATATCAAATCCCAAGTATCAATTAAAAACCATTGTGTAAAGTTGGACAACCACTGGGATTATGGTATTAGGGTATTTAATATGGAGATCAATGTGCTTTGAAATGGATAAGGAAATATTGAAACCTCTGTGTCTGCCAACACAATAGAAAGCCGAGCATATGTCTGCTTCACAAGACATCATGTAACGCATACGATGATTCCTTTTCTCCCCTTCAAAAGGGAGCTAAATATGTGGTAATTTAAATGTCATCCTGGCATGATATTAATAATAAGGTGGGGTGGAAATTACGATGTAGGTTTGCACAGTTTTGACAATACCCTGGGGAGCCTAAGGGCACTGAGAGAAAGGAGAGATGGTTGGAGAGTGGCGGACAGACGGGGAGAGAGTCGCAGAGACGAGAGGGCGATACAACAATCAGCCGAAATTTGGCTGTCTTTCAAACGCTGCCTGCCTGTTCTAGGTTACGGCTGCCCTGGCCGGCCGCTCATTACGTCAGGGGTAAATTGCACAGAAATTATTGGTTATTAGGCCATTATTTCTGCATTTGTTGGGTGGTGATGTCTGCCTGGCTTGATGTCGTAGCGAGCCCCCAAGACTTTTTTGATGACGACTTGATTGATCAGGTCTCGCTCCTATATGCTTTTACGCTTCAGGATCAAGTGTACTGGGTCAGATATGAATTTCATATCTGAAAAAAAAAGTTGATATGGTTCTTCTCCTTGAGGTGACACTGCTTGTATTCTTCCTTTCATCCATCTACATGTAGTCTTGGTTTCTATGATTCAAGCCACTTTTAATTATATGCACACTGGTGTATGAACTTGTATTAGGTAGATTATATGAGGTACAGCTGTATGATATTCGAAGAATGTTACAGTTCAGTTGCATTGACAGTATGCAAGAGTAAATATTTTGCAAAGAAAAAGTTTGCTCTACTATGAAAATTACTCAAAATATATCTACAAGATGTATACATTTACAACTGAAACTAAAAATTAATGGTTAATCCCATAAAGCACTACACAATTTCATTTTTTAGTTTAAATATTCCAAAAGCAATTTTTGTTATGTTGATATCTCAAATAGGTAGGGTGGATTATGGTTATATAGTTGAAGTCCCATAGCACATACATGTAAGAACACTATGTAGTTTAGGCAGTGATTGTAAAGTTTTCACAATGCCAAAGCATATCTATAGCTTCAAAATCTCACTCCTACTATTCTGTGGCATACAGGGCGTATCATAATAAAGGATATTGAAGTTTAATGACGATTTATATGATCACTACTGATTTCATAATCAAGCATTTTATGTCTGTTGTAAAGGACAGAATGTCCTCTTGTTAATGACACCCCGATCATACTACTACTGTCACAGTTGACTGAATAACAAAGCATTGCTGTCCACCATGTGAAAGGTGCACTGTGCCAAGTTTGATAACATTTCCTTCTTAGACACATAATCCACTCATTGTTCACACAAGCACTAATCTTTAGAATTTATCTGTGAATGCTAACTTGTCACAGTGCACCTTTCACATGGTGGACAGCAATGCTTTGTTATTCAGTCAACTGTGACAGTGGTAGTATGATCGGGGTGTCATTAACAAGAGGACATTCTGTCCTTTACAACAGACATAAAATGCTTGATTATGAAATCAGTAGTGATCATATAAATCGTCATTAAACTTCAATATCCTTTATTATGATACGCCCTGTATATTGTATTGTTACCAATGTACACTGTAGGATGTTAATTGGTCAAGATATAAATTGAAATCTGTATACAAATCACACAATAGAGACAAGCAGAGTGTATTCCTTAGAAGACATTTTATTGACAATAATATTCAAGGAAACTTAAAAAAGGAGACAGGTGGTCTTTCTCTACAGGTAGTCACTGAAGCAGGTTTGAATGTATTGGGCTTTGGTCTTAAAAAATGTGTGTTATACAAGAACTGTTTTTATCTAAGAGGTTAATCCTTGAATAATTGGAAACTGCTTCCTTGAAATTTGATTTAAATTCAGCTTATACTAGGCTACATGTAGGACATAAAAAACCAGTGGGTTTAATACTTCCTTTTGATCAAATTAAGATGATTATGGTCATTATTTAGGCATTAAGCTATACACCAGGATATCCGTATAGTAAACAATTGTCTGGTGAATACTTCCTTTGCATCTAAATCTGAGTTTATTAGGAAAGGTTTGTTAAGAATTGAGCTTACGGATACTAGAACTTTACATATTCGGTTATCAACTAATTATTCATACCCTTTGTAAACTTGATGTTTTTTTGTTTTTTTGTAACTCAAGAATGAATGGTAGACTCATTAAAATAAGAGCCTCTGAAATTTAACATTCTCAAGAAACATAGTAGGG
This sequence comes from Strongylocentrotus droebachiensis, assembly GCA_035222895.1. Classification (NCBI taxonomy): domain Eukaryota; kingdom Metazoa; phylum Echinodermata; class Echinoidea; order Camarodonta; family Strongylocentrotidae; genus Strongylocentrotus; species Strongylocentrotus droebachiensis. Next base: position 267,892 of record JAVYIG010001255.1, on the reverse strand, counting down.
ACGCATCAATGTTTCAAATACTTAAAAAATTTCAAAACTTGGTAATGGTATAAATAGGTTATTTTCTAACTGTATGTATAGCTATGTGTAATAACTATTTATTTCAAGTGCTCTAATTATCTAGTCAAACCAAATACATTTGTATTTCCTCTGTGGCCTGATTGTTTTACAATGTTTCCAGTTTTTATAAGTCTTAGATGCATGGCCCTACATGTACATGTACATGTACATGTTATCGGTGTCTGTGATATGGTGTGATATTGAAGCCCTAAACAAATTCAATTCAAATTGATAATGAAGTGCTTCAAATAAAATCTTTGAGTGACCGGTGTACCATACTCATTTCTCCCAATAGACTGTAGTGTTATAAAAAACTGTTCAAAACTGTTTGGCAAACGGTTTTTGACAGTTTTAATTCCAATCACAAATATCTTGATTATCAGACAGGCGATCGGCTTGTAAAAGTCATGGAATTCCTGGCTGACCTTTAGGTTTATAATAATGACTAGCTGGACCCGCGGAAATCCGCGGGATTCTAGAGGGGGGCGGGGGGTGTAAATAGATATATAGAGACTGTCTAAATTAAAACCACCAAGAACTTTATTTGCCATTCAAGCCATTAAAAAAATAAACTTGTTTAGCGTCCCCGCCCGCTTCCTTTTTGGGGGCCGCCTCCTATTTATTTATTTTTTGATTTTTTTTTTTTTAAAGAAAATAAAACAGCGTCCCCGTCCGCTTCCTTTTTGGGGGCCGCCTCCTATTTTTTTTTCTTTTTTTCTTTTTTTTTCTTTTGGATTTTTTTTTGGATTTTTTGAAAGAAAACAAAACATGAAAAGCACTGCTAAAATGTATTTCTGATTAAAAAAAAGGAAAATTACTGTAATAGAAGCAGGACCCGCGGAATACCTAAGGGGGGGGGGGGGAGGGTGTAAATAGATATGTAAATTAAAACCACCAAGAACTGTATTTGCAAATTAGAGGAAACCATAAGTTCCTACCCAACTTTATTTGCCATTTTGAGGACACCATAAGTCTAACTTGTTGGTATTCACATTGAAAAATCCACGGGATTATAGGGGGTTGGGGGGGGGGGGCTGTAAAATGTTAATAGATATATATGCGCTGTCGAAAATAATATTGATTTAAATACAAACAAAATTAAGGTTAATTTAGGTTACGTTAGATTTTATATAATTTAACACCCTTTTTTTTCTTTGGAACATTTTTTTCTTCTTTTATTTTCATTTTTATTTCTCTTTCTTGTATATGATTACTTTTTATTTATTTTTTCATTTTCTTCTCTTTTTATTTATATTTTACTTGTAAAAATATAAACCTTTTCTTTGCCGTTTAATGTAGCGTTTTGATTTTTTTTTTTATCTGTACCATGTAATAAAAATTAAAAATTGGAAGAAAAAAGTGAAATCAGATATTTGTAATTAAAATTTGTTGCAGATAATTTATAATTTAATTTCGTTTTCACTTTCGTTAATTATGATTATTGTCTTCAATTGTTCCTATCCATATTCTCACTTTCGCCGCCTCCTATTTTTTTTTTTTTTTTTTTTTTTTTTTAATAGGGTCTTTTGTCTATATATTTATATATATATATATATATATATATTTTTTTTTTTTTTGAAAGAAAAAAAAACAGCGTCACCGCCCGTTTCCTTTTTGGGGGCCGCCTCCTATTTTTTTTGTTTTTTTGTTGAATTTTTTGAAAGAAAAAAAACATGAAAAACACTGCTAAAATGTATTTCTGACTTAAAAAAAAAAAAAAAAAAAAAAATCGGCCGCCATCTTGAAAAATAGCCCGAATGTCAGGGAAAATGTACGGAGCGGCCATTTTGAAAGTAAAAAAAAAAAAAGGGCCTCCTCCCCATTTTTCGAAAAAACAGGACGCTAAACATGTTTTTGTTTTTAATTTGGCCTTATTTAAAAAAAAAAAAAACGATCCAACTGTACCGGTAGTTATTCTTTAAGCCACTGGAACTGCGTAAGTGTGGCGTACCGGCTACGCAGAAATTAGGCTGCGTATTAATGGGAAAAAAGTCCCTGCGTAGGTTATGCGTAGGCTGGCGTACGGGTTTGCTTATGGTTGCTTACTGTGTTGAAAGCTTTTACTGCTTTGTCGATCTGGCGTAGGGTAGGGTACTGTTGCGTAGGCATGTAGCATAGTGTTGCGTAAAAAGACGTACTTTCTACGTCAAGTTTCTATGCCTAAAGTACGCGAAAAAATTAAACATGTTGAATTGTTTTCGTTCATCTTGCGTACCCCTTTCCGTCCCTCAGCATATAGTAACGTAGGCCAGCGTAGGTGGTACGCAACACTACGCAACTCTACGTATTGACCCACGCCAATTAGTGACCCGCAGGTGTCACAAATAAAGTATTAAAAAAATGCTCATCTGACCCTAATTAAACGCCTAAAACCCCCAAGCTTTCGGGGGTTTATGGCCCCTTGAAACCCGTGGACCCCACGCCTATATTATATATACACTCAACTCGCTGCGATCTGATCTCTCCCCCCCCCCCCCCACTTTGAAGAACGTAACCCCCTGAGCTTTTGGGGGTTAATGACCCCTTGTAACCCATGGACCCCACGCCTATATTATATATACACTCAACTCAGGACCCATTCTAGAGGGGGGCGCAGGCAAAAAATTAAGTTTTTCATTTCTGGGGCTCCATTTCAAATTTTCGGAAAATTTTCGGGGGCTACTTTTTCAACTTTCGGGGGCTCTTTTTTCTGGGGCTACTTTTTCATTAATTCATAAAAGGATAGGCCTACACTTTGTTGAGATTTGTTTAGTAGGCTAAGGTTTCAGGCTTCCTACATCCTACTTCATAATTGCCTATTTAAAAAAAAAAACAACATTTTTCTAGTTCAATAACCAAGTTTTCATGCATTGATTTGATGCTAGAACTGTAACATAATAATAGACCCTAGATTGTGATTATTTCTGACCATGAATTTCGATAATCATTTTTCAAAGTAAAATTTTCATAAGAAAATATCAGACAGTCGTTTAAAAACGTAGACATTATTTATAGTAATACTTTTACTAATTCTAAGCTCAGGTTTCGTAAATCTATTCACGAAACTATATTGAAATCACGGAAGAGGTTTGCGGTACACCATGTGTAAAGTCCTCGGGGGACTGAGGAAAGTAGATAGAGAATAGAGGTGAGATGAAAGGCGAGAAAGTGGAGGTTAGAAGGAAGAGTATCTTTCGGAAGTGAGTTTAGTCCTGAAGTTTAGTCCTGGTTGAAGATTGGTCGGGACCAATCTTCAACCAACTCCACAACCAACACGCCAACCACCAACACTTCACCAATCCAGCCATCTGTTAGCCCGGACACCACCTACAACCACCCTACCACACCCACCCAACTAGCCTCTTCACCCACACAAGCACCGCCCACGCCCACACCTCGCTACAACCTACGCCACCGCCGAAACCGCCGACCAACACACACAGACCGACACCACTAATATCTATCCTCACCGCCGATCGATACACCCACTTAACGAACCACACAACCCCCCCCCCCCCCTGCTACCCCGCCGACACCCACCACACGACGTCCGCATAACCGCCGCCCACTCGTTTCCCGCCAATTCACGCAACCGCGCGCCACCACCGACAGCTGCCTGCCAACCTGCCGAGCCCGCCGGCTCATTGCTTTCCCCCAAGTCCGCATCCACGCCATAAGAACCGCCGCACGCCTAGCGAACACTCACTCCTGAAGACGGACAGTCAACCTGTCCGAAACGTCGAGTCTACTCTCCTGCTCCTGCTCTGCAATTCTACTCGCCTACTCAACTCTCCAACTCAATCCAGTCTTCTACTCAAACCTCTCATCCTGCCTAAACTTTCTGGGTTACAGTCCTTTTCAGGACTAAACTCACTTCCGAAAGATACTCTTCCTTCTAACCTCCACTTTCTCGCCTTTCATCTCACCTCTATTCTCTATCTACTTTCCTCAGTCCCCCGAGGACTTTACACATGGTGTACCGCAAACCTCTTCCGTGATTATTCATACCACCATGCAAACCTTCAAACATCATCTATATTGAAATCGCGGCAATAATGATGCAAACCAACAGATAACAATTTCAAAGTGTCAAATCTCTTCGACTCGAGCTCAGCTGAACTCACACACACTTCAGCGTAACTCCAGCAAGCTCGAACACCGGCGCCGCAGGCGTCGGACGCCTGCGGTGCCCGGTGCCGGTGTTGAAGCTTCCCAAGCAGCGCAGCTAGCTGCACTGTGTGTTGAATGAAAGCAGCTTGCGACTCAACTGTCAGTCCATTGGTTTTCTTGTGAAAACTTTCCTTTAGAAAATGATAATCAAAATTGAGTACACATGGCCGTAATAATCACAAAATAAGCTTTGATTTCATACCTCCATTCACGAAAACTATATAAAAATCGCGGCAATCATGATGGAAATAGGTCTCTAAGTTTGGACGTCGACGGGAATTAGCCCAGTGTATCTCGCTTGTGCAGGTACCGCTTGTGCAGTGCAGTGCAGCTAGTACAAAGCACATCCTATAGAAAGATAGAAAGATACCTAACACGGGGTAAGTCATACCCATTCAGCGTGCATTTATTACGCAACTTAATGTGAGTGGATGGTCATCGGTCGTGTGTCTACGGATGCAATGTTGAATATCCATGAGGTATCTCTGTCGTCACGCATATCGTGCATTATGCATGTCGCGTCTGTTTTCGCCCTGGACGTCGACACGGAGGAGGACCTCGGGCGGAGTATAGCCAATTCCACAGAGTAGACTCTCCCGCGGACGATGGCACCGGGCACGGGTGCCCCGAGGGCAGGGTTCGGGAGGAGATAGCCGCACCAACTTGGGTCGGCGATCTCATTAAAAAACAATAGAATACAAAGGCTCGCCGAGACGTCGCGCCCCCCGCGGAGCCTTAGCGTATTATTATTATAGATTGCAGCATGAGCTAAATCCAAGATTTTGTTTAAAGAATCTGAGGCAAAGATAGCCAATCCCTTTAAAGGTGAATTTGGAAGAAAGTGATGAAAATATGCATGTTTGCTATTGTTGCAATGCTTATGACATAAGGAATACAAATATATTGATTGACAGAAATTTGCATGTGTTGTTAAATTATTATTAGACTTGGAAAGATCAAAAGTGTAAGCAGAGGAACCCGGAAGCGTTGATATTCTCCTTCGTGACGTAGTATATGTGACGTATTTCCGTGGACTGTTCCTAAACCCGGAAGTACAACGTATTATTTCAATGTAAAAACGTACACAAACATGGGTCATTTTGTTAGTAGATTTTGCAATTTTTGTGATATTTAATGAAGTGTTTTATCAAATTTACAATCAAGAAATAAACATTCTTTCAATTATATAAGCATTGGTTATTTCCCGATGTTTGGTTTCCTTGAAATATTAACGTTTGGTACTGTAAAATTGATCGTCTTGCAGATCCTGACACACCGGCTTCGCCTATGTTTTGTTTTGATAATTAGCGTAACTTGAATTTCGCGGAATGGGGAGAACTCGCGATAGCTCAGCTCAGCCGTTCGTAGTGCAGTGTTCACCGCAGTGGGTGAACACTGCACTACGAACGGCCGAGCTGAGCTGAGCTGCAATTGCAGCGTGACATTTTTTGGAGATAAAGTTGTTTTTCTCGGGTTATAAATTAGCTGAAACGTCTGTCATTTGAACAAATTAAGTATTATTACTCGGCTTGTAATTACTACTGGTCTAGATGAAATGTCTCAGTGCCTTGATCGAAAAAAAAAACTCAGCAAAGAGACGGCGCGGTAGTGCGGTACTATCTCTTCGCCATATGCATGTTGAATCGACGATATACAACAGGGAAGAATCGTCGGGGTAGGACGAAGAATCACCCCCTTTTCCCCATCGAAGACTAATTCTTCAAATTATAATTTCAACTGGCCAGCCAGATGCTCAGAGAAGTCGAGCAACCTAGTAAATTCAAAATTGTAATTACTCCCTTCGCATATTTTGAGATAATGTCGCCCCACCCGCTGCATGTTTGAATGTTTCTCTATGCACCCGCCGAAGCTCGGCGTCGGAGCTTCCTGGAGTAGGCCTAGCTGGCGGCTTGAACTCCCGCATCACGATTCGATCAGCGTTACATTTTCGTCGTCTTTAATTCGCCCAATTCACCATCATCTTCACTTACAGTATATACCATCATCACTGCTACTAACTTCTTCTTCATCATACTCAAAGATCATTTCGAGTTCATCTGAGCTGTTTTCTGTCATTTTTACTGATGATTAATATCCCGATATAACGTCTATACTTTCACTTTGATATGTACACTGCAGTGCTATCTGATTGCGAATAGAATGCGCGCGGTGACCGTGTTGTGAATAGTCCACGGAATGACGTCACATGCCCAAATCTCCTAATGGTATCGTAGACGAAATTCTCTCAGAAAAACTTGATTCTCGTAACTTCATTCCATTATATCTCCTTCCCCTTATGTTTATTGACAATGAACTTAAAAACAAAAATGAAGAACTGAAAATAACCTTTCTAACGATACCTAATTCAATATGAATGGAATTCACCTTCAAGTAAATTCTTAATTCCATGATCACGATCTCATGTTATTGTTGTTTTGTGTTGTATTGAAACCCAAGACAAATCTTAAATCCATTATACATGTAGGTCTTCTGTCCAAAGGGATTTAGTATACAGTGTACAGTATGTGTATAACATTCTGTGAAACTGTGGGTGTACAGGATTGACTTCCTATCCGACTTAATTCCTCAAACAATGCATCCTTCGATCTCCGTCAAACTGAGAAAGATCAGAGCAAACGTCTGAAAAAAAGACAAATTAGAAAGACAAAAAAAACACCAAAATGGTTAAAAAGGGAGAAGATAAAATGAGAAGAACTCGCAGACAAAACCAGTGACCCATTGTGCCTATTCCAGTGTGTAAATTGACATTTGCCTGATGTTCAAAGTACGTCATGAAGATGCAGTTGAAAGTCAGAATTTTTGTCTTGTTTGTCTCTTGCCATTTTCTTCCTCCGTTCGTTGCCATCCCTCCCGCATCCATTCTCTGATCTGTTTTGAGACTTTAGCTTGGAGGAAGGGAAGAAAGTGATGTCAAGTTGGAAAGATAAGATCAAAATTTATTTCTTGCGGTCTTCGATCAGCTTCTTACATGTGTGCAATGCATGTTTTCATTTAAGACGTCGTCGTGTGTCTCATCTCCTTTCCAGCCATACTTGGTGAAGATTATATCTCAGACTCTGTTGTGTGATATGGCCAGAATCTTTCCATTAAGTTATTCTTGTATCAAACATGTAATATTTGAGAGGATTGTTTTTTCCTCCTTTGAGTGCAGGATGATGGAAAAGGGACCTTTTCAATAGAAACACCTTCTTAAAGGGAAATCTATAACCATGATAGTAAACTACTGCACAGGAAAGCAGATAAGTCAGAGAAGTAGATCAGTGAAAGTTTGAATGAAATAGGACAAACAATGAGAGAGTTATAGTTTTTTAAAGTTGTAATCGCTATAGCTATGGGCTCTTTAAATATGCAACTTCCCATTTGTTCCAACACACATAATGAATACAAATTTCAGTTTTCAAAAACATATTTCTTAGAAAGAGTCTTTTCTCTTAATATAATAATAATATGCTATCCATGATAATCGATATGTTTTGAGTAGTGCCCCAGAAGAGAAGCCACCTAAGAAGAAAAACAGAAATAAGGTATACTTTAGTCATGACAAATGGGAGAGTTATCTACGACTATGGCACAATCCACTGACCAAACTTCCAATTTTAGATTTGCATAGAGTAAGTGATCTCATATCCTTTGTCTAGACCTTATCTCTTGTTCACTTCTAATAACCATACACACTCATCCCCTATATGAAGCAAGGTTTATGTCGGGTATGAAGAATACAAAAAAACATAAGAACAAACAAACAAAACTACTACACTTGTGATTGTTATTTTCTGTTTGATTTATTCATTTCAGTCATGTCAAACTGTACTTGTTTAGTTCCATATTTAATGAACAAATCTGTATAAAATTATTTTATATTTAAATAATTGCTTTTTCATAAGTGGACCAACATTGAACATGTATCTTATTGTCCAGAGAACAGCTAGGAGTCAACTTTCTTCCATATTAAGAAATGTCAACTGAACCTTCTTAATAATATATTTACAAACAAGTACTTTTGACAACTCAATAATATTGGTGGAATAAAAGTCATTTCAAACCTTTTCAAACTTGTTGAAACAGTCAAACCATAAAATAGCATCACATTTCAATACATTCATGCAAATCTTTGACTGGATAATGGATCATTTTGTCACTTAAAACACAAAGTAGTTTTCTAATGCTGAAAGTAGAGGCATTTAAGACGTCTTGACAGGAAGTCAATGCATGTAATTACACCTTTTATTCCAGTCCATGAAGACGATTTGAGGCATGCAAAGGAATTCTAAGTTGATTTCCTGGAAAACTGTTATAAGAGACCTTTAAATGAAGGTTAGCTAGCTCATCAAAGAGGAGCTGTGGATAGATAGAGGGAGACCTGACATTTGCTCAAGTGACAATTTCTCCAGGTTTTATTTTATGAAAGATATAGGGTTAGGAATAAGTTTGCAATTTGTTTTTAGGTTAGGTTTAGGGATGGGGAGAGAGATAAGGTTTGGCATGATGTTTGGTTCAGGGTTCAATTTAAGAATTTGTGAAGCGTGGGAAATTGATCATCAGGCATTTGTTGGTACATGTAGAGCGTGACTTATAGAACTGGGTAGAGCATTGCTTTTGCACTGGGAAATCTAAGGTTCAAGACCAGTTTAATGAGCTGTAACATGATGTTAACGCATTGATCTTTACAGGGGAAGTTTATAGGGAATTAATCCCCAAAATTCTATAAGCGTCAAATTTCACGACTTGCAGGTAGCCTGTATTTAAAATGTCTGCTTCAAATATTGTTCCGTTAAGGGATATTGCTAGTTTAGATTCTGAAATTAAGTTCTAAAATATAAATGCAACTACAGGTAAATTTCTATATGGGCCTTCATATTTGAACGAAATCATTAGATTTGTTCATAGATTGGAATATCTTAAGGATTTCTTTTGATATACACTTTTCCTTTGATACCTGAATCCTTCAGGTTGGACTTAAAGCTGTAGGTACTAGGCCCCCTGTAATCATATAGAAATTCTTCCAATCTTAGCTGTCAGGTAAAATTAACCACATAGATAACTGCGGATGATAAGAGGATGGTACTAAAACTGTTGAAAATGATTTTAATCTTGTAGCTTGAAATCCTTGCTATTTAAATGTCATATATGCTCTAATGTCTATCAACAGAGATCAAGTCATTGTTTTGTCAAAAACGGCTGCATCTTCTGTAAAAATAACAAGGCAGCAATATGTTCTTGCCTTACATTTAAAGGCATTACATTTTTTAAATTTTAATTGTATAATTTGTTTATCATTAGACTTGTAGTCCAGTGACAACTGTGTTGATGAGTAGCAAGTTGATTTGATGTCTTTTGAAGCTGTGAGACTAATTCATCTTCCTTTTCTTTTTCAGTACCAAGAATACATTCTCACATAGATCATGCACATCTTAGAACAAAAATTAGCAACACTTCTTTTGTTAGTTGTCAGTATACACACCTACAGAAAGCAACATCCTTCTTCCTTCATCCTCGGTCTGTTCGAGAAACATTAGCCTGTGGCTGTTTCTTCAACTGGAAAACTTTTGGCTTTTGGTTGATGCAAGGTTTTGCGCCCGTATGCATATGTATGGTGTTCTACGCCAAACGAACAACAGCTTAAACCGCCCTGGGGATGGTGAGGCGTACACTGCTTCGTCGAAATGCAGCTTGTGTCTTTCATTAAGGAGGTGCACCGGCTATTTGCATTTTTGTCCTCTTTGGGTCTGTTTGTTTGGTTCATCACATTTGAATGTTGGGTTTTTATAGTGATCTGCGGTGGTCGGAAATTCAATTTGAGTTTTTTTTAGGTGCCGACCGTTGTTGGCATGACAATTGTGCTGCTGCCCACGTAAGACTGAACTAAGGAAGGTTAGAATATGTCAATGACTGACTTAAAAATCTTTTATAGAATTGGAATTACGTCTATACAATCGTAGTCATGGTTTGCTATGCTTTGTAAGAATTACTATTAAAGTAACAGAATGTGTGTTACAACATACATGTACAGTCTACATGTAGATGACTTTGTTTTACTGGTGTAGCATGTATCAGATCAGACAACATTTTAGCTTTGCTTTTCAGAGTTTTCTTTTCACTTTTACAATACCCCCCCCCCCCTCAATCTCTCTCTCTCTCTCTCTTTCTCTCTCTCTCTAGTTTGATCATATTTTTCCTCTTTCTCTTTGTCTCTCCCTTTTCTTTTCACCTTAATGACTTTCTGTCTGTCTCCAACTCTCTATCTCTTTCTCCTCCACTCTTTTTCTCTACTGATCTGTATTCGTTATCTTTCTTGACTTTGTCTTTCCCACTATCTCTTTCTCTCTTACACCTTCTCAATCTCTCTTCCAACTGTTGAAAAGTCTATTTAATCTGTTCCTTCCTTTCTGAAGTCTTCTGTCTCTTTCTCTGTCTCTGTCCCACTCTGTTGCTTGACCAAGCAGTAATTCAATTCCGTAGTGCACTACGTTGCTTAGCATCAAGACATTCGTGACAATCCTGGTCCCAACGAGAATCAATCTTGACCGCCCGCCCGCCCGCCCTCGTCTATTCTTGGACGGGAGCTTCATAAATTTTGTCCCGGCTTCAAAATTAATCTGATTCTGTGGAGAACTTGCTTGTCCATCACTTTGGTAGTTGCTGGACATAGGATAAATGTTTGACCAAGAGGGAACTGAACATTATGAGAGATCCCAAGTTATTGCATCAATAAGAGAAGGAATACAATGAATAACTCATTCCAACCTGGCATTTAAATCATTTGTGTGGTTGAGTTTCTCTCATGGGGTGAATTGATCTGATGTTTTACCAGATCTCTCATTTATTTTAAGTACATTCTCTGAAAAAGGAGCTTCCTGGTAATAGAGTTTGATTTTAATGAGTTGAATAGTTTATATTTTATGAGTTTACAACAAACTTCAACTAGTTACTTCCAACCCAGACTCCCACCTTTCACAAAATGTAAATGTAAGTGAAGTGCCCTTTTCCTTGAGGAGGCGCGATAGCTCAGTTGGTAGAACAGTGGTCACTAACGGGCACCCAGGACACATAGGTGCCCATAAGCTAAGCCTGGACCTCCCCCCCCCCAAAAAAAAAAATAAAAATAAAATAAAAATAAAATGAAACTTATACATAGGGTCAGAACATACAGACTGTAAAAAGTTCGATTAGGACCCCTACTAAAAAAAGTTAGTGTGGAGGGAGCCGGCCCTGCCCTATCCAATATCAATATGTCATATATCAAACTCGGTCACAATTGACTTGGTTTTGAGTCGGTCACAGTGGGAGATCCCTACCTTCATCTCATATGGAAACGTCTATGATGATGTTAGGATTGTGTTTCACTTGAAATGTCATTAGCTCAAAATAAAAAGAGTTTCATGCCCACGCAGGCTATATATAGCATTGTGGGTGGTGAGGCTTGAACAAATAGAATTCTCCTTTATCTTCTCTTGTTGTCTACATGTATGTATTTGTTGAACTCTCTGCTAATTTCTATTCCCATTTCTCCTCCTCCCCTTCCACGTAGATGCCTTACAAAAACAGATTTTCCTTCCCAAAGCACATTTATTCTATTCTATTAAATCCGCTTCTGTGCGTTCATTAACATGACTCTTCATTGCACTTTTTTAACGTAAATAACATTGTCTTGTATTCTTTATTTAATGTATTTTCTTGTTCTGTGAGAGTACCGCATTTTCCCTCTCATATTCAATCTTATTACAACTACTGTGTACTTATATTTGATCTCCCAATTTATATATTTCATAATCTTCTGTTTTAATACAAAGTGCATTCTACATATCAAACTTTCTGCCCCCATCACCCTCTCTCTCTCTCTTTCTTTCCTCTTCTTCCTCTTCTCTCTATCTTTCTCCCTTACTCTTCTTCCTCTTCTTCCTCTTCTCTCCATTTTCTCTCTCCATCTCCCTTTTCTTCCTCTACTCTCTCTTTTCTCTCTCTCTCTTTTCTCTCTCTCTCTTTTCTCTCTCTCTTTTCTCTCTCTCTCTCTTTTCTCTCTCTCTCTTTTCTCTCTCTCTCTTTTCTCTCTCTCTCTCTCTCTCCTATCTCGTTCCTGTCTCTCTCTCTCTCCTCCCTCCCTCTCTTTTTCATTTTCTCTTCTCTCTCTATCTATCCCATCTCCCTCTCTCTCTCTCTCTCTCTCTTTCAGCGTTCATTTGATGTCATTAATGATCTATCAGAATCTATCAACCTGTCAAGTCATATAAAGTGATTTCTTGGAATCAGAAACCATTACATTGCTTTCATAACAAACATCTTCACATCAGCAGTAGATATAGAGCCTTTATTGACATTTGTCTTTAATGAATTTTTTCTTCTTCTTGTTACAGGGCATCAACCGCAATGCTTTATGGAATACATATTGTTTTCATGCATTGTTCATCTGAATGCAGTACCATATAAATGCCCTTTATATTGTTGTATCTAAAGAGAAAATGGTTTAAACACAGCACATACATGTAGGCATCCAAAATGTGATTTTTCTTATCAATCTCAAATTGCTTTGTATTAATGCATTTGATCTTTTTTATGCATTTTCTTAGAAGAACCATAGTTATGCAGAGATATTCAAAGTGCATTTTTTAATATATTTTTTTAAAACAAAAATTATTCTTCGCAACTGAGTGCAGATAGACTGTTT